>OZ024689.1:25888155-26488155 GCA_964016905.1 Perithous albicinctus
GAAAATTGTCTAGTGAATATATGACAATACAAGTTTATAGTTTACTATAGACCATTGAAATTTCTAAGAGCGTTTCTTCAATCGGAATTCACGGCCCCTCCCATTCTCTCATTTCTGTGAAGCTGTCCCTTTTCGCTTTATGCCCATGTCCTACACACACACAGACACATACCTGTTTTGTCCTTTCGAGATCGCAAAGATGTGTCGGTGAGTTCTCCACCCTAAGAGAATCACGATATCTATTTTTCTTCGAGCGTTCTCCGGGGACCAAAAACCTTGGTCGTTTTCTTGTCTCTCGTTTCGACGTTTCACGACGTCGAAATAGCGCGAGTATTATAATAGCGTTACTAGATACAGATCGACGAGGGTCGCTGAATTCTATATATCGCAGAAAGAAAGGAAAGTAGAAGAAACGAAAGAATCCCCCGAAGGGTCGTTATTTTGGTGATTCTTATTTTCGGAGTCGCTTGACTCATTCGAGTGAAAGAGGACGCGCTTGGTTAAGGTGGAAAAAAAAGTGGCAAATTAAGTTGAGCGATATTGCGGGTTCGCTGGGGCGTGTCGTCAGCCAGTTCGCTGTAGCGAAGTGAATGCGCGAGAGAATGCTTTGCTTGGGACTCGAGAATCAACGAGGAAGAGAACAAGAGGAGAAGAAGAGACGGCGAAGAAGAAGGAATGAACGAGCGCGGAGAGATGAGCGAGAATGAGAAGAGATAGCACACTGGCGGTGTGCATGTCTGGTATATAAGTATGGATAGAGCCCCCAACAACTATAGACAAGTCTCTCTCACTATCTCCCTCTCTTTCTGTCTCTATCCATCTATCTCTCTCTATCTTTCTCTTCCGTAGGTTGTCGAGTCGACTGGTTCTTTCGTTTGCTCTCGCGGAGCTCCTCACTGGTCCCACGCCTCAAGCCTTTGGGTGAAGATATTTATAATAGCTGAGGCATTCTGCGGCGCGACACAGCGGGGGTCCTAAAGGACATGCCTTCATAATGGCAGCGCTCTTACACCGTAGCGCTGGGCACAAGCTGCTCTCTGTCTGCCCAGACTCCTTCGTCTATTTTGTTTTAAATTCTTTCGTCCGTACAGCCCTATCTCACCTCTATCAGACCACCCTTTCACCTCTTTCAATTCAACGTTCATTTCACTTAGGGCCGAATTTTCAATCATAAGTTCGATCTTAAGATCAAACTTAAGAACGAACTTGAGATCAAATATACGATTGATCTTAAGATCTAATTTGAAATCGAACGATCAAACTTAAAGTGTTGGCCTTTAATAATTCAAACTGCCGCATCTCGAGAACGCCTCGACCGACCGAGCTCATTTATGCACCCCAGTAGAGTATCGCAACCACTTCATTTGGTACAATTTGTTCCAAACAAGTTCCAAAAAACATGAAACATATCTGCAATTATAAATAATTAGTCGACTCACGTAGTGAATTTTATTCACTATCACGCGACACAACCTGATAAATATATTCTCATAATTGCCAACAAGATTTGTGCTGAATAATCATTAGCAAAAAAATAGTGTCACACGTTAAAGGTGAAGTGAGGAGCAAGAAAAAAAGTGAGCTGAGGTGGCTTAGAACTGGTACGTTCGCTTCCCTGCAAGTATACATAGTTGGAATGTCTTCGTATACTTGACCGAAGGAGGAAGAAGAAGGTAAGAATAAAAAAGACTGATGTTGCTGGCAGGTACACTGTACTCTCCTCTTTCTCTCCCTCTCTCTCTCTCTCGACTTGACGAGATGAGAGAGACTCTTCGCGGGAGGATAGAAGAGAGTCTTGATCGTTCTCTGGCGTCACCTTCGCCACTAGCTGTGTGCCCGATGAGCTGTTTTCTCTCTCTCCTCTCTTTCTTCACGTTTCTTCCTTCACGTCCCCGTTGTCGTCTTCGTCGTGTCGGCACGTCGTTTCCACCTAGAAACACCCGGAGCCTCTCTTGGCAATAAGGTTCTTCACCGCTTCCAACGTCTCGAGCCGGCGCGACTCGTCGTCGAGAATATAATCCTAGAATCGTGGCTGATCGAGTTGGATTATTCCCTGGGATCGGTGAAGACTCGTCTCCCAGCAAAACCGACGTGCGAAGAGAGCCTTCTTCTTCCTTTAAGCTCGTTTTATTTCCTTCCTCCATTCGACCCAGAGATAGACCCTTACGATCATCAGAATTTCTACTTTTTTTTTTTTTTTTTTTTTAATCTCTCTGTCTCTCTATCCCTCTCTATTCATTCGCCAGTTCCTTTTACCCTTTTATCCAAGCGACAGACATCGCGGAGAGTACGTAATAAAAAGGAAAAAAATGTTTGTGAGCGCTGTAATAGCCGCTCATAAATTATCTTTCGATATATGCTCTCGCGACGCGTTTCACTTTTTACAACTCATTTTTTTTTTTTTTTTTTTTTCCCAAGAGAAAAGAATATACAGCGCCGTCGTGCTCATAATGACGCGTATCTGATAAAATGTATAAAATAAAGAGTGTTTCACGGTTGGATCATAACAGTAAAATGTATTATCAACCGAAAGATTGACTTCCGAAATCTTGGCGTAAGGCTATCCACGGTATGGCGTTGCGTTAAAAGAAATGTTGTTAAGCACTTTTGGCGTTGAGATGCTACTGCGTCGCTTGATATCTGAGAAATATTCGAGGCTACCATGAATGACGATGAGATCCTGGGCTACGAATCCAAATGATCTCTCGCGCTACTCGTTTACGATTTCGCTTTCAAAAAGTAGGATATAAAACACGAATTCGCGGAGTGAGCGAGGGGAAAAAATAATAAAACAGGGAGCGGGTATAGAGCGTGTCGAACAAGGAATCGACACGTGTTGAACCGGGTGGTAATCAAATTCTTGTGCTATATATATGTGTGTGTGTGTGTGTTTATTTCGTTCTCGCTCTTTCGTTCGTTGCCTCAGAGAATCGGCGATCTTTGTGTCCTCCGGTCGTTTTCTCATGGTGAACCTGGATGCGAAAGACACTCTACGCATGAATCTCTCGCAGCGGAACCCACTTGTCGAGAAGTGACAAATCATTCGGCCGGGTGGGAGTGACAAGTAGCGGAGGGTCGCGAGAGCGGCTATCGTGTCCCCCTTCTCCTTTCGTCTCTCCTCTGGGAACACTCGGATCTAAAAATTAATTCGCTCGATCAAGGTGAACGCCAAAGTGATATTCATGCACAACAAATTCTCTAAGGTTTTTATTTTATAATTTTTTTTTAAGTCAAAATATTAGAATACATGTGGTGTTCGTGTGCGGGCTCGATGAACTTTCTCTGGATTCCTCTCGGCGCAGAATTTACGAGCCTTCATCGATGTTAATAAAAAATATATGTGTTTAATATATTCGTTTGTGCAGTATCGATGGTCCGTATGTCTGCTGTTTCTCCGTCGTTTTTGAATTTTTTTATAGAAGTCAATTGACGCTCCACGCTTAATTGAGAGTTAATAATTTTACAAATCTCTAGTGTATTAAAAAAAATACATGAGTATCGAAATAAATTGTAATCTTTATGTTTTTTTTATCTTAAAGAATTTTACGGAATTGATCCCATTTATAAAAAGTTGATGTATAATGATGTTTGTGGAGAGTATTGTCGGACATTGAACTCGCAAGCATAATTGTCACCGTTTTATTTGTGCTGTAATTGGCTGTCAGGAATGTCGTTGTAAACAAGTTTAGTTTACTGTGAAATCTCATATAAAAAGGCCGCAGCGCATGGAATCTTTAAAAGAGGGTTGAGCGTTACACTTAGTACAAATAAAAGTCACACTTTTAAACCTATACGCTTAAAACTTGATCCCTAAGTGAAAAATTTCTCAACAATCGATATTCCGACTTACAAGATCTGAAAAAATATAAAAATAGCCATATGATTAACATCAATTTCATCGAAAAAAGTGACAATCACTAAAATAGAATACAGACACCTCCTTTATATGCTTAACATTTGTTATCGAAAACCCAAAAAAAAAAAATCGAATTGTCCATAGATTTAAAAAATGTTCAATACATTGTGTAGATATTCATAAAAATTCTTTAACACTTGAATCATCGGCAGAAAAATTCTTTTGCACCAAATCCGAGACACAAACTTTTGTCGGATTTACAAAATGACTATTTCTTTCGTCTCTCTTTCTCCTTCTTCGCTTCGTCCAACCATAGAATGAATAATCACTGGAATACCGATAAACGATTTTGAAGAAATGAAGCTTCGCTCGTTCCTTTGATCTCGTCCAATCGGACTGAATCATACATGGCATACCTCGAGTGCTCACGTATCTCCGTCGGTCCATTTGCCAAAAAAACCTCTGATCGCGCGATGCATACTCTCCATCTTTGTCTTCGCGCGGTGAGTTAAAGAGAACGGCAATTTCCTTCTTGTATCTCAGTGACCGTGTGCGTATAGAACAGAGAAAGAAAAAGAGAGAGAGAGGGAGATTGAAACAGAGAGCAAGATAAAAGAGAGTAAAGGGGGAGTCCTTTCAAGAGGAGGATGAATAGTTTGTCCGAAAGTGCATATCTCCTCATAATCGGACGACCTTCGCATAGTGACCATTCTTGAGTGTTTGCGGGGTTCTGTCGTTTCTTCGCGAGCGAAGACAGAATTGGAGAATAAGAGTGAAGCGTTGTGGCGCGCAACGAGAGCCATTGGGGCCAAAATAGAGGGTGGTTCGTCTCGGTTTTTATCTCTCAGCTTTGAGGAGGGTTGGGGAGGAGGGAAGTTGCCACCGCGTGCGCGCCTGCTCTTTCGCTAATGACCGTCCGATACGGTCCCACCGTTCGAATCCTGTGGCTCTCCTCGTGCGCGCATGCGGCGTTCCGACAAACGCGGGAGCCATGAGCTGCGGGAAGAAGCGCGTGTGTGCATTCGCGAATCAAGAGAGAAAGAGAAAGCGAACGACTTAGCGTGCAAAATGGGCCTCACGTGCTCGTGTCGCTGATCTGTTACTCCTCCCTCGTTCCTCCTACGAACGAGCCCAGCATTCTTCGATACGTTCCTTTGGTGATTCGGAGTAGACGCGCGATCCTCGCCCGCGAAATTCGTCAACGAATAACTCCTGCAACCTACGTTTCGAAGGATATACGCTCGGACCAATGTGGAAAAGATTTTGTACTTTTATTCAATACAGATTTTTGAATGTTACTTTTTTTTATAAGCTCCCCTTGAATGTACATCATTTTATTTAACTACTAGGAATATAGTTAAAGAAAAAAATAAGAAAATCACATACCGAAGATTCACACAACGAAACAACAATATTTTTTTCCTCTGAGTCTGTACGATATCTCTCCGGTACCGAAAAGTAAAGCAAGAAATAGAAATTGTCTCTACACAAAAGATCCCAGGATTTCCATCCAGAGTCAATTCAATTTTATATTTTTCCAGGCACATTTCCTGTATTTCATATTCCACGTACATCTGCTTCTGGACCCTCTAAGAAATTATCTTCGACATCGATCCATTCGTCGTCTTGTAAAGTTCCTTTCCTGAAAAAGAAAAAATATATATATATCTTTTCCTCGTTCGCGAGTTCTCCACAATATTGTCGTTAGCGAAGTCTATAGAATTTTGACAGCGTCACGAGAAAGAGAGTCGAACTTGAAGGACTCTCGAGAACATTTCGAAAAATACATTGACCGCCGTTCTGTCGTTGAGGAATTCAATGAATTCGGTAATTCATGGATTCCTCGGGATGAAGCGAACGACCGAATGCGTGCCAGCGGTCGTGGGACCATACTCGATCCCTCTATTTTATTCTCTCCTCGGTCGAACCTTTCTCTATCTCTCTCTCTCTCTGGCTCTCTCTCTATCTCTGGCCTGTACTCTGTATCTCGTCTACACTTCCCGCAATGAATGATGCATGAGACCGAGCGGTGTCATTGCTGGTTCGCCTCGCATAAATATATACTCTATTGCTCATCATATAAAAATGGTCAGCGCACAAATACTCGACTCTCCATCGCTCTATCTCTCTCTCACTCTCTCTCTCTTTCTTTCTCCTCGTCACACTCGTCTTCGCGTCGGACATTCGAGCACACGCAATTACGCGCGAGCCCGAGAGGGTGCGATTTTGTGCGAGCGCCCACGCACATTCAGGATACTCTATCTCTCTCTTCACCTTCTTCTCCTCTCTTCCAACAGCAGTGAGATGCAGAAGAGCACGCTCTCGCTCCAGTATCCCAACTGTTGAATGCGTGCACGGCCATGTGCATTTGCTTTCACGTTCGTGTGTGCGCGTGTATATTACCTACTGCATCGTTCTCCCCTTCTCCAATTCCATGTCCTCTCTGCTCCAGAGTCTCCTCGCTTCTGATCCTTGCTGAATTCGCGAGTGTGCAGCGCTCACGCACGTCCGCACTCATTAGCCCTCGGAGCGCACGCACGCACGCACGCACGCAAGGCCTCGCTCCCGCATATATATACGAAGAAATGCATATATAGCGAGAGGGCGAGAGGAAGCCTGGAGCGTTTTATACTGTCATCTCTGGCAAACGCATACACACACGTATAGTCGGTCTATACAACGAACGCAAGTCTGCATTCCACGTCCAGATTTATAAACACGAATGTACCGAAAAAGATATCCAGTTCGAAGGGACCTGGGTTGTGTGGATTCAGCAGAGAAGCGGCCACAGCAGCAACAGCAGCTTTTCAGATGAGCCTGGACGAAATCTCTCCTCCGGCTTTCTCCGTTTCATCGTCGTGGTGTTTGCCCGGCTCCGACGACGAAACTTACTTGCTTTTATCCACGATTCGAATAACGATGAAGCTCGCTCGAGCACGTTGAAGCGCAACTACCCGAGAGATAAAGGAGCAGAGCGAATAAGGTTTAAGGAGAGCAAAAGGAGAAAGCAAGAAAAAAATAAATAAATATTCGTGGGTTTTCTCGCGGGAAGAACGTTGAACCCAAATACAGGGCTCGCAACTTTTGATAGACCGATAAGGATAGAAATTTTGTGAAATTTATTTGTAATTTGCATTTTTTTATATAACGGTATGAAAATGCTTGGACACGTTCCTGTCTTTTTGGACACTTATCTGTACATTAGAGTTTGTTGTGAATTTAGGCCTACTGAGTCACCAAAAAATCATGAAAAATGTTAACATTGATAAAAATCACTACTGTGCAATCACAAAAAAATTAAACACCTTCACCAACACAAATACCTTTTAATACTTTACAATCGTCGTAGAGTTTAAGTTGCACCGACGAACCAAATTGGTTTTGAAAGGGCGATGCTCTTTGTAAAAAGACTCTGTCCGGTCTGAGTATTAGAAATATATCCATTCAAAGATCTTTCGCAGAAGTTATAATTTAGTAAAAGAAATAGGAAGCTTTTAAAAAAAAATAAACTTGTATATTAGTATTAATATGTAAGTGAGATGTTAAATTATAATAATATTTTATATAAAATATTTTGAAAATCAGGAAGTTTAATCTAAAAGTTTGTGATTTTACCTCATTTGTATATCACATTTAATATTCCAACGGACGAATAAAATGTTTATTAATTAAAATTTGCAAATATTTTTAACAGTGTACGTATATTTTTATTAAAATATTGATACAATTAATAAAGAGCAGTGATTTTTTTTTGCTATCTCAAATGAGTTCACTTTTGACATGACTGTCTGAAAGATTGGGACAACTAACAGTTTATTAACACGGACATGCCGAAAAACAGCGTTCAAAAACTGGCACATTTGACTTACTTTCGTATACAATTATACAATTACTCAATATTTTAACAATTTGTACCTATTGCAACGTGGAAGCTTCGAGGTTAGTTGGTTGATTGAGTCGGTTTATAAAAAAAAATATATTCCTTGATCAACTAATAAATGCGTAAATTTCGGGATGCTCTTGACCGTTCGATTATTGGTACCTATATCTTGCAATGATTACATTGCAGCTGGTAACAGTCGGCGCGAGCCCCCAGAGGGGAAGGTGGAGGGGGGGGGAGGACCCTAAGATGACGAGAAGCAATGTCGATCTCCTTTTCTCACGGATTCGTGATGAGGAACAAGAGAACCAACCTTGGTGAAGCTTCCTCGTTCAGCAGAAAAAAAAAAATATATATATAACCCGGGAGCGCGACCAGAGACCGCGAAGAGAGAAGCGTAACGCGGCAACTTAACGGGAGAAGCTGCGCACGAAGAGGGTAAAAAAGTTTGTCTTGACCGAGAGAAAGGGGAACGATAGAGAGGAAAGAAAGAAAGATAGTAAAGTGAAGAGGAAGGCAACGCGAAGAAGAGTTGATCAGGTAGGGCGAAACGTCGCAGGCGAGAAGAAACATGCATTGTCGCCCCCGGTGGCAGGATTATAATTTCATTGCCCTGACCATTCCCGCTTTACATCCCCCTCTGCAATTTCTAATTTTTATTCCCTTTATACTTACGGTGATAAAGCGCGCGTTTCTTGTCAATAAAACTCGAGAATCTTGACGAGTGGACGGAAATGCACTGATTGATCAAGTCACGAAAAACTTCGAGGCTACTTCGAACCGAGAATACGCAGTAAAAAAAGTATATTGGAATTTGCGTTGTTTTAACGGAAAGTAAATGTTATTAAAGACTACAAAAACATCGTATTAATTGGACACAATTTTTTATTTAATTTCTATTTTTGCAGAAGAGGTACACAAATAATGTATTATTTATTTCGTATTTTTATTTTATAAAAAAAGGTTATTGCAGTAAACAGGTATGATAAACATACATATATTAAGGGTGTGCATCACCCGAAAATGATAAAAATAAAGTTGTGTTATAATTGCATATAAGACAATTTATGACAACTTTTAAAAAATGCAGTTTCGATACAATTTGATTCTCGTGACTTTCAGAGTGACTGGGTGACTTAACTGAATTATTCGGCTTATAAATAAACGGTGATTGGAAAAATTCAATCCACCCTACTGTTTAATTGACATAACGGGATATACTAACATCAAAAACCGGCATTCCGATGTTACGCAAAAAAGAAGAAAAATGTACAGTATATATGCGAGAGAAACCGTTTGCTCTTTATCCGGACGTGTATACGGAGAATGTCGACATGAACCTATACGGCGCGTGACTAAAGTGATAGCGCCTTTGCTCCCCCGTTGCGATCTCTCGCCGTACGAAAGAGCTCAGAGCTCCCGCCCGCTACTTTCCCTCGAATATAGCATCACCCGCTGTTGCTGGTTGACACACACCGCAAACTCATCTATCTTTTTATATACACAAAGTTGGCTCGCTACTCTCGCGCCTCCGTCGCCTAGTGCTAAAGGATAACCGCATATGGTGGTGAAAAAGTAGGCAAGCTATACAGCAGCTTGAGCAGATTCTCGCGCAATTCTTTTTTTCTCTCGCGTGCGCGCCGATTCCAAGATCGGGCGCACTCGAACGCTCGGCACAGACAAACCGCGTATATACGCAACAAGCGTTACTACTCTATAATACCTCAACTCCTGAGCTTGGTGGACCGTCGGAGTTTACTCGCTTCGTCTCTCCCGTCGTGTGTGGATATGTTGTCTCCTGCCTGCGGCCAAACGCGGTCACTTTAAGGCCCTGGCATCGCGTACGTGTCTAGACGCGCGATTATCTTTTCGCTCTTGTTGCTTCGAAACCCAGAGAAAAGAAATAAGGATACGAGAGCCAAAGTCTGAAAAAAAGAAAAAGAGAGAACGAGATGAGCGGCGAGAGAACGACAGGCCCAGACGGGATCATAGAATCTTCTCTGTTCGATATACCTACACCCTTTTTTTTCCATACGGAAAATATTAAAACGCGTCAATTCTGATCCCATCTGAAGAGTCTAGCCACATGCCGCGGGCACTCAATTGGTCCATTGAACCGCATTCAATTATATGGGTAAACAGCTTTTTACCTATAATTGATTTTACCTCTCCATGCGATGTTTTACGTATTGCTCGAGAGACGCTACAGGGTTAAAAAAAATTTTCTTTTAATTACATTAAAAATATTTGAAATATACTGATTTATTTAATTTTAATAAATCTTTTCTGTAGGTGTACTTTGCGCTATAAGAAATACGTCCGAATTAATGTTTGTCCACGTGAGTCCTAAAATAAATCTAATCGAAAATCTTTTTTCGAGAGATAAAATATAATAGGCATGAGGGGCACCTATATCTTCCTCCAAGTGGAGGCCCCATAGCTGCATGTCGCAACACAGGAAGGCCAACCCCCCGCATCGTTTAATTTATGCTGAGCCAGCGATCTTCTCGCTCGAATTCTCTGCCTTCGCCACTCTCTAGGAAATAAATTACGGTGGATGAAGAACAGAAACGATACTTCGTTAGTCTGTGCGAGGAAACGAGACTGTACCAGTCTGTTGATAGAAAGTCACCGGGCACGATGATAAAGACAAAATTTGAATAAATTGTGTGTGTATATATAATGAGAGTCAGGGAGCGAAATATTTTTCAGATAAACCTACACGTGTAGCTACGAACGATGGAGGAAATATAAAAAAAAAAATGTTTAGACCTATTCGAGCAGGTACTTATTGTGTTGTAGATAAAAATACGTCTGAATTAATGTTTGTCCGTGTGAGTCCTAAATAAATCTAATCCAAGTACAATATAATCGTTTGAAGGGGGAGATATAAGAGTCATGAGGGGCACTCGTGACTTCCTCCAAGTCGAGGCCCCATAGCGGTATACGTTGCGACATAGGAAGGCCAACCCCCCATATAATTTAATTTATGCTGAGCCAATGATGTTCTCGCTTGAATTCGGCCTTCGCTACTCTCTACAGAGTAAAGTACGACGAATGAAGAACAGAAACGACTGCACCAGTCTGTTGATAGAAGCCACCGGGTACGATGATAAAGAAAAAATTTGAAGAAATTATGTGTGTGTGTGTGTGTGTATATAGCGAGAGCAGGGAGCAAAGTATGTTTCTGCGATGACTCGGGGAAATCCTTTTTCAAGAGGTCTATACGCTGCTATTGATCTTCTTGAGTTCGAGAACTCTTGCACACTCGAATCGAGGCTCTGAGGAAACACACACAAAGAGAAAAGAGGACGTAGGACGAAGAAAAGAAGAACAGATAGAGGAAAAGGTGCAGAGAAGCCAGGAAGGATTTCATGGGAACGCACACGGAACATAGAGTTCGTGCGTTGTGTGCTTCTGGTACATTGCTAACGCAGGGAGACTCTTGACTATTCGAGGCTTGATAGCAGCAGTAGTAGTAGTAGAAGTAGTAGTGTTGGTAGTATAGTAGTTGTGGTTGTAGTGGTAGTTGAGATATAACGACTCGGTTAACGAAGTCGTAGGAATTCTTTTGGAATCTCATCTCTCTCTCTCTCTCTCTCGCTCTCTCACTCGAAAGTCTACCTCACGCTCTAGCTCTACACTTCGGACAAGTATATACAAACACAATAAATCTTATTCGCTCCGAGTGTGTTTGAGATTTATAACTCATTGTTAAAACACTTTTTCATTCAGTCGCATCGTTGCGACGTGTACGAGACTACGCCGGCTCATAGAATTTACGGAATATGCTGGGAATTGTACATGCAGACCAAGGAAATTGAAAGAATGGTGGTTAAAGGAGAGGCTGTACTGATTTTTCACCAAATTTTCATCTTTGTTTTCATTTTTCTTAAAACTTCCTTACATCATGCTTGCTGTGTGTGTGCAACATATAATGCCGATATACATATAAGAAAATATATTCATTTAAACACAATTTTATTTGTTATAAGTAAATTTTTCTCAAATCAAGTCTAAACATTTTTTTACATTCATCCAACTTTTGAAGTGTCAAGTGTAGATTTTTCTGAATTATCGCCTCTTTTTCTTTTTTGGAACCACAGTTAGTGTCGTTTGATTTATAAAAAAAACAACAAGAAAAATCGAAACATATAAGCGCAACAACTTTGGTCTCACCTAACTTGTTATTTCTTGGCGAATTGCACGCGGTTCGAAGCAGATGTACCAATTAAACACACCGCGGCATGATAGCAATGATATATGCAATAATGTCGAGCGTATATGTGCGCCTCGAGCATACAACTACGAGACTATAACGCGTCGCAAAACGATACGGCGATGTCGCGTGGTTTCAGAATCTCTTGAAGCTCCAGGCTTTTTGGGAACCTGTTCGCGAAGACACTCGTAGGGGGGCTTCGGAGAAGACGCGACAACTTTTGCGCACGTGTCCCTTGCACTCGCTCGCATTTTCGTATCTGGCAAACCATTGGGATTACACTGTGAAGACTGTACGTAGGATATGGCGTGATGCATCACCAAATTATTGCAATATATCAATAAGATATTTTTACTTTGCAACGCATTAATCGAGACTGCCTCGAAATGAAAGTGTACATCTTTTTTCTGGGAAATTTTTATTAAATGTGTCATTTTACGTTACACAGAGAAAATTAAATACCAATTATTGTAGGAATTGCCAAAGTAATTTTAAAATTAAATAATTAAAAACTTAAAGATCTCGATTTCTTTAAATTTAGGGAGAACCAAGGTTTCATTGATTCATGGTAATTGAATGTTCGAATTGGTGACGAATTTTCAGCTGAAAATATTTAGAAATTAGGCTTATTCCCATTCGGAAATAAAAAATTGTTATTGTGAAATATCGTATTTCAATCAATATTTCATGTTGTTTAATGAGGTAATAGTTTAACAATTTTTTTTATTGTTACTCCGTGAGTATCTTTAAATAAAAAGTACATACAACATTTTATTAGATTAAAAGAATGTTAGTAATTTTTAAAATCGTTGCTATTTAAAAGGATGCAAAGTGTAATGATTATAATCAAATGTGCAAGATAGAAATTGTAACAAAAATAAATATTCTCCTCATTTGTTCTTGGAAAAATCCTAAATATAAATTTTTAAACTGTTAGAATTACGAGTTTATTTTTACTTGAATGTAAAGATATTCATAAACCAACCGAATAAAGCAAAAATTGGGTGGACTATACAGCAATTTTTAAAACGAAAAAAAAAAAAGATTTTCACCAAAAAATCACCCAAATACCCATAATAATTCTGTCGTACACCCATAAAAATAGTGATTTACACCATAAAATATGTCAAAGAAATGTTCACTGTACCGAAATCACCACAATGATTCCGCTAAAATTCCAAATTATTCGCACCTGAGTTATCTCAAATCCTTTTTTCTGCATACGCCTTATTAAAAAGACGTATATACAACAAAGATACTAAAACTGCAGCTCATAGACTTGATCCATCGTTCGAAGAGATGTCAACATGAATTTGCGGCTAGTGGCGAGAAAAAGTGAGTAAGAAGAAAGAATGAAATACACAAGCCGCCCCTTTAACTCTCGTGCAAAACGAGATAGAAAGAGAAATCCGTTCATTGGTCTGTCTTCTTTTCATTCCTCCTTTATCCTTTCTTCATTCTCACACGCTCGACTCTTCTCATCTCCTCGTCCTTTTTCTTCTTCTTCCTCGCCTCCTCGTCTTCGTCATTCTCGGCTCATACTGGCGCACATACCGCAAGGTACCTATGGATAATAATGATGATGATGATGATGATGATGATGATGCTGCGGTGGTGTTGGTGCGGAGGACTCAGAGAACCGCCGCGCGGACCCCTTTGGCGAACCCCGCATGACATTAATTTTGAAATATTATTTGGGCCCGTCTCTCCCTCCCCCCTCCTCCCCATCCACTGGAGGTTTCCCGGTCTCTCTCACCTTCGTCATTCTACCAGGAGCAAAGCCAGCAAAAGAGACGCGAGCGAGTCCCGCGGGTGTGTCTCTCCTCTGGGCGCGTATGTTTGCGCACACAGCCTCATGTTTTTTCGCAGCATATTCGCAAGTAGAATGTGTCCTGGTCGATGCTTGCAAACGCAACACAATACACCTACGCCGAAAAATGCAGACAGAGTGCATGGAGACAAGGCCCCTGAGCGACTATATGTGCTGCTGCAGCATGATGAAAGACATAATAATAAAGAGAAGGGAGAAAAGGTACACATTTTGCAGAGAGCAGCGCAGTCACGGCAATTCTCTTTCTTCGGGTTTTGTCCTGTGGGGGCGTTTCATATATGAGAGGATCCTTCGCACTTGGATGAATTCTGGCTTCTCTTTATTGTTGCCTCTCGCGCAGGGAGAGTCAGTATCAGAGTGGGAGCGTATATGAAATAGTGTTACTAGGTCGTTAGTTTGGAACGACAATGCGAAGCCAGTTTTACACGTACAACGGATAAACACACCCATAAAACTATGCTGTCTTGTACTTATCCTTATTCGCCGAGATGAATACGAGAAACATGTGATCCAATTGAGAGAACGTCACTCATTTATGAGTTATTCTACGGTACTCGAGTCACTCAAGTTTTCAAAATGTAAATATCCTGACAATTACTTTCGTTGAAGTGATAGTGCGTTATAAAAATTTCGCCAGGATTCATGTAGCTATATTTATTTCCACCAAACTGTATCATTTAAAAAAAAAAATGATAATCCGGCGTTATGACGACGCTCAAGTGAATCGGTACTCTGTTGGCATAATTGAAATCTCTTATATCTTGAATCCAGAAGATTTTCCGATCGAATCATTATCTCTTTATGATTGAACTTAATGTGTCATTTAAACGCGCAGCAAAATAGTCGTTGGTGTAGCGCCACGCGTATCATAGTACGCAGGCGGGAATGAAGATAAAATGCAACGAGCGTCTACACACGTCCATGAAAGACATTAGGTGTACCAACGATGATTCTCGTGCAGAGGAGAGGAGATGGCGGTACTACACTAACGGCTTAAGTATACCCAGCGTGAAGATGACAGGATCTCATGAGAGATATTGAATGTGCGTTAGAGTACAAGCACCGCTCGATCCTTCATCTAACCGGAGTACAGGCGGGCAAAATTGCCGATAGACAGGAAGGTAAAGAATAAATTTTCAACGAGTTGGTCACAGCATCATTGCACCAGGGTCAGAAACTTAATACCCTAACTACTTAAAGATATATATCCCATCGGTACCGTTGAGTCATTTCCAACTTAAATATCCATCAATAAAATTTTTAAAAAACTATGTGTTTATAATAAGTATTTCGATTTTTTTCACTGTTAGTTTAATTTATTTCATTCATATCTTTCTTGACAAGAAGTTATGAAAATAGAGAAATAAGAAAATCAGAAAAGTGTTTTAATAGTATAGGTATCGCATACGATACTTTTTCGACGTAGTTAGATTCAATTTTTCAAACTGTCCGTAAAATCGAATTTCACCGCGTACTAAGTCAAAAATGAATTATTTACTAAATATTCTTAAGTCTATCAAGCCTTCGAGAAGTCCTCATGGTTTTATGATTATGAATCAATCGCTGTGAAAATATTGGCATGGCGAGTCTACTATATACAGAAGGTCCTTAACGTATCCCAGGGGTGTATTGAAACAGCGTTGTTGCACGTTGGTGGTTGCGCGATCGCGAGAGAATGTAAAGAACGCCCCATGTAAAAGAGTCCGTGCTACCTATATAAACTGTGCGGGTATATACATATATATATATATCTCCTCTATAGCATATATATATATATATAGATATGCTATACAGGAGATTGAGGGCGTGGGGCCCTTGGGCCTCACTTCTGGCGCACTGGTAGGGGAAACTTGTACCATAGTTCAACATGAGGAACGAAAGAGATAGCGCAAGAGCGAACGAAAGATAATGAGAGCAAAAGAGGTGGAAAAGGAGAGGAGAGAGGCACCGGGCGGCGCGCGGCTTATCGGCTGTACATCCCCGCTCGCAGATTAGCATAATGTCTGCTGCAGCAGTGCGTAGGTACACCCTTCTTACTCTCTCCTTTGCCTCCTTCTTTCTCCCCCACTTGTTCTGCCTCTTCCTCTTCTTCTTCTTCTTCTTCTTCTTCTTCTTCATCTCCTTCTCGCTTATACTTTTCGTCGCACGTCCGACATTCACCACCATCGGCTCATCACCGCACCACCGAGAAAATTCACTACTACCACTTTGGCTCTGCGATTTCTATACATATACGTGTGAAATATAGAGAAGCAAAAGCATACCAGGAGCAGCAGCATCGCACAGTGCATCGTCGTCAGGTTCAGCGCCAGGAGTCTCAGCACCATCTCGTTCCTCCATCACCTTCCTCCTCCTCCTCCTCCTCCTCCTCCTCCTCCTCCTCTTTCTCCTTCTTCTTTTCTTCAAGCCGCTCTTCTTCCTCTTCTTCCTTCTGCTTCGCCATCTCCTTGGTCTTATAGACACTATAGTGTACTGGAGGGGGACTATTCCGTGATGATAATATAATAATAATAACAATAACGGTAATAATAAAGGAAGGAAAGCCTCTAGGCGATGCTACATGCTGGTGCACTTCTCTCCTTCTCATTTTCTTCTCTCTCTCTCTCTCTCTCGGTTTCTTCTTCTTTTTGCCATGCTGCGCAAGTCCATCACGACGACAAAGACGCGACGCCTCGCACTTGTTCCTTCGCTCCTTCTAGTTTTCTTTTTCTTTTATAGAAAGGGGCGAGGCACATGGAGCTAACATTTTTTATTGAATCAAAGAGATTTCATTGAAATTTCAGCCTATAATACGTTTATCTCACTGAACGATATAATATATTCAAATTAATATTAACGTTTATTTGATATATCTCAATTTTGACACATTAGAGTGACAGTGTGTCAATCAAAATTTCATACAAATCTACCACATGTTTTAATTGACTGCAACGAAATCTTCATTTCCAGCAGCTGAAAGACTCGGAACAACAACAGGAAGTTCAAACTGTCATTAAATGAAAATCATTCTTTCGCTTCTACCTAATTCAATATTAAACCTTATTTAAACTCTGAACTATCGTAGTACTGGAAAACCAGAAAAACATTGACTTTTTCTTGGTTGTAATAATAAAACAAACAGAAGTACTTTCTTTCACCATCAAAGAATATTTTTAAATGACAACAAAATCCTGTATACATTTTTCTAAAGACTTGTTAAAAAAAAAAGAAAAGGATATTTTAAGTCCTATTTTCAAACATATCGTTTCGTTGGATCAAATAAATCGTCTCTTTGCTGTTCAAATGCAAGATCTCTTTTAAATCGGAAAATATTAATCATCAATGAAAACAATTTTTTTCGTCGAAGATGGAAAGAAAATTATATCTTCAATTTGCTTTGAGATTCGGGTGAGATTCTATTTTACCTGCTGGACGAGTGAAGTGCCGGGAAGAAGATATTTTATTTACATTGTGGGAGAGAGACAGAGAGGCGCTAGTTCACGCGTACTCGAAGGGCGCGAGTATGCGAAGGTTGGCTCTCGGCTCATCCTCTCGACTACCGGTGAAGGAAGTCACGCAGGAAAGTGCAAATTATCCGTGGGAATATCTCTCCCTCTCTCCAGAAGCCGCGCTTTGGCTGCCTACTCGTATTGTTGGAAGGTAAACTTGGCCGTACATGTTACAGAACGGAGTGAAATTCCTTGATGTATTTTAATACGAATAAACGCGTGACTCCGGGCAAACTCTGAGTCCATATGATGCTTTCGAGATTCATCAACCTCGTACAGAGGATGAATATTAATTGGATGAAAAGACCAAGATGACCTTACACAGAGATCTAGGTCTCTGTGCTTTCTAACAATGCCTACTTTCTCATTGTCTACCTTTGTGTACATAAAACAAAAGTAATATGAGTGTACCTTCATTAGGTGATTTTAATATCTCGTATTACAGACTCAACGGGAAATGAAAAAATAAAAAGAACCTCGGATAATTTAATTCTATGACCAAAAATAAGATAGCTATCATTTTTTCAAACAGGGTTCTTCGTTTTCGTGAAGAAAAATCGAAATTTTAATGTGACATACACTGTTAAAGAAATCTACTGTAAAATTGCAGTACCTTTTTGGAAGTTTTCATTCATAAACTGGTATATTAAATTGAATATACAAGTGTGATAGAAAATTATGGTAAACTAGACAAAAAAATTAGAAGATTCAGGAATTGTATGTCGAAAATAATGTTGAAAATAATAGAACAGTGAGAATTCAGTTATGCGACCAACGTGGTGGATTAAATTGAAATTAATGAGGACGTTAAAATAGTATTCTTCTGCCAAAAGTAAAAACGACCAAAGTTGCTCAGTATATTGAATTTGTCTAGAAACTCTTGTCAGGAACACCGATTTAATTTAAATTTGTAAGATTAAAAATTCGCTAAGCCGTACGTTCCATCAAGACTCATTCTTGGCACTTACTCTGCAGCGCATTTTGGTCGCTATATAGACAGTCGCCGATTCAGCAGGATGAAAATCCGCGGCGTTCGATGCACCGCCTGGATGGTCGGTGGGGTTCTTGTGTAGGTCCGTGCAAGAGAATGCGACCGAGAGAAGAAAAGGGAGGAGGAGAGAAAAGGTGAAAGAAAGAGCGCGAAAGAGAGAAGGAGAGATTGGAGTGGGCTCAAGACTCGCACGCTCGCTGCTGCTGCCACTGCTATTATGGCCAATAATTCATTGAGTGACTGCCAGGCACTCGGTCGCTCGGTCTCTCGCTAGAGAGGAGAGCGAGGACCGGGCCCTGCTGGGCATGCGGCCCGACTTGGCATGGCGCACCCGCTCTCTCTTTCTCTCTCTCTCTCTTCCCGTCTGTACTACACATCGCGATGTATACAGGGTGTCATGAAAAATTCGTGAACCCCATCTATAGCCACGTAAGATTCTCGGCACCGACGATGCCCATTCCATCTACTCGCTGATTCTACCGTCTCTCTTTCTCTCTCTCTCTCTCTCTCTCTCTCTCTCTCTCTCTCTCTCTCTCTCTCTCTCTCTCTCTCTCTCTCTCTCTCTCTCTCTCTCTCTCTCTCTCTCTCTCTCTCTCTCTCTCTCTCTCTCTCTCTCTCTCGGCGCGCTATGTCGTTAAAAAGGAATTTGCCGACAAATTTGCGTACGAAAACGAGCGAGGGCGAATATTTCAATATTAATCGTGGAGACTCTGTCTCGAGATTGGTGGTGGGAGACACGATCTCCGATCTCCTCTGAATCGGAGCTTGGACAGCGCCACCGTAGTTGCAGTGACGGTGGGACTCGAAGAGAGCGCAACAAAACGCTACTCGCAGTAGGTCGTGAAACTCATGGCAGGACTGTATATAAAGTCTCGTGATTGCCGGACCACCGAATGGGAACATCTACTCTGTCTACTCTGTATAGCACCGATGCGGTTCATTGTCATCAAGACGCGTGCTTTTTTTTTTGTCTATACTGCTGTCTGCAATCAGGCAAACACCGGTTTTTTAATTATACGTTTTTTTGCACCCAAAGCTACCCAGTATCCTTAGGGTATTTCATAAATTTTTCAAAATTCAAACAAAATGTGTACTTTGAAAAAAATATTTTTCTCTCATCCTCAACTATAATCTAAAACAATTTACCGCTGCTTTTCGAAAAAAGGGTTGACCAACTTTAAGGTGCCTAATTTATAATAGTCTTTATTTCAAATGGGCACTCCTTAAAGCAGACTTAAAGCAGAAAAGCAGGCCAGAGCCTCTTTTTTGTTAGAAGCACCAGTGAACCATTAGTAATTATACTTGGGGGTGAAAAAAGAAATTATATTTTTAAATTATTTGTTAGCAACATTTTTTGTGGAATTGCTAATTTATATTTGAAACTGTAGATGATCTAAAATCCACACAAATGATATACTCTACTGAAATTTATTCAAATAAACTATTTCAATTGAAAAGGATTTATTTGATTCAATGAAATTGCTATTAGACTAGCCATCACGTTTTTTTTTGTAGTGCTGACCAAATTGGTTTTCAATTAAATGAAATAATTATAATAAAAATAAAATCATATTTCATCTGAATAGATAATTTTAGTACATATACATGCACTAGTACGAAGCGAGTTAAAAGCGCGGATATTCTTCCACCGCTCCAAGACTGAAGAGCATGTGGTATCCGCTCGTATAACGCATTCAGGACATCCCCTTGGCTCGGAGCACCAGGCAAATCGTCACTCGCTATCTTCGAGCCGCTTGGACCAAAAGAACGTCGGGAAGCGCGCGATAAGAGCCTCAGCCAAAGTACCACTTACGCGAACTTACCCTGAATATACATACGTGCCTATAGTATATACTTTAATCGTTTCGAATTTTCGGCGAAAGAGTCGCCAACGGGCAGAACCACGAGACGAGCGACGAGAGGCACCAAAAGCGCTTGCCACCAGCATGAACAAAATAAACGAGAAACTTTTGTGCGTCGTATATACGTACGCCGTTCATGTCGTATAACTATATACAATGTGAAAAAAAAATTAACGACAAAAAAAAAAAAAAAATTTTAATGGATAAAAATCGTTTGGAAGCTCAAAGCATCGAAAGATACGAATATGATACGTACGCCATATAGGCGTAAATTTGGTGCCAGAAGCCCCGCGATATTATAATATTACTTTAATACAAATAATCGACGAATATGCCCGAAGGAATTTTTCGGCAAGCAACGAATCGCTACTTTCTATCTGTCTCTTGGGTTTTTTCGTCTCGCGGATATCGCTCAGTATATCCGGCGAGAGCAATATATATGTATATATATAAATTTTTTTTTTTTTTTTTTCAAATATTTTTCGCTTATAATATATAATACGTTGGATCTTTTCACGGCTTGTACCTTTTACGATATACCTCCCGCAGTCTCTTGCCCAGTTCTCTCACCTTCGTTTTCTCGATTCGACGAGGAGAGTCTCTCCCTCCCTCTCTTAAGACTCTCCGAGACTTGCTGCTGCTGCTGCTGTTGCTTCTGCTGTTGCTGCTGCTGCTGTTGCTGCTGCTGCTGCTGCTGCAGCAGAGCCCATCTCTCGGCCTATTCTTTTTTCCCAACTTTACGACTCTGCCTCGATGCATTCGCTAAATTTACGACGACGCGTACGTGCGTGGCCAAAAGTGTGAGGGGTTCCTTCTTCGCTCCTACTGCTCGGCTCTGCCTTACGACTCTGGCTGTCTGGGTGTGTTTTCAAGCCGCGTCGTTTTCGTCCGTGCGCTCCGTTTGTGTATACACAATTTTCACTCTCACAGAGAGATAGAGAGAGAGAGAAAGAGAGAGATGAGACCGACACACACCGTCGTTTGGACTCTCCTCCGCTTCGTCATGATTCTTTCTCCTCTCCGCGAGCGCGTCTCTTCTTTCGGCTGTTCTCCGTCCCCTCTCGGGGGGAGGGCCTTTTTTTATCTTAACGATTCGCGAGTATCGCGACTATAAAGATAAAGGCGATACACCGTGTGATCGCGATACACGCGACGACTAAGATCGAGAGAGGAAGGAAGAGAGCTATGGGCTTTCCTTATTCCATCGTATATATGCCCTCTCTCCGACCGTTTGCTTTCTTATTCTTTCGCTGGCTAGCGAGAGACATCGAGAGTGTGAACATTTTTTTATTCACACTTCTATAGTTGCACGCACATTCCTTCACGAGATACATAATTCTGAGCAATTAATTAGCGCTAATTTTGTAAGTCGATAGAGATTATAATAATTTTATGGAAAAAATTCTTTTCGACATGCTATACATACAAAAGAGTTGTGCATACTGGACCACCTTTTTTCGTGTTTCTTCAAGTGGTCCAAGACACAGAATTTAACAACGAATGAGACTTTTTACTTTTGATACTGTTTTAGTACTTTCCTTTTTGCACCTGTAGCCAGTGGGTTATCAACGAAACAAATGTCCGTCTTTATTTTTTAAACAACATTCTCCAATTCCTGAATTCAACCTCGTTGATCCGCAAGCAATGTACAAGAAAAATTCGTCGAGCTTATACGACATGTAACGTAATAGCAAATTCTTTACGTACTTGGTAAGGATCGTGCATATATATGGCGTGCACCTTACCGCGCCTCTACAAAAGAAAGACATTGACACGAGGTGGGGGTATAATTGCAGAAGAGCAGAGGGTCCCGTCGGTCTTGGTCGCTTTTCAGCGTAAAAGCAACTCTCTCACTTCCTCTCTCACTGTCGTACTCCCTCTTAGCTGTACGTAACTCCGTCCTATACCGCAACCATAGCAAAGTGTATAGGTACGACGGGATCGGAGATAAGACTGTGGCGATAACGATTGAGCCCCGCGGGAATTCTTTCCAGTCCAGAGAGAGAGAGGGACTCTCTCTCTCCCTCTCTCTCTCTCTCTTTCTCCCTTACGGCTCTCCCTACCTCTCCAAACCTGCACTCTATCTGTTACGTACAAATTCACGCGCACAACGATGCGAATAACCGCGCGTTTGCAAGCTCGAGCGCATTATTGAACGTTAGGGTGAGCGTTTCGCGTCGCAGTTCGACTGGTGCTCCGGCAAGAGAGACTTGCCCGAGGGGATGCTTCGCGTATATACCGGGGCGAAGAAACGATCGAACGGGCACATGCATGCGTACGTAAATCCAGTGCAGCGTATGGCGACCCACACGTTACTTGAATATGCAGCGCGCTTCTCCTGTCTTTCTCTTTCACTCTTGGCGCGAGTCTGTCTCGTGCGGGTTTCCAATGCTTCGCTATATTACTCCTTGATACGTATGAAAAAGGTGTATGTATATATGTGCGAAGAGTGCATCACGCTTGCATCTCGCTGGACTCCTGATCCACAAATGCAGGGCACATGCAAACGCTCATCCCCTCTCTCATTTCTTTAAATATTACCACGAAGCGATCTTGTTGCTGATGCATCTATATACCGCGCGGCATCAACACCGCGCTCGGTATTTCAACCCCACCCAACGCAACTTAAATTTTATGTGCCTCGTCGAATTGTTCGTCAGGCTCCGAGGCAGTGTTTCAATGAAACACGCCAAGAGATATGTCTGGGATGTGCAACCTTTGCCAGGGCTCTTTCTATATCGTAGATTCCACTCAGGACGGATCGTCGCATATTTCTCCAACGTGAATTAACATAGGACGAGAGAATAGCAAAAATGTCCGGGTAACGGTAATATTACGCTTCCCGGCACTACCGGAATTCTCAATGGAGCATAACACGAAAGTTATGTGGAGAGAAACCTTCGCGGATAATAAAATCCAAAGGTGTATTGAACGAGGGAAGCAGAGGACCGCGATTTTTTTTCGATAATACATCCAGAGGAAAGGTTTATTAAATTTAAATAAATCAGTATATTGCAAGTCTGTTTATTTAAATGTAGTATAGTTTTTATTTGTGGGAACAAAATATTTATTATACGTCTACTATGATAGTTAGGGTAGATATATACCGGTTTTGGTCATCCCCAATGCTTTAGTACTTTTTTTCTGAATACAATTGCTTCTTGTCTGTACACAATTCTTGATATTGCAAAGCGTGTATTTTGTTAGAGTCGTTTGTAGTTGGATTGACATCAATCTCCACTCCTCGACTTCCAATTTTCCACTAAATATGTAAATTGCTTCGATAACTGAAAAAAAAAAACAAAAACGAAAACACGCCTAGAAAAACAAAGCTGAAAATATATAAAATAAAAAACTTTTATCTTGGATTTTGGGCATCGTAGTATTCGGTTGATAAAAAGAAAAAAATTATTTGTTACAATATATTTTATTGAATACAAATAAAATCTCAATGTACAAACAAAAACATATATTTGTTCAAACCCAATTTTTTTTCGTATAAGTAAATCTTAACACTGGCTGTAAAACATATGATTTATATGAGCATTCTCGCGCGTACTAACCAGAAGAAAAAGTTATTTTTCATCGACTGCCTTATTTCACTCGCGCCATAGCGACGCGTCGTTTTAATAACAATTTACGTCTTGGTAAACTGGACCAACGTGCATCATCGTATAACACTTGGCAAATAATGAGCCGATGATTAATCGTTTCTCGACGGGAATGTAAAAGAGGAATCGAGAGCTGGACTATGCTGAGTAGCGATAAAAAAAAAAGGACGAGAGAATGAAACTGTCTTCCTCTCTCTGTTACGTCTTGTGGACGCGATAAATCGAAGCAGATCTCTGGAGCCCTCTCGTGAAACTTTGCCGAATACCGCCAACTACTTCTGCATTCTGTATATTCTTTCCCTCCCACTCTTCGCGCAAAGGATTTAAATCGGCGAACATTAAGAAGCAGAGAGGGCTTTAAGTTTAAAGGGCCTTGCCGGACCCTCGCAAGGACAGACTGCGGGCGAAGAGAGTTCCCTCCTCGCCTCGCCAATTCGCTGCCACTCCTTCCTTCGACTCCTCCTCCCTCAACGCTTTTGTTTTTTTTTGCTTTTTCTCTTTTTTTTTTTTTTTTGTTCTTTCATTCCTCGCTTCGACCATTGAATCGAATCTTCACTCACGACCGTGACCTACGTTAAGAATCCTCTCCATGAGGCTTGAGAAAATTATAACGTGTACTATTGAAAATCACGAAAATGTTATGAGAAATTCGTTCACCAAGCATTTTAATCGCAATTTTTTCAACTCTCTGAATCGTCGTCTCGCACATATATATATATACACGATTTCACGGTGGTACCCCAGTACATTTATTCTTTTTTTACCGGTAGGTAAGGATGAATGGAGAACCCGATCGCTCGGTGAGTTGATTACAACTTCATAACACTCATTTATCGTATTGAACGAAGAGAGGCTTTCTCGCGATACTTGGCCGAGTGGAAGCGAGCAAGAGAAGCCGAGGCCCACCGCGCGTTAGCGACAATTAATGAGCCGACTCGTTGCATCGTTGCGGGCAACGTTGCGGCGCACACGTTCGCGCCACGCTCACAGAGGGCTAAACCGGCGGTGAGAGGCGTGTATCAAGAAGACCGGTAGAACACGAGGAAGAGAGCGAGAGCGAGAAAGGAATGAAAGAAATAAAGAAAAGGGCGGGAGAAGAGAAGTGCGTGTCCAGGCGCGCGATGCGGGGGTAAAAGAATTAAATGCAAACAAAATTCCAACGCGCGTTAGTATGCGCTGTCGGCAGGCTCTCGGAGAGACAGGAATTCGATTCGATGGCTGCGCAGCTTCTGCGCTTTTGCTGCCAGTAGCCAATGACGACGTGCGAATGTACATATATACATATCTGTATACTGTATCAGCTGCCATACACACATACACACACACAGAGAGAAAAATTTCAATATAAAAACATTCTTTTAAGAAATAGCGAATTTGTTTCGAATTATTAATTTCTTTCCTATATTTACAATTGAAATGGTCAGCATATACATTAACACAGTTTTCAATTGTAAGAGTTTAGACCAACGAGTCAAATGATAGCGTTATTGAAAAGTATTACAATTAGTTTATACAACAAGTGCTTGATTTTTATTTTCAAGTTACCAGATTTTTTTAAGGTCCCAAGAATTCTTACACCAGAAGAATATATCCAAAAATGTCCATAACTGAAGAATCCCAATTGTCGAATAAGAAATATCATGCGTTCATGATATTTCAGAGAAAAGAATTTGAGGTGTTCAACAATGCTATATGTCTGTAATCGTCGGCTGCTCGAAGAAAAGCAGAGCATCGATTGGTTCCAAGGATCGTATTCCCAAATTCGTGCTTTAACGATACTAGCAACAACGTGCGCGCGGCGCGAGTTCTTTATTATTATTTTTTTTGCCGACTGTAATCTTATTTAAGAACCGCCGTCAATTATACACATATTTTTTATACCAAAAGAATCCAATCGTACACCGGCATAAGAGTTGGGATTCAAAATTACCGCCAAAGGCCCGCCGGTACGATTGGCATAGGAAGAGGGCATGCGCTATGCGTTATAGCCACCACTGACCAATCACAGCACGTTTAAAGCGGCTTCATAAATATCTCGAACGTACGATTATCGATTGTCATGACTATTTTACAGAGAGATATATATTCGAAATATATATAGCACGGATCCGCCAGAGTTTCTTGTGCTGTGCTCTGGATCTATTGTCGGTTTAATCGATTCTATGTAAAAATACAATACATATTACAACGTCTTCAATATGTCGATGATCGTTTCGTTTTCTGCACCGTACGTTGAAGCTTATTTTTTTATGGCATACATTAACCAGTATGACGAATATTATAAGTGCAATGTATTCCCTAGAATGTCTTCTTTCACAACAGCCCAGTATGATATTTATCTGCTTCCTAATTTGAGGGTCAAACGTTTTTTTCTTTTTTCTTAACCTTACCTGGGTCTGATGCTTAAAGTGAGGATGACTGGGACGTCTACCATATAGGATGACGACGATGTGAACGAGGAGGTATCGACGAGAGCACGCGTGCCACAAAACCAAGGAAAGAAGCAGGATAGAAAAGAACGAAAAAGTTTTCTCTCTCTCTCTCCCTTTCTCTCTCACTCTTTGGTGTCTCAGGTTTTGCTTCCAACGCTTGGTGCAGTTACGACGACGATGATGCGCTCTCTGCACTGGCAAGAGATGAGAGTCTCTCGGACCATGCTCGCGGTGCTGGTCGCTCGCGTCCCTCGACCGGCTAGCCATAAAACGGCCACGCCATGTTATTACCGGATTATAATAACGATGATATTGTTGTTACGCGCCTAATGCCAGCACGACCGAGGCGCACTATCGGGCGGAAGATGTGCTCGCGCGAGAGAGCTCGTCTTACCTCGCTCGCGGACCCTCTCCGGCCCCTCCAGCAGCGTGTCCAGCAGAAGAGTGCTGACCAAGAGGCGAGTGTAATAGCGTAAGAGAATAAAAAAAAAAAAGAGAGAAAAAAAAAAAGAATTTAAAAAAACCAACGGCAAGTACGATCGAGAGCAGACGACGAGACAGGAAAGATGAGAAGCAAACGGCAGTTTCATCTCCAGCATATTGCGCACGAAAAACGTTCAGAGAATTAGTCAACGACGTGAAGACCATGAGAGAAAAAAAAGAGACAGAGAGAGAGAGAGAGAGAAATATCGTTGCTCTTTTGTGGAATATAAAAACCAGCCGAAAATCGGTTGCACGTTTCACTCCCTCCACCCCCTCGGTTACACTATACACACCTTGCGTAACTCGCTAATGGGCCATTCATTAGAATCTTCATTCTCCAAAGAGCGTTTGCTCTCTTGGCTCTGTTCAACACACTCTTCAAGCATGAGTCTTTTGCTTTGGCTCGAATTCTCGCACGATGCAACCCGCCTTCTATTCAAAACTATTAATGCTCTCTGCCTCTCCTCCCGCCACTTCTTGCCTTTTTTTATTATTATTATTTTTTTACGTCGCTCGCTTTTGTTCCGTTCGCGCAGAACGTATTTCTTCATTTTTCTGAATAGTCTTTGTCCTTTAATGTTTCACGCGTGGTTCCTTCTCTCTTTTTTTTTTTTTTGTGTACCATGGATTATTATTCATACGAGAAATCGGTCATTTATTTTCCTGCCAAAAAGTTGCCGGAATTCATTGCGTTATTCTCTCGCTGTCCGTTTCGCTAATTAGAGATTCGTTAGAATTCGCATTGGCAAAGCCGCGTGAATACTTTTGTAGGTCGCACGTAGATGAATATCGCGTTTGAAAGACAAGTGTCTCTCTCTCTCTCTCTCTCTCTCTCTCGATATTTTCTGGCGATTCTCGTTCAAGCACTTTTCAACAGGGAGTCAATATCTGTGATACGATATACCCGGGCGTACCGTAAACGTTGTTTCAGTGCAAAAGTCTCCCTCCTTCTCTCTCTCTCTCGGCGAAATAAATCACTGGGAGCGATCCGTATAGAAACGGGGCGCACGGTTACGGATATTTCGTGCCGTTCGTGAGACTTGGATTACGATTTTGCGGATCACGTATTCTCTCACTGAGCAAAGAAGGGGCCCCGTGCAAAAGGAGTGATCGGACCATAGATAGATTCCTCTCGATTCAACGCCGCTGCGATAGTCCTATAGAAGACACATATATATACACGTTATACCGAGACTGTATGAGATATACCCAGAAAAGCAACTCTGCTTGTCCCGCTGAAGGGAATGAAACCCATTTGTGGGGGAGGCCCACGAAACACGCGCCTTGAGGTCAACTATATTGTGGCACACTCTACCGTAAGGAACACACATATACGATCAACTCTATCGATGCATATCGGGCTGGGTTATATGCGAGGGAGGTTTTCTTCAAAACGGGTTTCAAACGGAAGACCTCAATAGCTCTCGTGGGTTTCTATGAATTCTCCATGAGTTTCTGATACCAAAACCAGTGGACCTGATGATCTTGCTGGTAGTACAGGACATCGATATTGACTCTACTGCCTCGGGACATGAGCAGCTAAGTGTTACAGATTACGGATGAACGCACTACTCTCATGTTTTCAATATCAATATACCTCCCAGTAAACATGATTTTTTGCTGCAAGATCGGTGTATTGATTTTTGGAGTAATAAAGTCATAAATAACTAGCGATCATATAATTCAGTTTACAATAAAAAATTATGGTAATAAATGAAATTATTAATTTCTACATTTAATGTCCTTGGAGTACTCCAAGTTATTATTTTCAAAATCAGATCAATTTTTAATCTTATTCAATTTAAAAAAAAAAAAATTTAATTCATCATCATAACATTTCTATTAATTCAACCAAATTCCTCAGAAACTATTCTTCGAATTTATCGAAATGTTCTCGCGTCGCTCGCGTGTGTCTGCGTTCGTATCGTTCGGAAAAAACAAATGTCGAGATATAGTGACACGAGTTCCAGAGACATATAATATATATTATGAGATTCCTGTGTACGAAGTCTGAGTGGAGTCTCATACTTGCCGTACGTACGTCTCGCAGCGTGTCTGTGGTTACTTTTCGTAATAACGAGTTAAATAAACGAGTGAAATTATCCTCGAGACTCGAGGGCTGTTTCGTCGAGAGACTGCGAAAAAAAAGAAATAAAATAAAATAAAAGAAAAAGAAAAAGTATTTGAACAGGTGTCTCTCTCATCACCTCAGGTATGTATATGCTGAATGTATGCACCATCACCGGCTCATCCCTTGTAAAGCGAACTAACTGAGAATAAGTTATCCTCGCGTGGAGCCATCGTCCTCAAGGACGACGCTGTATATTCGAGAAGAATATAGGGAGAGACAAGCCTCTTGGCACTTGGTGCTTCTCTAACGAATTGTCTACTCAATGGAAATATACATTCGCGTAGACAAAGGAGTTGTAACGATCCTTGGAAATTCTCTCCTCTTCTTATTCGTATGTAAATTCATCCGACACCTACTGGTGATATACTGCACCCGCTTGAATTATTTCTCCAGGAAATATATTTAAAAGAATGTACCTGCCATGCGGTGCGTCGTACCTGCGAAAAGTACTATACGTGAGGTGTAAAAATCGAATGTTAGCTTGCTTGATGCATTTTCAACGAAGCTATAAACGCATCGGACACCATCAGTGTTTTAACCATCCAATTACTTTTGTTCAGTTGTTCTCTAAATAATACGATATTAACAATATATTAATGTGATTATATTGATAAGAAAATGTGTAAGGGACAAAATCCATAATGAAACCCGATCCTCTTCAATATCACTAATATTTTTTTATATTGTTGTTATCACTGGAACACCCATGATTTTTATTAGATTTTTACTTAGTGCCATTCTTGAGTTAACAACAATAAAAAAAACAAATTTACAATTTTAGAAATTCCATTTTTAATCAAAAACATGATTTCGATATAAATAATATGGCCAATTTTTTCGTCATTCGATGCAGTTTGATATAAAAATAATTGAAAAATTGATAAATATCATATGGAGTATTTTTATATAGTTTTAAGTACAATTGATCTGAAAATGAAAATTTAATAAAAATCTCAGGTGTTCCTTTCACTAATAACACCAATAAAAAAAATATTAGAAGCATCGAAGAGGGTCGGGTTTCATCTTCTATTCTTTACCATGGAATGTCCCGTGTAAAAATACCATAATAACAAAAATATCGATAGTGTTGAATAAAAAAAGGAAGTTATTTTGATTCTTTTTATAAAAAAAAACAGTAAACAACTGGACGATTGAATTTACGTTAGTTGATAAATAATTCTGATGACGAAGGCACAATTGATTAATCCAAAGTCAAAGGTTTTGATCAGTCGTAACTGTTGGAGTGAGCGAGCCAGCAGACTCGTTACGAGAAGTTTTTAATTAGAGTTCGAAGAGAGCTCTGTGGTAATGATGACGGAGAAGGTGCGGACGGACGGGTCTCGACCGCGTTCCGCGTATCTCTCGCGTTCTCTCCACCACCACAACCATCACCATCGCTATTCTCTCGGACTTGGCCAGCACGTAAGAACATCGCGCTGGAGAGAAGAGCAGACAGAACGGCAAGAGTCGAGGAACACGGCTGCCACGCTGCTCCCTCCGACCACTTGACAGTCTTCTTCTCGACTTGAGGTCTCGGGGCTAAGGTTCTTGACCTTCGACTATATCACACGAAGCGGCGCGCCTGCGCTTTCTTTCTAAAGCTCTTCCTTTCGATTCGTACCAATAGTCGTCAGACTCTCGTGATTTTTCCTTCGAATTAACAATAAATTTAATCTATCACACTCGTTATTATATATAAGAGCCAACTTAGTTCAGTTTTTAGGACATCTGTTTTTATTATTTTTAAAATTTAAATCAACATTTTTCTATGGGACGAAAAAACGTTCCTTTTTTTTTTTAAACATTTTTAAATGAAATATTCATCTTCGAAATTTCGTGATTTTTTAAAGAGATTATTTTGATATTTTATTCTAATTAATACAAGAAACACAAGATTTTAATTGCAAAATTTTGATTAATTTTAGTAATAAGAGAAAAGGTAGTTAGTGAAATATTTTTAAAATTATATCACACATTGACACTATAATTATTAAGAAAACAACAATTTTTCAAACGTCAATTTAAACGCAATGACTGGATAAGCTTTTTTAAAATAATAGACAAAATATAGAGAAACATTATTCTAAAAAGACTGACACAGAAAATTCAAAAGAAGTTTTTTTATTAACGATGCTGAGAATTTCGTATTTTCGCCAACTTTTATTTAGTGATAAACAATAAAAACCATGGAACTCGAGTGTATCGGTATTGTAAAATTTATCTAGTGTTATATAATAAGTGTCAAATGCCAGGAAGCTGTACATAATCTAAGGTGAATATTGGTGACCGACCAAGGAGTCATTGAACGATCAGTTGGCAGCGGGTCCTCTAGTTGGGAGGGCACTCGAAGTTCTCGCCGAGCAAAACCGGCAGTTTGGTGAGCTCTCCTCTTACAAGCCAAGAGAGCCCCAGACGAAGTTACAGAGATTTACATATTATGATTTACATCCTTGTCCAGCGAATCTCTCCTCCACGCTTCATGCTACCACCCCCCCCCCTTCTCTTCATCTCGTTCTCCGCTCTTATCCCCCCTCTATACCTCTCGTCTCTTTCGCGTCTCTCGCATAGATTCCTGTCCTCCATGTGCGCGAGTGCCAGACTAAAAAAAAAAAAAAAAAAAAAGAAGCGAAAAAATTTACTCGCGTTCGCACAGACGCACTCTCGCACACACGTTGGAGAACGCGTTCGTTCTCCAACGCTGCTCGTTTCGGTATAGGAATCGTCCTTTTTTCACCAATTTTTTACGTCCAATTTGCCGCCCGTGAGAGAAGGACCGGTTCCCATCGGATGCATATAGTTCACCTCAAACCCCCCCACCCCCCCTCCCCCAACCTTCCCTCTTTAAAAATCAAATGCTTCTACTGCTGCCTGGTGCGCGCCTCTCGTTCGAAAAAATTTATCGAAATACCGATACACATAACTTTCCTTTATTAATAACCGTGTGGGGCGCGGAACGGAAGACCAATAATGGAAGAATGCCACGACACGCCAAGCGAGAGAACGGGTGACGATAATAATGATAATATATATTTTATTGTACGTGTACCTGGCGCCGAGTGAGATAGAAAAAAAAGAAAAAAAAAAAAAAAAAAAAAAAAAGAGAGAGAGAGAAAGAAAAACCGATGCCAAGAACTTTGTCTTGGGAGGATCTTGAACCCTCGTCCATGGCGGCTTTCGGTATATGTACACTGTGCGCGATCTTCCCATATGTGCTTTCACTCGCGCGTGAGCGCCTTATGCGCCTGCTCTACCGATCCTTAATCTCTCGATATCATTTCGCGTGTGCGCGAAAACGAGGCCTCTGAGGTTTCTCCCGAGATTTCTGCCACAGAGGAACAAGCCAGCAACATCGGGAGAAAAGATAACAAAAAACAAACAAAAAAAGCATAAGGAAAGAAAACGGCAGGATGTGCGAGCGAGGGGGAAAAAAAAAAAAAACGTACACCGACCGAATCTTTGGTTAGGGAGAGAACCTTTGTCCACCGGTTATCACAGACACGTCTCTTTGACCGTCCGTTAATCACTACGGTTACCTCGGTGTGGCTCTTTCACACCTTTCCTCTTCCGCCAGTGCAATATCGTTCGAGCAACAGTTGTGCGTATCTGAGAGAAAAAAAAATATTATCACCACCAAAACAGAGCTTAAATACATTCGAGACACGCTGCCAACTGCGTCGCAGGTACGAGCTTATATTTCGAAATATGAACAATTATTTATAGCAGATTTTAAAGTGCTATCGGCAGTAAAAATAAGTGATATCAAAGTAAGTAGTTTATTAATGTATGATATATATATATGCTATGATTATTATTTTTTAATATTCAACTTTTTTTCTAAAGTTCTGGTGTCAAAAAAATAATAATTCTCTACATTTTTTTAATAACAAATTTAATATGTCGTGGAAATATGCTATTTTGGAAAAATTCTGTAAATATTAATAGTGTACAGTGTCCTGAATATTTTTTCTTATTTAAATAAACTAGAATTGTTTTTCATTTTTCGTACTTTTTAGAAATAAATTGTTGAAATATATTTATTAGAAAGTTCTTTCTTTTTAGATACAAAATTTTAATTTTACGTAATAGAATCTGTTTTTTTTTTAATTATCTGAATGTCATTTTGCATATGAATGGATATTGTAAAAACAAAAGTTGGAAAAATATTCATTCTTACGAGAGTAAGCGTCCGAGGATAAAGCAATAAAATCCTCAAAAAAGTATGGAAAAATGTGAAAAATAAATAGTTTATTAAAATGCGCAATATTTTATTCATACATCACATTAGACATCTGACATCTTTACGTTATTTACATTTATAACGATTTTACAAACAAAAAAAAGTTAATATCGCATTTTTTTCTGCTAGCTGCTTAGTGCTTTAAGTTCGAAAACTTGACTTAACAATACAACATGCAAAATAAATTCGCGAAAAGAATATGTTTAGAGGTCGCTCCAATCGAGATCAAGTTTTATGAATATCGACTCAAAAACATTCTAAAATTTTTTGCTTGCGTATGTATGCATATTACACTCGTGAGTTAGATATTCAAATCGATATGTATACTCTTACAACTTAAAAAAAGGACTTTTTTTTACACACCCAAAAATACCATAATTTAGTAAGTCGAATATATGAGAAACGATAATGAAATAAGATACCAAAAGCTTAAAACAGTTTTACAATTTTTTTTTTCTCTCTTGTAACAATATCATTGCCACAAATACATAGACCAAGAAAGCCAAAGCGCTTCGAGAATGAAATAAGAGAAATAATAAGAGAGAAGAAGAGCTTGTTGGAAATAGGTTCTTTTGAGACTTCCGATAAGACCCCGCCGCCACCTCTGCCCACTCTCTTGTGGTATTGCGTCCATAGGGTCCATAGTGCGCGAGACGTGGAAAATCGAAGAATGTAGCCATTATAGCACAGCCCACAAGTCTGCGAGTCGACGGATATGTAGACTGCCAGTTCTGTACTTCAACTACTGTAACATGCACATATATATATATATATCTGTACATGCATATATATATATATATATATATAATACAGTGGTGCCTGCCTACCTATACGAGCGAAATGCCGGCATTCTATCCCTCTCGCTATCTCGCATGAGCAACACACAATGCATACTGTATACTATATACAGGATATACGCCCGCGATATAGACGCGCTTGTGGGGCGGACTGGCGCGACGGTTTGCGGGCGAGAGTCGCTTGACCAGCCGGATAATACTTTTTTTCGACTGGCTTGTCCTGCGCGCACTCCTTGAGAGTGAACGCGTGTCATACTACCAGTAGTATTATATACCTTATACCCACGTGATAATAATGCAAGGCGAGCACGCGTGCTCGTTTCGCGTGGCGCGCTGGCGTTTGCCGGAGAAATATCTCAGCGTCGACACATTTGATTTTATGTATGGGCCATTCCATGGTTATTCACACAGGACAAAAAAGAAAACCGACCTTCTGCCCTGATATTAAAAAAAAAATGTTATCACTGTAAATAATATCTATGATTATCATTAAATTTTTATTATGGCCCTTCTTTTATTTATAAAAAGACATCAATTTACGATTAAAAACATTGTTTTGATATAAATTCATTCGTAAATCATTATGAAAAAAGCAGATGGCGTTTTTATTTAAAACTGAGGAAATAGTGTTTTCAGCTCTCCGTGAAGAAAAGTGCTACAGCTTGCGAGAAATTCTCGACGTCGTACTGAAAAATTGCCTTCAACATTCCAGAGAAAAGCTTTTTTTTTTTTAGTTCGTGTGATTGTAGAACTCGCCTTGGCTCGTACGACAATCTCAAACGCATAAAAAAAAAAATTCTCTAGTGTTGAAATGTGCTACTACATCATAACCCTACGAAAAGAATTGGAAATGCAATACAGAATTTTGGTGAATTTTTCTAATAAGTTAAAGGGTATCAATCTTAGTGAATCCTAATATTTTTTTTAAATTTCTATCTAGATAAACACGCTCAATATATTTGTCAATACTCGTACTATTTTTATATTAAACAGCGTTTTTAATTTTAAAAAATGTTTAAATCAAGAAAGGCGTGAAATAAAAATCAAATAAAAATCACAGATGTTCTTTTCAGTGATAACAATAATATAAAAAAAAAAATATTAGGAAAATTGAAGAGAACCGGGTTTTATCCTCTGCGAATTACCATGGAATCCCCAATATATATGTATATACGTTATATTGTATGCCGGCTGCGGAAATTATGGCACAAGCGATATTACTGGTAGCCATAGGCCACGCAAGCCTCACGCTATGTATATCTTATACATCATCATATGAATCACAGTATATAATATATATATATATATACAATATATACATGAGTACTATCTCAAAGTTATTCTTCGATGCAACTTTCTCTCGGAAGCCCGGAACACGATTGTAGTATATTCCCCGTCTAGGTTGCACTGTGTACTCCGTGGTCCATTGCAGCCCACACAGCAATCCATGCAGACAGAACTCGGTTGCTATATACGTGACAGGGAGAAACAGCGGTACCAGCGGCAACTTGGATCTCGTCGAAGGACGAGCATATCAGAAAGCAGAGGGAGCAAAGCTATAGATATAGAATATATATATATATATATAGAGTTACGCTAAGTACATGCGGAGACTGCAAGTCAGCGAGCGAGCGACTTGCAATGCAGTCGCAGCGTGCAAGTCAGCGAGCCTCGAGATTTTGTACTCGATATTCTCAGGATCCTCATTCGCTCTCTCAGGGCGACCCCTCAGGACTTATAAGATTTATTATAAACCGATCGCGGGAAGACGAGAGCGGCTTAACGATCCGAGCGAGAACCCCATTCGCGATTATAGATCTATCTCGTTGGTAAGCCCTTTTATATGTATATATATATATATATATATATATATATTTCTCTTTCTTTCGAGATATGACGAAGCGTCTTGCTCTAACTCAACCATCGTATACCGCAATCGGAAATGCCTGTTTGCTCATCGATGAGAATCGTCGTCGCGGTCGTATTCCGGCAAAGACCACAGCGTGACGAGGCTCTGCGACGAATCCCAAAAACCGCAGGGAAATCATCTTCGAGAATCGTCCTGGCGGTCTCTCTGTGCATCATTTCCATTTGTTTTTTTTTTTTTTCTTTCTTTTTTCATTTTACTTTTTACACGATATACATACCTGCCACTTTATTTTCATACGACTTGTGGTCGGATTATAGATACTTTTATACGAACATTTACTTTATCCAGAATTCTGTGGTGGGATTAATCGATAGGGCAATCGAACTGTGGAAGCACACGCGTGTCTTGTAATACGGATTGTCGTGGCTATGTATGCGTCATTTCATGTTCAGAGAAAGGGGGGATGGGTTTATTTCAAATATGAACATTTATTTCAATCGAATAAAATATAGTTGAATTAAATAAATACATCTATTTAATGGCCGGCCTATATTTTATTTTATCCAAATACATTTGATTTTTTAATTCAATTGAAATAAATCTCCATGCGTCCATGTTCCAGATTTTATCCTGTGTAAATCAAAAAGTAAAAAATCTAAGAAAAATCGCAGATGTTGTTTTCAGTGATAAAAAAAATATGAAAAAAATATTATGCCAACTGAAAAGATAACGTGGACATACCCATATATATAATACATACTTGTAGGAGATATCTATTCTCGTTACCGGATACGTACATAGCGAAAATCAAGTTCTACGTTTGTAGGCAACGTGAAACATACGGTGACAGTAGTGCGCGCCCGCACTAGTTGTAACTATTGCGCTGTGGCGATCGAACGAGTTTTTTTTTATATTCTTCTTTAATTCATCCTCCTCCTTCGATTCTCTCCTTTCAAGCTCGTCATTCAGAGCCGTTATTCGCGATTGGATATAAAATCTCTAATGAAAATTCATCATTGCCTGTGTATGTTGCGATCTGGTGCTGCTGCTGCTGGTCCAGCTTGAAAGAGAGACAGAGAGAGAGAGAGAGGAATAAGTGAGAGAAACGTGAGAGAGAATTGGTGGGTAAGAGAGAACGAGGGAGCGAGAGAGTGGCACTACTGGGAGATCAAGGAATCGAGATCGTAACGGGTCGACTAATCGGTATGTCGACACCCCGCGCTGTGCTCGCTCGCTCGATTGCGGCGCCCGGTTTTTAATGACTCGCTCACGATGAAGAGAACGAGAACCATGCGCGCCAACCACCACGAGGACCACGACGACGACCACGGAATCGGCTAACACTTCTACGAGACGCAATTATGACGCCTCGAAGCTAGTTAATTCACCTTGGAGCTGTATCGTTCATTTTGATTGCCCCTCTCGCGTCATACAGATTCTCTTCCTAAAGCTCTCCAATTGAACGGTTGAAAAGTAGTTACAAACGTCTATGAGAATTTTAGAAATATCAAATAATTTTTCAAACCAATTTATCTATCATTTAATTGACGTTTATTTTGTAAATGATAAATTACATAAGAGGAGAGAATCATATAAAAAAAAAATTGCAGGGGAAAATATTTTTTATTGATGATGGCTATAAAAAACACTTGTTCTTAAAAAGCCTATGAAGTATTTATCAAGTGGACAGGAATGCTAAGATATGAAAAGACAATTTATATTCACTTTCGTCATTTTTTAAAATAAATGAGTTAATGGAGCTATCGAAGTCTTATTTCGTTCGTGAAAGAGTGCTTTTCGGTTGGAATATAGAGATTTTCATTTAAAGCCTCTACGGTTAAGTTATGAATTTTAATGTAATAACAAATATTTGTAATAAAAGCATTCTGAATAATAAATAGTGATTAATCCAATTTCCATTGCATACTGTATTTTTTTCCCAAACCATAAAGCACTCTTAACTTTTTTAATTTTTCGAATTTAAATCTATCACTTGGTGTACATACAATGAAATACAAGACAGAAATTGGCAACAATCAATGTCGAATACTTAAATTTTGAACGAATCCTTGAAATACGAAACATTTCTATTAAATTAAAATAAATATTATTTATCTGATGGAGCAGCCGAAATGCTTTCCTCCCCATCACGAAATTTCGTCATAAATGCGCCACTGACGTGTACGCACGCTACGCTGGCCAAAAGGTCCAGCGAAGGAGAGACCACGTGAAATTCTGGCGTAGCCGGTAGCATCGGCGGCCCTCTTTCAATTAATAACGTGATCATAGGTTGTTAGGGTACCGCAGGAGATGCAGAAGATGAAGAAGAAGCAGAAGCGCAAAAGGGAGAGAGGTGACCGAGGGAGCGCGGACGAGAATCCAAGCTCGCTCTCGCATCTCGAAACCTTCGGCGTTCATCTTAACCCACTCTTTTTCCCTCTGCTTCCCTTCCCTAACTCGCCTCTTTTATTTCTGATTCCATCTTCTTCTTCTTCCTCATCCTTTTCAAAGCCACGATGCCATAGCTCTTCATATCGCTGCGGAATTGTTTGAAACCCATCAGCCTACGCACGTTTTACGAATATTCCACTCGGAAATCCGAGACTCCGTCGCGACACGAAGAAACCTGTGCGAATATTGTCGCTCAGTTTATGACACTCTATGAGAAAAGTAGCCGGCTTGAGGCTAATTGGTAAACGCTGCGCTGCGAGCGCGAGGATTCCATGAGGATTATGTGCGTTGAATCTTCACCGAGGAAACGATGAGCGAGAGACTCCCTGCACTCGACAGTCCGAAGTAACGATATCCTTGTGAATCTCTTCCTTCTCCTGAAGAACTTTTCAACTGGTTTGCGGAATTGCGGATCGTGTATCGTGAATCGAGAAGAGGAACTGAGGGATATGCTGCTACTGCCGTCAGTGTTGTTTTAAGAATCAAATTTGCGGCTTTAAAATACTTAGACTTAGGGTATTACATTGGAAAAATAGCGTACTAGATTGTACTGAGTTGGGAAATAGAACGAAATTTAAACGTTGATTATTAAAATTGTTCATACGTAGCGCTTGATTTCCATTTTGCTTTCTCATGTAAGATTTTTTATTTTTATTCTTTTAGCTGTCAATGATCTCTCATGATTTTCTATCGTCTCGTTCATCACTAACAAACTAGTCAAATGAAAATGTTAAAAAAAAAAACACTGCAAAAATTCAGCATACTTTAATCAGTGAACAAACAACGCAATTAATCAAAAACTGTTTTTAAGTCATGTATTCTTAACACTCAGTAAACGCTGACATCAAAGTGAATTTTAAAAAAAATTGCTGCGCTGTTGCGTACTATTAGCGTGGTACTCAGATTTGTCACGGTGGTATTTTAGTGCTAAATTAATCTGAAAATCACTGAATTTAAACTTTCATGCTGACAGGAACAACACTGACTGTTGTCTACAGTCGTCAAACAGAGGAGGCAGCTGAAACTCTGCCACGGAATCCGCGGATCAGTGAAAAGAATGTAAGAAAGACCGAGCGCAAGATGCGAAAGCTCATTGGTGGAAGTCGAGGCGCAGTCGTGCAGTGTTGCTTCCGCCGATGCGCAGTCTGCGATTTGCAGAGTTTCACCCGGGGAGAGTTGGTCTCGAGCTCGAGGAATGCGAATCGCTACTATTACGGGATCTCCCGAGGGGCCATTAATTGCGTTGTAATCGCGGGTTCCTTACGTTTTCAAGTTACTCCCGTGGAGAACCCATTAATTCGTTTGTCGTATGGGCCTCGTGACGTTGAAGCTTCTCGCACAGTGCCGCCAGGTTGGTTCGTGCAGCCAATATCGTTCCAGCGGGGACTCTCCTTCTAACAAGTTCTGGGCGCAGAACGACAGAGTCGCTTTTCTCGAAGGCTCCTAATACTGTGGACTGTCTCGGCTGTCGCTTATGACCAAGCTAACTCGTAATATAGCGATTATAGTGCCGATATAGCCCGATATTTTGATGCTGTTATATCGGCAGAGGAATGTGACTCTCCGGGATAAGTTGTCCGTACAATTCCCTCGCCCTCGAGAGCTTCACTTCGGTTACGATTCAACTCATCCAAGTGGTATCGAGTTACTACTGTCCACTCATTACTGCAGCGCTGGCTCAATGGCCGAGAGCCAAGGTCGATCGTGAAAACATTTTCATCGGAATTCCGATGAGGAATAATACTCGATTCAACGACGAAGTTGGGGGAGAAAAAAAGGCATCCTCTACGTGTGGGTTATGTGTCTTTCGAGCTTAACTTTTTATGTGAATTTATATAAACGGCATCATTATTATCGCGAGAATCGAAGTGGAATATAATACAGTGACAGCAATCTTGTATCTGTACATGAGAATTCTTCGTGTGTCGAAGCAATCCGAAGCGCCCTCGTTCGTTCACATTAACCGGGATTACATTGATATATTACTTGAAAACAAGTTTCTCTCTGCTCTACTATAGACAGTCGAGTACGGTAACTGGAACGCTGAGTACATTACCGTGATAGCTGCTGAAAGCTGTTGACGATTCAATCGACAACGAGCGTGAGAGTTTCCGACTTCGGGCTCACAGCCGATCTCTCATCGATCTCCCGCGGATCAATGCCGATATACGCTCTTTTACTGCTCTGACGCTATTGGGATTCGGGCAATCGACCTTATACGGACGAATCGAGCAATCACGCTCACCTTTTCATTCGCCTTGGCAATTAGCGCAACGAATAACTTCTTATCCGCATGACAGTAATACCGATACTCTCGAAATTTATGGTAGTATGGTCACGAATCTCTTGATTAGATAAAAATCAGATTTTTTTAATATGATGTAGCAATACAGGACGTTGACGCTTGCAACATTTCCAAACGCGTCGCCGGCTATTTACAATAACGATTAATGTGAGAAAAATGAGTAATTTTTCTTTGAAGATAGAATAAACTCGATATTTTGTCATGTGTAAACAAAATGTTAAAGGTTTTAGATCAAATGATGAAATTAGTGATTGTATTTGTTAACACAATTCAATACTAACAATTCTTTTTTAAAAAATTCAATTAGAATCATAAGAATTTAATTATTCCAACTTCCAAACTTTAACTTTCCAAAACTCCATACTGCAATCCTTCCTGGTCCCTTTCCAAGACTAGCCTAGACTCCTTCCTGGACATATGTACCAATTTTCCAAAGTTGTACCGAAGTCACTCGGAGTACGCGTTCGATTACAAGCTGACTCATGAAAATATTTCAAACCACTGCTATGTAATGCCTACTTTTGGTCAGATATTGCTCGACCCAAAGACCGATTTACCCTCTGGGTATCGAAGACATTACGCCAATATAATTTATTAGTCCATATTCAACTCCTTCAGCGTACCTTAGATCAACGGTATTTCATAACGATCAGAACATGTTTGTAGCCTACTGCGTACATGAGCCAATCGAGGATGCCGCGACATTCTACGTCGCATATTATATACTACACTACGTACCGGTCGAGAGACACTTGACCCAACATTGCGGTCTAGGGATCCTCCGTCCCACAATAAAACCCAATACTCTCCGGGATCCTTCGATGAATATACGTCGTCGAGACGCTTCGATCCTACGAGAGGCCTATAAGCGCGAGCGGTACAAAGTGTTCGTGGCGTCATGAGCCCTGTTCCTTGCTAATAAAAAAAGGGAAAGGAAGGGAAAAGAGCAACGTAAAGGTGCACCGCGAGTGACTGCACGCCAGTCGTTGCAGCAGCGTTGAATAACCGCGATGAGAACTTCGGGGGCTTCTTCAACCCTCATATGCGGTATCGGCAGGGTCTCCTCTACGCACGTCACTCTCTTGCTTACCGGTTACTTTTTATTTTTCACTCATTTCTCTTCTCTCGCTACAACATGCAGGAGCAATCGAGACAGAATACACATAGCCGTATCGTATCCCCGGTACCGATATACCGTTACATCGGTTTCAATCTTGTCTCTGATCCACGCGAACACATCGTATCGCGGGGGTCTCCCGCTCTCGTCGCACAGCGCCACGATCGTCAAGTTAACTGCAGCGTGAATTAATTGCTCCTGACAATTAGTCAGAAAGTAGCAGAGAACGTTCCGTGCGATTCGCTATGGTAAAAGGCTTCTCTTATTACGACGTCGAATTGCCGAGCGCGAGAAAAGAGAAGACTTTTTACCAGTTGCAGTTCTCAGCGAGAACATACGAAAGAGACGAATGACACGCGGGGGGCGTGAGAGAAGGAGATAGGGAGTCGATCAATTTATCGAACTTCTCTGTAGCTTATCGTGACCTGGCATCATCGTCCATAGCTCTCTCAGAGGATTCTCTTTCTTTCTCTGTCCTTCGGCTGGCGGACGGCGTATCCAATAGTACCGAACGTACATACGTAATCCCGCAAGCCACAGATCGGTAGGGACGAGGGAGGAAGAGAGATAAAGAAAGAGATCGCAACTGCGTGGTATGCCAACGATGGCTCTCTCTCTCTCTTTCTCTCTCTCTGTACAACAGGTATAGTTATATATACATGTACTGGGCGACCGTTTGTGTATGTGCGCGTAAAAGACCTGCCGGGACTTATGGGCCAGGCGCATACCGATCCAGTTGGGGCCCGGCGGCCTCTGCTGGGCACCTGCCAATCGAAACGAGGGTCCGATCTTCTCGGCGATGCTCTCTTCCCTTCGTGATCTTACTCTCATCTGATGCGCAGAAAAAAAAAAAGAAAAAGAACCAATGGAGCATCTCCTTTGGATATTCAACTATCGGTTGTCAAATCGAGCGAGTCGACGCCGCCGATTAGTGACAGCCGAACCTAGAAAACGTTGACTCTAAGACAGAAGGACGACACGGGTAGAAAATAAAAGGTTGCGCCGAGATACAAGTGTACTGATTTGAGAAATTGTGAAGAAAAATAGTTCGACAACACGGAGAACATTAGTGAGTTGACAGAACTAACTTCGGCGCCGGTAAAGCGATTTTAGTTGGAAGAACAAATTTGTTGAGCGATATAAATAAATATTTTGGTTGATCCAACGAATTAATGACCCAACTACTTTTCGTTTTCTGACGAAAATAGCAATGTAAATTATCGGTTGGACACGTATGGACAGAAATACGAAATTATTTATTATAACATAGATTAAGTGAACTCATAGATAAGTATAAATTAGGATAAGAATCATGGTGCAACGCTTATGCGTTTAGGCGATTTATTCGCGTTGGTTAAAAAGTAACTAAACAGAAAATATTGATGACTTTGAAAACCGATATGGATCAGCATCCAATAAATGAATAATTGGAAACCAGGAGAATCTCGTTCGAAAATTCAACAAATCGAGCGAGTCAACGCCAAGATTAGTGACAGCCGATCCTAGAAAACTTTGACTCTTAAGACAAAAAGACAACAGGGATACAAAAAATAAAAGGTTACACAGAGTAACAAGCGTAGCGACTGAAGAAATAGAAGAAACAAAAAAAGAAGTCGACAAGATTTATCGAAGAATACACTGAATATTATTCTATTCGATGCTCAAGGAGACCAGAAGAGCGAGGGCTATTAGTCTCGTAAGCGAGGAAAGATATATCTTATTGTCCTGGAGCTAGAGAGCTATGCGACGGAATTATCGTGCGGTATATACTATATTCCGTATGGGCTATGGGAGAGTAGGAGAGCAAAAGGACCTCTCTCTCTCTCTCTCTTTCTCTGTCCCTCTCAGCAGCATATTCTCGCTGTTGCGCTTCTGCCGCATGGAAAAGAAACTCGCGCTCTGCTGGCCCGGCGACGACGCTGATGTTATGTATCGGTCGATGGCAGTCGTTCGACCCCTCATAGAGGAAACCCTGGGATCCCGGTTAAGGGTAAAGAAGAGAGCGAATCAGCGAGAGTAGTAGAAGAAGAAGAAGACGAAGAAGAAGAAAGAGAAGAAGAAGAAGAGGCGAGGCAATGGAGGAGAATGAAGGAAAAAGAGAAGAAACCAGGCGCACCAAAGAATGGAACTCACTTCGTGCATGACCCAAAGAAACCCCCGCTGAGCGACTCGATCCGATCCGCTGATCCCCGACCGAGCAGCTCTGACTGAGATACCATCTCTCTTTCCTCTTTGCGGACACACAAACACACACACATTCAGAGACACACGCACACTAATATTAACTCCAAACTCACGACCGCCATACAGTCCTCGGATTCTGTATGAGAAAAGTCGCCTGTGGCTTCTCGAGCACTCTTCTTTACCCTCTCTTTCTCTTTCTCTTTCGCTGCATCTCTATCTCTCTCTCTCTCTCTCTCTCTTGTTCTGCTCGTCCGTCTTTCCATCTCTCAGCTCAACTGCTGTTGTTACTACCGGTGCGCCGCTCGACCTGAGAGACATCGAGAAAGAGACGGAGCTTTCATATTCCTCGCGAGATACTTATGGACACGACTGCGGAGAAGAGATGAAAGGGACGCGGGGAGTTATAGCCGGCCCCCTCGTTACCGTATCAGCGTTATTCTTGTCATCGTTATTGTTCGCCTATATAGACACCGCGCGACCGCCGCGATTAGTCGCGATCGATTATAAAGGGCGTTGTGTCAAGTCAACAATTCATTTCATTCCAACGTAAAGTGAGTTTCGCAAAACTAATATTGTGTCTTATTGAAATTTATAAAAATAATGTATAGAACGAAATGTTTTTGTTGGTTGAATTAATATTCGGTTGATCGAACGAAAAAAATGCTGAATTAAATATTCTGTTGATCAAACAAAAATTATCTTTCAATTATTCTGATTTTTTGTTCGCAAGAAACTGCAGATTTAGTTGATTTTGCTTTGAAGTCTTTGTACGAGTGAAACTACTTTTGTTCTTTCAACATTCCGACTAAAGCTATTATCCTCGAGCCGGAAATTGGAAATTATCGTGGCATATTGTAAAATATTTGCAACATATCTTATCTTCTAGCCAGGCATATTTGCACTGTACATGTCGTAATCATCGGTAAATCGAGAGAGTCGATTATTCGTGGACTTACGGTGTAAAATAGGAAATTTATTGACTGCAAATACTGAGATCGTACCGTTACCAAACAAAATGTCGATTTTTATAATGACTTTTTTTACGTTTTTTAAATGCTTATCACTTTTTTATTTTTTTATTTTTCGAGTTTCAGTCTTCAGGACAAAAATATATACATTAGTACATAAAATATAGACTCTCGAAATAGAAAATAAAAATCAAACTGATTTTATTTCTTTCTTCCGGGTCGACCCTCTTAACAAACGTGCCGTAAATAATTCATGAGAAGTAGAAATTTAAAAATCAATATTCGTAATAAATTTCTGTTTGGGGTTCTACAACGGGTGTTTCAGAACGGGTTCGCGCTACCATTGCGTTAATATGTCTTCCATTGGAGTCCCTCGAACGTCGTGAACCGACGGGCCCCACCCGCCTGGTCATCGAAGAATACTTCGAGCAACAAGCACCGTTTGTTTTCCATGCCGAGATAGGATCTCAAACGAGGTTGACAAATGTCTGGTTGCAGCGTAAAATGTAAGAGATAAGGGACGCGTCGGTGGAAGAGCGATGAACCGGTGCCATTGCGTTTTCATGTTGCTTAACAGAGAAACGCATACGAGCGCATTACGGAAAATTATTTTCCGCTTGCTTGCCTCCTAAATTCCGAAATTTACACAGCAAAAAGAAGTTCATTATTTAAACATATTTATTTGTAGTCGCTTTTATCACACATTACAAAAATCAAATTTTTACAATAGTTTTCTTCATTCTAAAAAAAAAGTTTCCACAAGTCTGATTCCGTGTGAATATTAGAATATATTTTCAACTTACCATGATACATATTTTATATTAAAAGTCAATGAATAATGTGTAAAATTGTTAAATTAACAAAATGAAAACTTTTTAAATCATTTCACTAGTTTAACAAGAAAATATTTTAGAATTTTAGAAAAAAGAATGTAAGATGCACGCAACACGCTTTGGTAGAACACACGTCATTATATTAACACACAATATTTTTTGTCGTGAGTTAAAAGAGTCTACACATAAACATGTTCAAAAAACACACTTGTTTTCACAGTTCGATCAACGGCCGTCGATATTCTCATATCTCAAAATTGATCACTAAAAAATATCGAATTCTCCGAACGAAGAAACATGCATATTTAACATATGCTATTGAGAGAACGCAAGAAATTCTCCACGGAAGAGATAGAAACAACGAGAAAGAGAAAAAGGAGAAAGAGGGTGGGGTGCAGAGGGTTTTATACAGTCGCCACACATCTCGGCGGGTTTGAAAAGAAGAGAAATCAGGACCTCCCGATCGTAGATGGGCTCATCGAAACGATGAACGGCCCATTTGCGTCTATCTCGTGTGTGTAAGAGGTGGCTCTCGGCTCTCTCGCCGGTAGAACGTAGAATTCGAAACGTAGCACGGCGGGAGACAGAAGGGAGCCTTAAGATTGTCGAGAATTATCGAAGAGCTCGTCTCTCTCTTCTCTGGCTCTAGTGGTTCGAGGATGAAGGGCCGAACGACTACCAACCTATTGGGGCACTGCTATATGCTTTTCGAACGAGAAAACTGAGAAAAAAAAAAATGAAAGAAGGAAAGAGAGTGCATCACGATCTGAGAGCCCTGTGGGCCCGATAAAGACAGCTCTAAGTTTTTTCGAGTTGGAGAGAAAAGAACGCATGTTCTCGACCCTGCACACACGAATAGGCTGAGACACGCGTGCTTCTCTATTTGTATATGATCATGTTTGATCGGATAAGCGTTTCGGCTTCACTTGAGTCTATCCTGACGAGATTCACCTCGTGCGAGAAGAGATCGAGGCCACTGAACGTCTTTCCGCTCTCGTCTACTACAGAAACTATATAGAGAGAGAGAAAGAGAGAGAGCGAGAGATAGAGCAAGGAAGAAAGAAAGGGAGAGATAAACCAGCTTCATCGTTGGATGAGCAGTCCTTTTGGAATCTGATGTGCTCATAGTGCGGTCCATCAAGCAACATATAGCTCACAGTCACCCTGGACAATGTTGTTCCAGGAGTAAAATATCAGCGGCAATAGAAGCTCCGGAATGTTGGTTCTAGTTTGGTGAACATATTAGTGAACATATGAGGCAAAACACGACAAGTCGGACACCTCAATTTTTTCATGTCGACAAAACGTCCTCAAATTTATTCAGGATGTTGGTCCGGTTGAAGAAAAAGCGTAGGAATTTTTTCAGATCTTTTATTGCATATTCCAGCTTCTAAACATTTTTGAAAATAATTATTATTTATTTTTTAACGACATTACTATGGCTCATGAAAAAAAATCGTAACAACATCAAATTTTGGATTTTTAGCGTACATTCCAACATCATTTTTTGTAAAATTCTCCGATTTTATTTTATGCTATTTTTCAATTAAATAAAGTTGCCACTTTTTTCCCTCCGAAACGACATTTTCGATTTAGCTGAAATTTTCACATTTTGTTCATTAAAAAATAAACAATATTTTCAGCGATTTTCAATGGCTGGAATAAGTAATTAAAAAATCTGAAACAATTCCTACGTTTTTTCTTCAACTAGATCAACATCCTGAAGAAATGTGAGGACGTTTTGTTGTCAAGAAAAATTGGGGTGGCCGTCTTCCCCCACATATAATGCTGGGAAAAATAATGATAATGATTGTCGTTCTAGAAATGTTTGATTTTGCTTCCCCATAGAAGCTTTGTTTTCATGAAAACATTTTTTTTTTTTTCATGTCGAATTTATACTTTAGTACTAAAAGAACCAACACTGGACCCTACGATCTGTATGCGATGCGCCATCAAAAACATTTCTACATTAAATCGTCCCGCCTTCTTATAGTTCGTTGCAAATTGTTTAGCAGTCTCGCCGTGCATGATTATCGATTCCTCGGCCGGACCGTGAATAAAATACATATAAAGATGCTAAATAGGTGCTTTCCTTCAAACGTTAGCGTGGCGTTTTTCATTGTCCCGTACGTAAAGCGTTGTTACCAACTTGCATATGGGAGGGAGTGCGATGCAGCAGAAGCAGAAACGGCACGACAAGTCTGACTATAACGTGACCGTCGAGTCAATGAAGTTACTGTAAAGACAGAGGTGGAAGTCGCCGCTTGGAGAGAGGGACGGCCAATGCATTGCTGGGTACATTTCGATGTGGCATCGAAATATGAACTTTCTCACGATACTCCCACTCCGGTTATCGCAGTATCAATACATGCAAGGGAACCAAAAGTGCGTGACGCTCGAGTGCCAAACCCACTTGAAAAGTAAAATCTTTATATTTAATCATAACGGTTGTATAAGTCTTTCAACATAGTAACACAATTTTGGCGTTTTCTTATTCGCTACACTTGTTCACATTGAAGTTAAATCATTTTAAAGGAAGACTAGAGATTCTTTTTCAAAAAATTCAATTTCTTGTTATTTTTCTAAATGTTCGAAATTTTAGATTACAGCTCGAAGAAAACTTCCAATTTTTATATAAAAGTTTGATGAAAATTGCTTTGCAAGTGTGAACATTTCAAAAGTCACTATGACTTTCATTTTTTTTTTTAAGTAATCCTAATACCCTATATTTTCTTTTTATTTATGATTAAAATTCGAAAGAATACAGAAAACTTGAGTGAATTAAAAAATTCAGGAACTTCATCGCACTAGTCACTACGTTTACTCGCTATATATCACGAAAAGCTATAAAAGCTCTCGCCAGGATTTAGAATCCATTGATTCTAACTATATAGAGGAAGCGAAACAGCCGCCAACTTGTTCTATAAGCCAGAGTTTAGCTTGACAGCTTGATAGCTCGATACTAAGTGATAGTTTGATAGTAACTATCCTAGCTTTTAGTGCGCCGTACTATTCTCGGTTTATATACAGACGCAGAGACACGCCGCTCTTGCGATTCACTGTGCGCCGAGCTCAACTTAACGTATTTACAACATCGTAGAATGTTGCACAGTAGTGAAGTATAAATTCGAGGCGCGTGTGTATCCTTCGATATAAAGTAGCTGCACACACTTTGAGCATCACCACAGCGCAGGAGCATTACAGTACAGTGTGTACTAACCGGTGGAAGGATGAACGAGAAAGAGACGAAGGAAGAAAGGTACGAAGGAGTAAGAGGAGAAAAAGGGCGTTGAGTTAAGAACGCGAGAGTAAAAGAGAGAACGAGAGTTCCAACACACATATACATACACACACACATTAGGTTGGTGAGCTTCTTCGCTTTTGCCGGTGCTCCTACGCTTAACGGACGTTAATTCTGCTCGGACGTGCAACCACCGTTAATATGCCCACCCCGATGTGCCGGGCCGCAAATCAGCCGCGATGATGAAACGCCGCCGTGGAAACCGGAATTACGCGGATATACTACGGGCTCAACCATGTATATATACACTCATATCTCTCGCATAAACTCACTCGATCCTCTCTCGCGCCTCCTCTCATATTCGCCAAATTCGCGTGCAAATTAGACGAGGCTTCGGGACGCTACCGACTTTGTTATGTCCAAATTGCAATTATCCAACTAACTAATGTTAACCAATAGTGCAATATCGTTGTCGATTATTAATAGAAATTATTGCGAACTGTTGAAATATATTTGCAACATTGCGAAGGGAAAACGAGATGATTAAGCGATTTGAAGTTTTTCAAAAAGTCACTAAACTATGTAACCAAGACTAGTTACATAAAAAGCCCTAGTTCCTCTCGTTAATGGAAAAGAGAGCTTCGGGTGGATAACAAGATTACTGCACCAGTTGGCCTACAAACCGGAAATTCCTCGCGACTGACCAGGTAAACCGGAATTACCCGATCGGCGGTCATCGCAGTAGCCGCGGCCACACTCTCTCGCGTTGTCGCAGCGCGAGAATGCCCGCGTAGCTGCATAATTTATGGGATCTCGTTTGTCCACTCGGAACCGCACAGACCGCGGTAGCGGGACAGGCTTTCATAAATTCTGGTATATTGGATAATTTTAAGGAAATTCGATTGAGCAAACATGATGAAAATTTGTCGTCATCGTACACACACGTTTATTCTAATCTTTTTCCTTAATTTGCTTTAATTCTCTTTCACATTCCGTCTCGAGCCTGTGTGAGTGTTGACCTTCCGCAATACAATACTACCTCGCACTGTCAGAATCATCCAGTGGCAATTCCGAGGATCTTTTCAACGTGCCTTGCTCGTTGCTTTCATGAAATGTTGATGTTGATACGTGTATTCTTCTTTGCTTTGCAGCTATTCTAATATCGGTAACGAGACAGGCTTGTATAAATTCTTGGATATTGGATATAGTATAGAAATTCGATCGAGAAGATATGATGAAAATTTGTCATCATCATACACACGTTTATTCAAATCTTTTCTTTTTTTTTTCCTCTATTTGCTTTAACTGCCTTTCGCACTCAATCTCAAGTCGGTGCGAGTATCGAACTTCCGCAATCTACTCTACCTCTCGCACAGTTGGAATCATCCAGAGGCGATTCCGAAGATCTTTTCAACGTGCTTACTGTTGATGCTTCGCTGTGATGTTGATGTTGGTCCATGTACACTTCTTTACTTTGCCTTTACCTTGCTTTTCCTCCGCGGCTACTAACACCACTATACCGCAATGTGTAGAAGAGAGAGAGAGAGAGAGATTGAGAGACAGAGAGAGAGAGAGAGATTGAGAGACAGAGAGAGAGAGAGAGAGAGAGCGAGAGAGTACGTATAGTACTCGAGAGCAAAAGCATCAAAGTAGAGAATACTGCGGGCACGGACCAACCGGTTTTCTTCTCGTTCAACGACGCGAGTAGGCAGTGCGCGCGCGCCTCATCTCTTTATAGCCACTCGGTATAAGTCCCTCATCCTATCTCTGTCCTATGTTTCTTCTTTAGCTTCTTCTTCCTCTTCCTTCTCCTCCTCCTCGTATTCTTCTTTTGAACGCTGTATATATTGGTATCGTGTGCAATGCTGTGTTGGTTTTATACATTGGGAGATCGAATCATTAACGAGAATCAAATATCGATGAGCGTGAGCGCGGGAAAAAGGGGGTTGGGGGGGGGGATTGGAGGAAACGAGGAGGAAGAAGAGGGAGAAAGAACTCGCGATGCTCGTTCGAAATATCAAAGATCCCAATCGCCTCGCAACTCGCGTCGTATAAATTATGTTCAATTATGTATACGAAAATGAAACTGAAAAATATCGCGAGTCCATCTCGTCGTCGTCCTCGTCGCCGTCGTCGTCGTGGTCACTGGTCATCCGCCCGCTCGCGACAGATACTCTCACGAGAATAATTCAATTGACTAATGGTCTATCGAACGAAATTTAATTAGCCTTTTGCGAAATTTCTTCTTTTTTCTTCATCTCCTTCTTCTGCTTCTTCTTCTTCTTCTTCTTCCACATAGCATATAATATATCCGAAGCATGAAAGTCTTTTGAACTTTCTAAACGGTATAATTAACGAAGCTATGTGTAGCGCCCGAAACGAATTGTGTTTTTGGTTTATCTTTTTCATTGGTGTGTCATGTAGGACGAGGGAAGGGCGACAATTCGATGAACCCTTAATGCCCTCGACCGAATATACCTGACGTTATAATAATATTTCGTTTGATCGCTGTGAGATAAGGGTCGAGGGACATAAACGCCGGAGAAAAACGAGATGGAAGAATATTTCTCTCCCGCTCACTCAATAGTAGCTTTTCTATAGGTTTCAAAGCATGCGCGAGTTTCTAGTTCTCCTTTCTGAATTCGAGAACCCGAATTGCCTCTGACTAAGCCTCGATCAATCATTGGGCGTTCCTACGAGAGCTGCTGAGCCAGCAGCTACCCACAGGGTCCTTGTCTTCTTTGCCCTGCCGAGCAACAGCAGCAGCACCAGCAGCAGCAGCAGCATAACAACAGCAACAGCAGCAATAGCAGCAACTCACTCAAATATGTATACACTATTCATTTCTACACATACCACTATACAATGCTCGGAGCTCGAGATACTCGAGAAAGAGGTTCCCCTCGTGCTTTTGCTGGCGAAGCAACAGGTGCCTTGAGGATGTTCGTAACTTACCGGAGTTCCTAGAAGGGCAAAAGAGGCCCTCAGGCCCTGCCACAGATGCGTCTCGGACATTAGTCCATCTCTGTCTCTCTCTGTCTATCTCGCCTTTTTACTACAATTTGAATGCTGTTACTAATTTTTTTATTTTAGTTATTTCGTTATACATCATCTAGTAAATTCTGTTTTGTATATGCATCATTCTATCTAATTTTAACATGCGATTGTTAGTGTCCTCGACATGTTCGATTGGGTTGTAATATTGCGTTTATTAGCAGCCCTTAAACAGAGAACTATGTGAATTGCTATTTTGCCGTTCGATTTTTTAAAGATTAAATGTTTATTTTAAGTATTCCGATGTAAAAAATAATATATTTTTTTTTTTCTGCACTGCATCAAGTTTTTCTTAAATTCCTATTCTTAAAATCCGATGTAAAAATAACTAATTTTTTAATAAGTCGATAATTTGACCGTTGCGTAATAACTAAATCGTGACACAGAAGAAAATCTAAAAAAAATGCATGCAGTCTCCATATAAGTCAGATGATCCATATATATATTTTCCATTCGAGACCGTCTTGAATCTGCTCTGCTTGAAAATATTAAAAAGTGCCTACCTTACTTAAAATATCTTACAAAAACATATGCCGGCACCCCATGCAAGTATATTCCATCTTTTTATTTTTATTTTTTTTTATTAAATGTCCCGAGAAAGCGCAATCGATTAACGAGTGCGTATCTCATTTTATTTATTCTCCGGTATGTATATGTGGTATATACATCGCGAAGATGGTATATAACGTTAATATAATTACCGACGAGGGACGAACGCGATTACCAAGACACGCGAGCCCGATTCCGATGATTTCTCGTTCCATTACCGGGCGGCGCTCATACTCCGTCTCTCTCCAAATCCTCTCTATCTCTCTTTCTCTCCTGCGTTTATTCCGTACAACGACGAGCGCAGGACCAACAAAATAACGAGATGCCCCCGCAACTCCTTCGACTCCCGAGAGCCACCGTATCTCGACGCTTTATCTTAAAGCCTCACTCCTCTCTCACTTGTGGTGTGTGCCGCGCGACCATGGCGCGTACGGGGGAAAATTTATTCGAGATTCGCGAAACGATATGTTACCGGACGCCCCAGTCGCGCCAGAGACCGAGAAATTATATTGTGCTACGTATTGCACCCTCGTTGAGCGCCCCCCCCCCCTCCCCCCCTTCTCCCGCCGTTCAATTCCGCGCGAGGAACTCGAAGCCGCGCATCGGCCTTGCTCGTCCATTTCACGAATCAATAAGCAAAATCGTAAGTCGCTATTACTAAATAATAAAACACAATATCAATGGGAAAAACACGATGAAAATCTCATATTCTATGGAGAAATCGCCGACGCGACAGCTATGATCGTTATGCTGCTCTCCTACTGCTCTTTGCGTGTTGCACTTCTCGCACTCGTGAGATAATAGTGTATTACGATACGAGTGCGATTGAAACTTTTTCTTGACGTGTGTGAGTTTGCAGCCCGAGTCGAAGACGAGTACAATCACACGAATTGAGAAAAAAGTTTCTCGCACGAGTTTCGTATACAACTTTATCGCACTAGTGCGAGAGGTGCCTACTTCTCGCACGCTAAGCGAAGCAAAGAGTGCGAGAAGTAGGCGATTCTCGCATCGCGTGGCATAAAAGAGCCTTAAAGAACTTTGAAGAATTTTTAACTACTATTTTTTAACCTAAATATAATCTCTCACAGGTGCTTCAGGGTTCTTTTAAATTCTTATAGAGATTTTCTTCCGTCATTTTCTGTTTTTTGGCTTTTGCTTAACAGTCTCCTTAAATGACAGCAAAATTCTCTTGTGTTGAAACAAATTCAATTGGAAAAATCTACGATAATAAATAAATTACCTTTACCTCCAATATAACAGCGACATTTATTATTTTAATTTAATGCAAATATCATATGACATTTTTTTTTTTAATTTTTTACCCCCCCTAGTATTGCACTGTCGTTCATCGTCTTTCTGCGGTTCGCATCCACACGAGGACCTCCAATGCTCACGACCTTGCTTGTCCATTTCACGAATCAATAAGCAATTGTAAGCTGCTACTGAATAATAAAACAAAAATCAATGCGTGCGTAAAGGCACACCGAGAATCTCGTATTCTACGGAGAAATCGCCAAGACGACAGCTACGATCGCTATGCTGTTGCTGCTGCTGCTTCTGCTATTGCAGCTCCGCTCTCTCTCGATACAAGGGTTACTTGCGAGTTCGGAAGTCCCACGTATCGTGTTCTCGGGATAGGTAGGATTTACGTGAGTAGAATCGCGCCTCGCGCTTCTCTACGTCAGTCTGCGCTTAGAGCAAGAAGAACAAGAAAGAAAAAAAAAAGGACACAGAAAGAGAGAGAGAGGGAGACAGAGCTTTCAGTACTTGACAGAGCAGAACTTAGCTATCCGCACTCGCGATCTTCTTCAACGTTCTCTTATCCTCCGTGTATGTTCTTCTTTTATTCTACGGCGAAGCATCCGACGCCTCGGTGAGATATCTACGCGCTCGCGCGTCCCACAGGCAAATCCAATTGCGTATTCGTTAGCCGCGTCACCTTGAACATCGTGTAGTAACTGCATCACGATGGAGAGAAAGCGACTTTGAATTGAATTCAATCAAATGGCGCTTCCAGTCGATCTTATTGTTCGAGTAAAGAGCATTTTTATCATTAATTCTATGCTTTCAGCGAATCAAAGTTAGCCGGAAAATAATTCAATTCATTTCATTTCAATACAAATTTATTTAGATATCCCAGTGAATATTTATTAGGCCCATATATTTTATTTCTTTCAGATATATTTATTTAAATGACCATCAAATTTATATATCATTTCAACAAATGACGTTTAGACCAAAAAATCATACTGTAAATGTCAAATGATTATAGATTAATTATTCGACTTAATGGAAATTATGTTCAAGTCATTTTGTAGTTTTAAATAATCCAACAAATAAGAAATAAATATCTGATATATTCATTTATTACTACTAAATCCAAGTTTTATCAAATATTCTCACAGATTCAGAAAATTTTTTATAAAAGTGTCATTGTATCAATGGTGATTGTCTTGTTCTGATTATCATAATCAAAATAATTTGTATTTCTTACAAAGAGAATTGTCGTTGCAAACCCAATATATTTTTAAAATATTTACATCATTGAACTTAGCTACAAAAATAAATTCCATTTATACAAAGAAATGTAATTTTTAGTACTTGCCCAGTAATAATTTCTATCAAGGCAAACATTTTTACATGTACAATTACTGCACCATTTAATTTTCAAGATTTTGTAGCTGGACTCGATACCCTCAAACGTTTTTACGCTGGCCTCACACGATTCGTCAAGAATCAATAACAGATCTCGTATTTATGAAATTTTTATTGGACCTCGGTAGTCCGCAGCGCGATATTCACACCCAGAAAGCAGATTTTAATCGAAAGGGGCATCTTACTACGTGGGCATTACCAGCGTTGCACGGTAGCCGAAGCAGCGCCGGTCGCGTGCAACTCTTCTCCGTATATATATATATATATATATGTATATATATATGTTTATATATATATATATAGGGAGGAAACGCGGAGGAGGGGGGAGGGGTCAATATAGCTATATAACAGAGGAGAAAAAGAGATGGAGATAAGTGCTGATACCGATGGGGAGCTGGTGTGGAGAACGCGCGTGGTGATGCTGCTCCCGCGTTCTCAATTCTCAGAGGCGCTCTCTCATCGCGCGCGGGAGTTTGCTCTCCTCTTCGTTTTCTTCCTTCTCTCCCTTATCCCCCTCCTTCTCCTCCTCCTCCTCCTCCTCCTCCTCGTTTCTCCTTTACTCCTCGTGTTATTGAGTAGCGCGCTCGAGCATCCGCAGCAGGATCCCCACGCAGCGCGCTCCCCCGAGCGCGCACACGCTGCGATCTCGCAAAAATGTACTCCCAAGCGCATCAGCGCAAACCCGTACTTAATTCATTTTCGGATTACGTCGTAAAGTATAAAAAGCACACGTTAAATTTGATTACAGGTTCGCGTAACGGTTCTGGACAAAAACGACGTGGCACCCTCGTGGGGAGCTGGTCCATGGCGTTATGAGGTCTCTGAGGAAGCTCCACCTAACACCGTCGTCACGGTTCTCAAAGCATTTGATCCCGACACCATTGGCGCACTACGATACAGTCTCGTTGACACGCCAGCCACCGGTAACGATCTCAATGCCAATGAGAATTCGGGCGACGACGATGAAATCGTCAATCACTTCAAGCTCGATCCAACGACCGGACAATTGAGACTCGCTGAGGCACTCGACAGAGAAACCAGAGAGAAATACGTGCTGCGCGTTCGGGCAGATGATGGGGTTCAGCATACGGACATAAACTTGATAATTCAGGTAAATAAACAATTGTTTTTATCTATATATATATTTTTTGATACAAATTTTATATTCGTATTTTACGAAACATTTTTTGCTATTTTTAAGAAAAAACATTATTTTTCGTTTTGTCAGTTTTATAAGCACTGCTAATTCAACAACTTTTTTTGTCGACATTTTTTCTTGTCACTTCTAATTTAACAAGCAAAAACTTGTAAGTTTGGATCTTTTTTTTTGGTCACGCGGAGAGAGGAATGTGGTGAAAATGACCATGTTTGTAGGGAAAAAAACGACCATACTTCATGGTGGTCAAGAAAAAAACACCGATTTCTAGTAAATTTTACTATAAATTCAAGTACAAATTCCTGAATAGATTTTTAATAAAATATACTAAAAATCGGCGCCGTCTCTCGACGACCAGAAGGTATGAAAATTTTTTCTTCCGACATGGTATAATTTTGTTGTAAATTGTAATAAAAACTTGTACATTAAACCATTTTTTTCACACCTAATTTTATTTAAAAAAAAAAATTCGTAAATTCGCGAAATTTGCAAAATCCTTTTTCATTTTTAAAATTTAACAAAAAAAAACGTGTAATACAGAAAAAATCTATCAAAGTAACAAAACGTTGCTTCGAAAACAGATCCATCGATAGAAAAAAAAAATGTTCACTATGTATAATCACCCTTTCTAAGAATGCAACCTTCAGAGAGATAGGAATGTAATAACTCCCATATTTTTTTTTTTTAGCGATGTAATACCTCGGTAGGCATAGGATTATAGAAACGAACGTCCCGATCGCGGAAAATAATCATTAAACGTTTACACTGTTATAATCTCCGAGAGAGAGTCTAAACACTCGAGTTTTTATTTCATCTAACTTCCGACAGATATCGACGAAGCGTTATCCTGCGTCTATAGGAATGCGTTTGCAGCGGATCTCCCTCTCTCTCTATCTCTACCGGTGAATTATTATCTCTCTCTTTACCTGGACAGTCATCGTGTAGATGCGCGGCAATAAAGCGAGAAGAAGGAAGCGCATCGCGAAACGAGAGACACGGTCAAGCAAAACTACGAAGCTTTACTTCCAACTAAATACCCAGCTTGAATCGTCGGTTCTCGCGCTCGGTAGAGCCAAAGCTACTCATTATATAGTATTCGTTCACGCGCGGATGAACGGTAAATCCGACGATAGCCTCGCTATCGCCAAGGTGGAGGAGATCGATTCTAGGTGCGCGCAGCCCATACCTCGGACTTGCGGATTTTTACCACGAGTCAAATTATTGCTGAGCAATGATGTTGGTCACTCCCGTCGGGTGGACGTATACAATCGAGTCTGCAGCGCGCGGAGCACGAAACGCGAAACACGGCGAGCAATAGCGCAAACGATAGCTTCGAGAATCGCAAGAGTGCACATAGTCAAGAAAAAGAGTAAGAGAGAGAGAGAGAAAGAGCGGACGCTATAGAGTGGAGAGCGCTAGGATCGAGCAGGAAGTGCGCGGTCCACAGGATTTGCAGTGACCTTTCCTGGCCTCCGGGGTCCCTCGCGCTCGACGCGTGGGTCGACTTGACCCCCGCGCCGCACCGCTATATACCTATTCCCTCCTCTCGTTCGAGTCCTCTCTCTGTGCGCTCCAACTTCTCTTCGGTATCTCGGCAAAAGGCTGCTGGAGGCACGACGCGAAGAGCCACTCCGTCCACTCCGTAGAAACCGCCAGTACAGCTCGAACAATCAGCCCTTTTGTCTTTTATGTACCTGTACATCAGCTCACCAGCTCTTGGCCTATCCTCGCCATATACGAATTCCTCTAATTGCACGATGCAGTTTCTCTTGCTGCAAAAGCCATTGCGCGGTTCAGCCACTCTCGCAAATACTAATCTTAAGGAATTGCTTCAGCGAAGTTAAGGGAAGGCTATGATGGATTCTGAATTTTTTTTACTTACTCACGATATACAGAATATTTAGACAGTCTTCATCCTTCCCGGGGCTTTTTTTGTTCAGATGTTTCTTCCGCGGTTTCTTTTTTCCCTGCCACTGGAAAGAAGTCCATGGTAATTTCGAATGATCTTTTCATCAGCGAAAACAAAATTCAACTCGATTGACACGATACGAAGAACATTTAGTAAAAAAAAAAAAAATGAATTTTTGGTCACAAAGTCACTATGGCTACTATATAAATCACTATATATCAATACACGCGTATCCTGACTGTAGGCATTCGTATAGTATACAAAATCAGCTCGCGGCGACTCGCGATCTCGTGTATATTATACAATAATATTCATTTATACTTCCACGAATTTATTAATGCCTAAAATGATTGATCGCCCGTCGAGACTCGGTCGTATTCGTTGGTCGACAATCCTCGAGGCTCTGCTCTCGCGGGGATTAAAGCCTGTCTCCCACTCGTCCCGCATTCAGAGGCAACTTGCGGTGCCTGGAGAACTTGAAGAGACAGCGATACGAGAAACCCGCCACCCCCCAGCACGTGAGATATATATGTGTGTATGTATACAGACACATGTATATATACCGTGTGCGCAGTATATCCAACATTATAATTCATTACGAGTATCGGGTAACAATTCGACAGTAAAAAGTCAAAGCTGGCGAACATTTAACGAGGATGATGCGAGAGTATAAAGAGAGGAGAGGACGCGATATGTGAGACCCGCCGTTCTCTCTCGCTGTATACAGCAGGAGAAAAGTTGGCGAGCCGCCTGCGGTGTTCAAGACGCGACCAAAGTCCGAGAGAGGCGAATACAAGAGAGGTACAAAATACCTACTTGTGAGATACCAAGAGAGAGAAAACCAGCCACGACGACAACGACAACGACGACGACGACGACGACGACGACGACTCCACTTGCAATCACAAAAATTTTCTTTATGACGTTTAATGGCTGGAATTCTTTTAAGGTCCACACGCGCGCCTCACGGCGTACCATTGGTCTCTGTCTCTCGGTTGGCTCGATGCTGGCGGTAAAGCCGCATTGTCCAAGAGCTCTCGAGTCTCCCCCGTGCCGATCCGCGGGACTCGCTACAAAACTGCGTGTGCACGCGCGCGCTTTCTGTAAGTGAGTAAGAGAGAGAAAGAGAGAGAAAGGTAGAGACCATCTGAGGGGGTCTTCGGGTCTTTTAAAGGCAAAAGGAATGCCAGCTCGATCATAGTTTGCTCGTTGGGCCCGTAAAAGAGGACCGGCATCGCGCGCGCCGACAGTTGCGGAATCTTTCCTTTCTCTCTTTTTCCTTTCTTCATCATCATCTCCATTCCTATGCCGTCTCTATCACTCTCTTTCTCTCATCATTGCCTTCTCTTCCCAACTCCACCCCTCCCCTCGTGCCCTCACTAAGTCTCTGTCACTCATTTCGTCTCAGTCGCGTTCGCCGATACCACAACCGACTCTCTCCGTTACTTGAACCACCTTCTTTATCGTCTTCTTCTTCTTCTTCATCGCGCGTTTCGTCGCTTCTCCCCTTGCGTCTTGTCTCACCGTGCCACCCTTCATCTGTCCGGGCTAGTTTTTGCAAAACCTCTGGGCTCCTTCTCATCGCCGATCTCGCCGCCTTCACGAGCTCCTTTTTCAACTATCTCCCTCTTGCTTTTACCTTCACGAACGAAACCAAGCCGCTCAGAAGACCACCGGATCCTCCTTGGCTTCTGTGCAGTCTCTCCCCCCCCCCCCCCCCCCCCACCCTCCTCCCGCGCCTAGCTCTCCAAAATCTTCGCGATGAGAGACACCAAAGATGCGAAATACACTGAACGAGATATCCGGAGCTCTCGCTGGGAAACATCCATTCGCCAACATTTTCGAATTCCGTTTGATGTAGTTTGGTAGAAAAATTCCCCTGCTTTGCCGTGGAGCGTGAATTTTTTATATTAACCAGTAGCCAGTACTCACGCATTATTATTTTCTTTCACTTTATTACCAAAAGCTGTGTCAAATTACCACCAATTTGTACTTTTTTATTGCCATTCCCATGACAACCAACTTGGTCATGGATGAAGGAGTGACAATTTCTGTGTTTTCACTTGACCTCAGATCGTTAAAATTATTTCAATAAGTAATATGTAAGCCATCAATAATTGATAAAAGTCAACACTAAAATGTATATATATTCTAGATAAAAATGTTCATATCTTTTTGCAGGTAACGGACACAAATGACAATGCACCAACATTCCAAGCAATGGCATATTCGTTCGACGTGCCGGAGAACGTCCCACGAGGAAGTCGTGTTGGCCAGGTGGTAGCTACAGATGCGGATGCTATTGGTCCCAACAGTCAGCTTAGCTACGCGTTGATATCAGACTGGGCGAACGATGTATTCTCACTGAATCCAAACACCGGTGTATTCACACTAACGGCCAGTCTCGATTACGAGCAGGTAAGAGTCATACAAAGTGCGTGCACGGAATGCTACAGCTTGCTGTATAGTATTTCGCCTGAAAACACCTATATAATTTCTAAACCATAAGAATAAGGTGTTTGCCAGTCGGAAACCCCGGCTCAGATGCAAGAGATGCACACTGAAATGTTCTATAGCTTTAAGATATATGGTATAGATTTTTGGGGGGGCAAGAAAAAGGGTATAAATGACGATGAAGTTGCAGAGACGAAGAACGAAGAAAACAAGAGGGTTGTTCTAACAGAGGCAAAAGTGTATTTCTTTTTTCTCACTTTTGCTGGGCCTCGAAAATTCGGGGGAGAGTCCTGGAGAGAAGGTACGATGGACCGTTTATAGAACCCTTCATCAAGCTAAACGCCCTTCCAGATACACGCCAAGATTATTGCCCTTTCACGAAACGCACGACGACGACGCAACCAACGAGACTCCAGGCTAACCGAGAGAGACGACTGAACTCGAGCTCTCACATCCACAGGCTCATTCAACCCTAACGCCTTTATATTTTACGTGTCTGTGATGAGGAATGCTCTGAGGTTTGGCCCAATGGCTTCCTGCGATCTCAGCCGTAAAAGTTCTGCGAGAGTCTAGGAGCTGCACACGAAAACTTGAGGGATGAGGGAGGCAGGAGGCCTCGCAGACAGAAAGTAAAAGAAATAATATATGGCTTCGGGAGCGGATAGTCTCCATCGTTTCTTCAACTCGTACATCCTATTTGAGAAAAGTATATATAGAGTTGAATGGGCTCGAGTTAGACACCGGTGGTTCGCGATTGCAGTTCAGTCTCTTCTCTTTTGTACTTGGAACACTTATGAGACATTCCGTTGTACTTCAGACACACAAATTTCGATAATTTTCAAAATAATTATTATTTTGCTTTTAACGCGTTGTAAAAAAAAATTCACCAAATTCCATGTCTGCGGACAATTATTTTTTTCCTTACAAAAAAAAAGTATTATTATTTTTCGAACAGGTACTTCGGTAACCCTTAATCGTAGGAACATCAATTAAAAAACGTAAAAACTCGCGCTTCATTTATTATATTTGTTAATTTATAACATCATTCATACTGCCTTACAGAGAAGGCCAGTCAAGAATTTTCAACAAAAAAGGGCCTAATGCATACAGTTTAGAAAACCTTTTACAATTCTTATTTTTTTATTCGCTCACAGTATAAATTTCATATACCTGCATTAATGAATATTACAAAAATACGTAATTTTTTTAATATACCGGTATTGTTATATCCTTGCATAATAATCTACAAAATGTCGTATACTGTACATTTTATAAATCAAAAAATATATTTTTATCAGTGTGCAAAAGAGTATTACAGGAATTAAAAAAATTTGAGTGTCCGATTCCACGAAAATTCTACGTAAAGTTATCAACTCTCACGCGACATAGTCTCGAAATACAATATAATTAAGTAACATAGATTGCCTTCATCCTAAATATGCTGTAAAACAAGCTCTACTAAATTGCACGCTGCACTCAAAAGTGTCATCCCAAAAGCGAAAATAGCCCGGTTACTTCGGAGAAAACATTCCGGTTTAATTGTTATAACTATTGGACCGGACTTGGTCGGAGAGGCGACGATGAAAGGGCAACCGAGATCCAAGCGGTGATGTGAAAATTCAGTAGGACCATAGAGAGATACGACAGAAATCCGGGGCGTTATGGAACGGTGTCGTTAGGCGAGTAATTACGCCAAAAGTATGTATATATGCTTTCGTGGATATATAAACGGTGTGGAGACGAGAAGGAGTGCGAGACCAGAGAGACCCGAGGAAAAAAAGATCGCGATCTAATATGCCAAGTGGCGTGAGAGAGAAAGAGAAACGGGTTTTATTGTTGCGAACTTCCAGCGCATACATCCTCGTTCTGCACACTCTTCAGGATTGTGCTCTCTGGCTGGTGGCAGCGCACTACATCCTCGTTATCGTCCCTCGAGGGAGAGAGAAAGAGTTGAAGGAAGGCGAAACACATACACTCCAGCAGAACTAAAGTCGAGGGCGCACTGTTGAGCACCGGCGCATTACTCTCGTCGCGCGCCCGGCTCTGTCCCGCTTTCTTCTGCTCTTTCTCACCCGTCCTCCACGAAAGAGAGCATTATATGAGAGAGGAGTAATGAAGTGCTCAAAATGTAACGCGCGACGCGGACATTTGCGAGAGGGAATATTAATGAGGGGCAACCCCTCCCCCCCTCCCCAGCACACTTGATTTCATCGCTCAGCAGTTACGACGATCTTTATCGCCCCCCCATTCCCTTCAAACAACTCTCCAAACACCGAAGGATCTATCTAAAATTTACAAATTATACAACTACACGTTTGCTAACTGCATCTCTACGTCATTTGGTCGTTACGTGAGAACATTATCTCTATCAACTTCTACCACTTTTTTTTACGATTCCTCTTGGATATTATTTTTCCCGATTTTTAAAACTAACGTTTGAAATAATGATCATTTTTTTCAAGAGAATGTGTATCGAGAATTATAAGTCATAAAAAAGTGCTTCGTTATAGAACTTTTAGGTTTATATTGGCTTTTTAATGACTTCTGTATAATATTATTGAGTTAAATTTCCATCAAGATTTTAAAGATTATTTATTATTTCGTGAAAACATACTTTTTTCTTTTGCTATGTGGATTTCATTCTTTTTTTTTTTTAATCGCCAGAGTAGGACCGATCTGATCATTATCTTGTTAATCCAATGAATCAATCAATTATTTATAGTTTAAATAATATGTAACCAGATAAGAATTGCTTCCACCTCAAGAAAAAATATGTATAGTAAGGTCCCATAACTTTTTCTAGATGTACACTTAAAAAAAAAATTGTATAAATTTGATTGATAATTCATTAAGTCAGAAGTTGAACTATATTTCGCTTATCGATTCTACAAATTCATTGTACAAATCAATTTACGTGTCAAGATGAAATAACGCGCTTTATCAACGTCGATACAACGACCTCACAGGAACAAAGCTAGTTACGCAAAACAAATAATTTTGAGATTAGTTGCGCATAAAGAGCTTGCATGAGGTCACTACTATACAGCCCTCAACGATATTGACTATGATAACAATAAGAAATATATCACCCGCTGCACCCTGATATCCTGATATCGCACGTTCCAGGCGTTAGCTACGTATATACATATATATGTATAACGTACTATATAACACGATCTCGTGTACTATTAGCTGAAAGCACACACAGCTCGGCAATTACAGTGCGTATTGGTATAGCGTGCTCGCAATGTGCGATAAAATGTTGTGTCGAGACGTAGAACGGGTTTTATGCGGCGCAATGTGTGCTTCATGCATGTATTATAATCTCAACGTTTGGTTTGCGCGCTTTTTTGCGCCGTATTATGCTCACAGGTCCAGCACTATATCCTCGTGGTTCAGGCGACCGACGGCGGGATACCCGCGTTATCCACGACGGTCACGGTTTACTGCAACGTCGTGGACCTGAACGACAACGCACCGATATTCGAGCCGGGTCCCCACGGTGCCGAGGTATTGGAGAACGCGACTGTCGGCACTCCGGTGCTTACCGTGACCGCCCAGGATCTCGATTCCGGCGATAACGGGAGAGTCGTGTACGCCATTGCCAGCGGCGACGAGAACGCTGACTTCGCCGTCGCTACGAACGGCACCGTTTATACTACGAAACTCCTCGATCGGGAAACCAAATCGATCTACAATCTCGTGCTCACTGCAACTGACAGTCCGCAGCCTCCTGGAAGGCCACTGTCTTCCACTGTTCAGGTCAGTATCAGAAATAAAAAAGAAAAAAATATTATTATTATTAGAATGATTATTAGAATTAGAATTTTGAAAAGAAAACCGAAAACGGCTGCAAAGTAGAACCTTGCACATAACTTCCTCATTATTTTTCACCTTGCACAAAATTTCCTTCTATGAGGAAGTATGTCGATCAATTTTGACTTGCTCAAATACAAATTCTTATTTAATTATTATTCTCCGGGTATTTAGAAATAAATATTAAGAATACGTATTTTTAATAAAAAAATAAATATTTGTTTCAATATATAAATTATTAAAACGAATATAACTTTTTTCTCAGTACAAATGATATGTATCTTAAAATCCACAAAGTGTATAGAAAATATAAATCGGTTCACACGTTCGCCCGTAATCACAGAACAGACAGAAGAAAATGCCGAGCGGTGGATTTATAAAGCATAGTGACCTTAAATATGCATCGGTCAAATATTGTACTGGCTTTGGAATGCGGTTAAACGATCGTCGATCGCGAGATCGTACACGCAGATTAGTTTTATAAAATATTCCGTAGGCCGCTTAGAGCGATCCGGCGCGAGAGCTACAATTTATATTTATGATTATTAAATCGGCTATAACACATTGCTTATATGCACAGGTGACGATCGTACTGCTCGATGTGAATGACGTAGCGCCGGAGTTCATATCACCGAACAAGACTTCCGTGATAGAAAACGCACCGACCAACACCGTCGTGATGGCGATCAAAGCGGTGGATCGTGACGAGGGTAGAAACGGCTATGTCGAGTATTCGCTCGAGGACTCGAGTCTACCCTTCAGTCTTGGTGCTGTGGACGGTCTTCTACGGGTCTCCGGAGCTCTCGATCGTGAACGTCGACAGAATTACAGTCTTCGAGTGACTGCTCGAGATCGGGGGCGACCGCCAAAGTCCACCTCCACTGGTGTACTCGTTCTCGTTCTCGATGAGAACGATAATCCGCCTGTCTTCGACCCGAGACAGTATTCAGCGACTGTTGCGGAAAATGCGAGCATCGGTGCGAGCGTTCTTCAGGTAATATACATTTAAAAAAAAACAAAATTCAAAGTAGAACTTTGCACATTGATTCCTCATTATTTTTTCATTTTTACGAAGCAAGTGTGTCGATCAATTTTCATTTCCTTACACAGGATGCTTTTGTAAAAAAAAATTCTCTGAAATACAAACTATTTGTTTTAATTAAAGTTTTATGCAAAATTTTGGTTCAGTTGCTTAAACCGTTCTCGAGCATTTTAGCATTTTCAAAAAAATTACGAAAATGCAAATGTCTAAAAATAGTTGCCATCTCATTCACACTAAAAAGAAAGGATTGGATATCAAGATATTGTAAAAACGTTGCAATTGTTATTAACGATACTACGTGATTGAAAAATGCATTTGAGACAATTGTCTCTGCAGTTGTGACAATTAACATTGATTTTACTGTTTAACATTTCTCTAGGTATCCGCTACCGATCGGGACGAAGGTGCAAACGGCCGTGTGCGTTACAGTATCGCAATGGGCGATGAAAATCGTGACTTTACGATATCAGAGGACGGTGGCGTGATTCGCGTTGCGAAGAACCTCAACTTCGAGCGGAAATCACGATATCGATTGACCGTGAGAGGCGAGGATTGCGCGCAGGAAATCGGGGAGGCACCGCTCGACGACACAGCGGAAGTCACCATTACCGTTCTCGACATAAACGATAATGCGCCCGTTTTTCTGGACTCGCCGTATCTCGCTCATGTGATGGAAAACATGGTACCGCCTGGAGGTGGATTCGTCATTCAGGTAATAATAATTGCTCTTATGCGTTAGAACGTCAGGGCTCCCGCGTAGCCCGTGGGGCACATTCGTCGGTTGTGAATAAATAGCCGACAACGAGAGAGGGAGAGAGAGAGAGAAAGGAGCAGCGAGTCGCCAACGCGATCTCAGCCGTCGTCTCCTCAGCAGGCGTTCAAATCACCAACAAGACCCGAACGAACCACGTGCATCGCACGATGCATTCAAGTCTCTTCATGCATCCCGCCTGCATCCTCCATGCAGCGCATATTCTCACGTCGAGAGAGCGCTTTTACTCTTCACCTAACGAAAACATTTCTCTCGATACCTACAGTCGTTGCCATTGCATATCTTCAATTATATTAAACGTCGGAGACATGTCCAACGTCTATTATAGTAGTGAAATGATTATTATTATATTCTATTGCGGTTTATGGTGAGATCAACGAGAGAAAGTTTTAAGTCATGCATGCTATCGTATGCATCTCTCACCAAGTGCAAGAGAGTCTTACTCTCGCTGCGCTCTATTGCTTTATACTTATTACTACAACGACGTTGCTGTTCTAATACATCCAGGAGAATTCTGCCTGGTATGTATGGGACATTCCAGGGTAAATCGACAGGGAACCTGGAAAAAAAAAGAAACTCCTTTTAGTATTTTTTAGTACGGTATAAAAAAAATTGTTCGCAACAATTGTTGAATTTTTTTTTTAATTTTGGTCGTAACCACCAAAAATTTATTTATCGAATTCATGTCGATGACTTTTTCAGCCATTTTTTTTTTGTTTTTCTAATAACGTTTTTTCTAAACATCGTCGTGGAGATTTTTGAATATCGCAATAAAACAGTCTGATAGACAAAAAAAAAAGTTAATACAAGGTTCACACGATCGAATGGCCCATATACGCAAAAGTAGACTTCCAACCCGATCGCTGATATATTTATCGTGATTCTATATAATGTTGTATACTTAAAGAGTATATACAATTTACACCCGGGTTACTATTGTCCGTATGGTTTATCGGAGCGCGGGCGAGCTCGGTTGAGCTCGGTTCAACGCGGTTTACGACTCTCCGGCACATACTGTAAACAACAGCAAGGAACAGCATCACAGCAGCCCCTTTTCACGAGGAGTACCGAGAGCGTATTCCCCGCTTATGCTCTCTCGGTTATCTGTAACGGTATAACGGCTCAATCAGCCTTCTGCTGCTCTGTTGCTCACAGGCTGCCTGACGCCTCTAAACTTCGTCCTCTCGTTTCGTTTGCCAATTGGCAATTACCGGCTGACTTGTGGTGCACGCGTGCACCACAAACTCACGTGAAAATAATGCCTATAAACCAGCAAATACGTGAGTCGTGGGTCTTGCGATATTTTCATTACATACACGAGAGAATGGAAGGATATAAGAAATATTTTTATTTTTCTATTGTCCATACAGGTCAAAGCTTACGATGCGGACACACCTCCGTACAACGACCAGGTCAGATATTTCCTGAAGGAAGGAGACACGGATCTCTTTCGTATAAATGCCAGCACCGGAGATATATTTTTACTGAGACCACTGGACAGAGAAATGGTAGCTGAGTACACGCTGACCCTCGTCGCGATGGACACCGGTGAGTTGTAGTTTTTTTTTTTTTTTTTTTTTTTTAAATTTTTTCTTCCTCTTTTTTTTCAACTTGTATAATTCCAATCAATGCATCGGCTGCAACATACACAGAAGTATATATTCTCTGGCTGAGAGCGGTGGAGTCGCGGTGATCTGCAGAAAATCAGACTTCCACTTGGAGAATCCAGAGTACACACTCGCTGTACGACGTAGTGAAGAGAGAGAAAGAGAGAGAGCTTGACTCTACTCACGACGATGCGAAGGTCGTCCACCGGCGTGACAATGTGCTCGCGAGAAACCGATAGCACCGAAGAAAACGAAGAGAGCCAGAGAAGAGACGATCTTGTGCCGCAGCGGCGCGTCTCTCCCTTAATTGCGTCTCCTCGCGGTGCTCTTCGGATCGCGGCGATGTACATGTCCGTTGCAATTCCGCACGGCAGCAGCAAACGCTCCTCTCCTCGCTTTGCTCTTTTCTCTTTCTATTTCTCGCTCGTTTTCTCTTTACTCTCCGCGTAGAGAGCCGCGTGCAAGAGTGTGACCCAAGTTGCACTTGAAGTGCGTGCACGCGGCTTGATCCACGCATCCACGATAGCGAAAGAGCGCTGTTGAGAATCGTCTGTATACAGACTTCACTTACCTATACACATATATGTGTACATACAATGTTGTATACCTTTACACAGTTATCTCTCAGTGGACTCTTTAACTACAGGCGCAGAGACAGGTAATATATATATATATATACACGATGAAGCACTTTAAACAGTTTCTATAGAAGAGGTAGAGTTGTCGAATGTACCCTTGGTACAATAAAGTTAAATGTATCTGAATTGAAGTGCATTTTAATTAGTTGAGATCTTTAATTAGATCTTATTTTGGTAATTACAGACAAACGTGGATATTTTCTTGTCAAGCTTAATCTTGTATTCGGTAATGGAAATTAGACTAAATTTGAGAACAAAAATTATGATTTTAAAGTAGAAAAATCTGCATGAATTTCATAGAATTGCTTTTCTCTGATTGAGATTTAAACTAATATTAATAGGTGCTTAAATACTCGGTTAAAATCTATTTAATTGTGATAGAAAAGAATATTCATACAACTAAGCTTATTCAAAGTTGAAATCAATTTTTTTTAGATGTAGATGAAAAGTCGCAAGTTTTAGATATGTTTTCGAAGAAATATTGCAAAGATACCGTAAGATATTTAAAATTCATGGAACGAACAATTTCATCAAAATGTCATTATTGACGTTTATCGAATTTTTTAAACAAATCAGTTTAATTTAAGGTGAGGGAGTCAAGTCAAATTTATGGATATTCAAAAGTAATCTATTACTTACATACCCGCTAGGGGTATTTGAAAAAATATGTATGTTTGCCCTATAGAATAAATAATTTTTTGGTCAGGTAGCAAAACCATGCCGGTAACGCATGTTTTTCACTCTGCATACCTTTGAAAGAGTAGGTCAAATATTCCCAAATAATTCTCATTTGTGCTTGAGATTCGTCTTTCCGGCATGACTGTCGCGATTTGAGATGGAGTTGAAATTGAAGCAAGACCATGGGCACAAATTTTAACTCAGCCAATACTCACAAAAAAAATTAAAATCTACACTCATACCGTAAAGGTTTACCTCAAACCTAATCGAGAATTATTTGGGAATATTTGGCCTACAGGTTCCCTTTAAAAAGTCTGCAGGGTGTAAAAACGAAAAAAAATTGTCGATGACCCGCATTGCCCACATGCTTTTGCCACATGGCAAGAAATTCCTAAGCTGCTTGGGAATCTACATGTAATAAATCCTTAAGCAATCAAGTTTGAAACGTCGATGGGCAATCATTCAATGAAAAATGTATTTAAAATACTTTTTTGAAACGAACAACTTATGGTTAATTATTATGCGGATCATCATAACACTTTTACAATAATTATGAATAATTTAGATAAATTATCCATTCACAATGCATTCTAATATTCAATTGTCGTAATAATCCATAATCATTAAAAGAATTCCTATCCCCGGTGGCGAAATGTAGTTCGAACTTATATTTAAAAAATCGTTCCTAACTTTGTCCTAATATTCAGATATTTCATACCTAGTGTTTTTCACATGCAATTCCCAATTCCATGATCGCCCCATTTTTTTTAACTTGACTTCACAACCGAACTTAACTTAACGGAAGCATAGATGTAATTCTATCGCCCGTACAATATACAGTAAACCATACAGTTAAAAGTATGTATGCATGAATGTAGAATTGGTAGCGTCTTAGACGTGTATAGTAACCGAGTGTATAGTTGCGTAGCAGAAATAGCAAGTCCCGTGGGTTTCTCTACCTCTATACCATAGCTACCTAGATATAGATGGGAGATAGAGACACACGCCGTGCTGCTGTTGCTCCTGCTGCTAAGGCCAAAGGAAAATAAACCAATGAAGGAAATAGGAATGCACGCTGCATCAGCACTAGGGAGTGAGATGGTGAAGAGCAAGGGCTTCGAGTAGGGATGACTGTGCTGGCTTGGTGCAGCAGCATCTCAGAAGCCCCCCGGAGAATTAGGCTTTCGCAGCATCACTCGTTCTTCCTCTTCTCCCTCTGCCTCCCCCCCTCCCCCCCTCTCCGTTTTCTTCTTGCCTCTTCTTCCTTTCTGCTCCGATCCCTCCTTCTTCTTCTTCTTCGTCTTCTTCTTTTGCTTTATCCTTGCCTCTCTTATACTTTCTCTCTCGACCCATGTTTATCTTGCCGTGTACGTACGTTAAGGCGAAGCTACGGAATTTACGCGGTGGATACCGTGGAGCGAGATCCGATCGACTCCGTATCTTGCTTCTGGCTATTCAGTGTCGTACGATCGAGCTCGACCCGTTTCTAAAGCCAAGTTATGCGCGCACAACTCGCACTATAGTACAGGATGCTAACCGAAGCAACACCAGCATCAGCAGCGGTAACCTCGCGCAATGGACATCAGAGACTAGAGAATACTGAACAGCCCACCGAACGTTACATTAACTTCTACTTCCTTACATAATTGTTATTCTATCTTACTCAATAGCCCTTCCGACGAGAATTTCACTGCACAAGAGTTGCTTGATGCCAAACAGCTGAAAATACTCAGAAGGAATCTTTGATGGTTTTACTCAGTAGGAAGTTGCAGATGAAATGGATTGAAATATTTCTCAGTGATAACAGTATCAAGATAAGATCAGTTATACCTCTCATCGACATAGCAACGATCTATTTAGAATACGTTATAGAAATATTCCCTTGAAATATGAAATTTTGTCAGAAAATTTTGTAATTTATAAACAGTGTTCTTGAAAAATAATTAAAAATCTTGTTTTATCATTTTCTTCATTTCACATGTCATAAGAAATCATTGAAAACATACGACAAGAATCAAAACGGAATATGAAACATTATTGAAACAGGAAAAAAGTTACAACCTTTCAACACAATGATTCCAGAATACTTCTGAATCAATATAATTCCGTTTTTCTTTTCTTTTCCAAAATATTTCGCAAAATTAAAATCGTAACTTCTCAATATTTTAATCGTACCGCGATATTGAAATAATTTCTGCAATATACGTCTGCTGCCACGTATTCTGCATGTGGACAGTTATCCCGGAACACGTTCGCGTTAAAACGAAGAAGATGAATTAACTTGGTCAATAAGTCAGGAAATAATGGTAAAATATATAACCCCTTCGAAATCATTGAAACAAGTTATGTTGGTGGTGCGAGAAGGGTACAGTAGTGCGCAAGGTGCAAAGTGCAAGGTACAAGGTGTAAGGTGCAAGGTGCAAGGTCCACGAGGTCCTCGCATGGTCCGGCTGCGGTCCTCTCGCGTCCCGCGAACCGGGTCCCGATCGCCGCGAGGTGAAAAGTAAGAGGGATATAAGAACCGCACTGGAATATTAAGTCCCCCCCGTCTTTGCTCGCGGGTCTGTTCCTGATGCTGCAGCAACATCGCGTTTGTCTACTTCTCTTTTGCAACCAAAACGCACACACCAAAGTACGCTCCTGCAGACATAATAAAGTTTAAGACGTAAAGCGGTGGATATAAGGTAAAACGCATGAGTTTAAGGGGAGGGAAAGGGAGAAAGGAGGGTTGGCGTGGAAGAGTCAGGCGGAAGGAAGTATATACGAGATAGATATAATATATATAAAGAAGGTAAGGAAGGCAAAGAGCAAAGCAATCCAACCACGCGGATTATCTGTGCATCATCAAAGCTCGCGGCAACCGATACGAGTTCTCATATTATTCTTCGTGCTATCCTCTGCTATCTTTCTCCCTTTTTCTTCGTACGTCTGAGAATTTCAAGTGATGGCGAGAAACGACGTTCGTCAAGGAACAAATCGTTCGTTTTCTTTCCTTGAAAACGCTCATCCCTCGTAGCTCCTCCTCAGCGTCACAGCGCACCAAAGGACTGAGACTCAAGGGAATAGCGAGTATATACCAAGGAGAGTAATCGTACACCGTAGACTCACGGCGTCGCTAATAGGCCGGCCGTGCGACAAACCACTCAGCAATCTTATTACCCTATTCCGAGGTGCACGAGGCGCAACGAGAGAGGAGCAAAAGAGGATTGGAGACGCGACTATCCTGAGAATGAACGACCAAGTCTTCACTATCCTAAAGCCACACCAATGAAATTCGAGTCCTCCGCGATCCTCCTGCACAACTCTCCGCCGAATACATTCGAGCACGCACTACTATCCCGAGAAATCACTTTTTCCGTGTGCACGTCGAGTTACGTTCTTTGTAATTAATTGTTCGGTAACGGTGACAATATTTACTTTTATATGTTTTGTATATTTAGTGTCACCACTAGTATTTCTATCCTTTGTTGCAGTGAAATTGACGTCCCTAAATCTTTGATTGGTAGAGAAAAATGTAGAGCTCATATTATACTTTTTTTTTTGTGATTTGCGAGTTAGATACTCTTTCCAATTTTAAAGTCTATTTTTCTGCAAAAGTCTACATTTTGTTAGTAAACTATAGTTTATATTTTGTCAGCAACAGTTAACAATCAGAAAAACGTCGATTTTAGGGAAATTTCAAATTTTTCAAAAGATTAGTTTCATTACTACAAATACTGAAATTTTGATGCGACTAAGAATAAAAAGAAAAAATGGTCACTCAATTATGCAGCCATCGGAAGTTACGCAAAGAGCTATTACAGAGATTGATAAGTTGAAATATCCTGGCAGTCACTTCACCAGTTCACATCACGATGCCAACCGTGAAATTCATCACTCGAATAAATAATAATATAATCGAACTTTCCCGTCATCTTGTACAACGCCGAGCTCGTACGAGAGTCTCGCGCGCGTTTATCTTAATCACGAGCTAAATACACAAATGCTAATGACGCGAACCGGGCGAGACTCATCAGGTATATCTCTCCGCCTCTGTCCCTCTCTAACTCCCCAAACAGAGAGCGAGAGCTTGGCGATAATTATGCTGCATCGTGGGCATCGGCACGATGAAGCACTCGACTCGAGCTCCAGAGCTGTCTTTCTCTCTCTCTCTCTCTCTCTCTCTTTGGATGCTTTCGAACCACGCGTTTGTTTGCTGAGTAAACAAACCGGTGCCGCCGTGTGCAGAAGTTGAGGCAGGTGAGAGAAGTGCGAGGTAAACGAGCGAGAATGTAAGAACAGCGTTTTATTCGAGAAGAAGCCATAGCGGATAGAGAATGTCTGCGCGAGCTTCGAGGCACAATAAGAAAGAGTCTCGGGAGTCAAGTATTATTATTGTTATATTATTATTATTATTATTATTATTATTTGAAAAAGCGCAGCAGTCACCGCGACTCGAGAATGTCCTTTCCATACAGTATCTTCTCCCTTTACAATGCTTATAAGTATATGAAAGAAGAAATATCGAAAGGCAAAGAGAGGAGAGCTGGTGGTGGACCCAAAGCGGTACTGGTATATAAGCTCTCCTTTCCGGCGGTATAATGAATATATTTCAGATAAATTTGGGGGTGGTTCGATTCCGAGATTCCCCACCGAAGATAAGATACATCTTGTCTCGCTCCTTTGCTCACAAACGCTTGTATCTCTCAGGGTTCTTTTTTTCCCTTCCTCAGTCCTTTTGACGACGACACACCCCGGTAGCCCCCGGTTCTCTCTCTATAGGCACTCCCGTCTCGCGTCGCTCCCCTCGATCTCTCGTCTTAATTCTCTCTTTCGCTCTCTTGGCAGCCGGGTCCAGCAGAGTTATGACGCGCGATTATGATAATCGGTCCCGGGTCTTCTCCTCCTCCTCTTCTTCTTCCTCCTCCTCCTCCTCCTCCTCCTCCTCCTCCTCCACGATGTCCACCTCTTCCTCGTCTCATACCTTCTTTCCTTCTTTTACATCTCTGTATGTTCCTTTCTCTCGGTTTGCCAGTGTCCGCTTCGCGTTTTCGGCCTTATCTCCGACTTTTATAAGCAGCGAGAGGTACGAACGAGAATCTTGGTGAGAACTCTCCTTGGCGTAGGGCGAAGTAGCGTTGGAGCTTTCGCGCGTTGTGCACAAACGCACGCGGCGCTCCTCATTTCTCTCTTATACTCTTTTTCTCTCTCACTCTCTCTCTATCTCGGTTGCCTCGGCATATGTGCTCACGCGCATATTATATTCTACTTTATTCATACGCGAGAGCGTGCGCCGTCCGTACCGTTCCCCGCTCGCCGTCACACTCCCTTATTCTCTTATTAAAGCGCGCGCCACTCGCTCCATTGAATTATTATGATTATTATGGGAGGTCCTCTTTTGCGCCTGGGACAGAGGAATCTTTTGCATGGGGGTTTTATGGTGTAGGTGATGGTTGCGGATACTATACCGCACATATATGTGCTCCCTCTTATATACAGGTTTACCTCTGTGACACACGTGAATAAATGGGACCCTGAACGCGAAGTAAAGGACGCGAGTTCTCGGGCGTGAGCTTCTTCCCCAGCATCTCTTCATCTCTATTTATCTCCTGTTCTCCTCTACCACGGGTATTTTACCGCACACCCTCCAATCGGAGAAATTGTTTTCGACAGGAATGTATTAGTGTAAGGTAAATGGACCGGTTGTCCGACACTTTAAGCATCTTTTCAATTTTCAAATACTCGTGGTTGGGAATCAAATTCGTAAAGGAGATTTGAACTCATATGAGCATTGCAACTTTCATATGGGTCGTGAAAAAGTTGGAAAATTTTAAAAAACAAAATAATTACCATTTCCCCAGCTGCGGACACGCAATGGTTTTGGCCATACTTTGAAATCGAATAGCTTAAGACACATTTCGGTTCAAAGATTTGTGTAGTTTAAAATCATGAAAATTGTATTGTGCAGCAATTGCACATATCAAATTTTTTTTTATATCCTACATTTTTTCATTACAATTTTTATCAATTTTTCTGCTTGCTCTGTCCTATTTTCTTTTTTTTTTTTGTCAAGGTAAAAGTTTTTATATGTACAATTGTTGCATCATTTAATCTTCACGTTTTTTCGTATTTTTTACAATCCTTCATTCCTTGTATTACCAAAAAGTACGACAACAATCATTGACCGCATTTTGTATTCTTCTTCTCTTTCTCGTTGTGTACATTTTCTCAGGACGACCTTGTCCGATTGTCAACGGACTGACAGACAGTGCAACGATACAACGCAACGATTTCGCTTGTATATGTATACAACGCAATGTCGAGACTGCTCTGGAGCATTATACAGAACGTATAGGTACGAATAATGCCTGGTGTGCCGCACCGCGATGCAAGACGAAGAAACCCTCTCGAAGGACAATGCACACGCGAAGTGAAGAAGAGAAGGAACGAGACGCGACAGCCACAAGGACGAGACTCACTGAGTTGCCGCGGTTGTTATATCCCTGCTGGTGATCTGTCGTCGACGCTCTCGCCTCCTTTCGACACTTCGATATCTACCTCTGCGATATGCTTCCCGCGAATCGAAGCAAGCTTGTACAAAGCAGTACAATTATTCAGGATAGTCGAGTGGTTTATACTGCAGCTAAGTCTTACGTTCACGAACTTGTGGATTTCGATTGTTGCATATCTGCAAGCGATTTTGTGATTGTCATGTGGTGATCTTTTCTTCGTCGTGTCATCTCACCCCCAAGTTGTTTAACTTTAGTCACACGTTTTGTCGCGATAAGGATGAGCATCACTTAGAAACCAAGGGCGTTGTTCCTTTAAAGTTTTTCAATGTTTCTCCGCTTAAGCTGTGTTACAGAATGCTTTTGCGAAGAAAACGAGAGATCATAGAGTCAAATGTAAAAATTCTTCCGAAAAATTCTTCGTTCTAGTTCTTACGTGAGAAATAAATTCCGTGTTGATCGGTTGACAGGAATAAAAATATAAATGTCTAAAAATCATTTTTCTTTTTTTTTTCAATTCGACTCGATCCCCTTAAAATAAAACTTGCACATTGTGTCTCACGTTAAAATTAGTTTAATTTCAAGCCTCTCCGGAATAATGCCCTAAAAAGGATTAAAAATGAGAGTCTATCTAGAATCGACGTAAGAGGCCGACATGCCAAAGACTGAAACGCCAACGAAGAATAGAACGAAGGTATACATAGAGAAACGCTCGTGAAGAGACGCGAGGAGAAGATTTTCTGATGGAGGCGCTTGCCACAGGCGGTGGACAATGGCGACGAGCTCGACAGCACAAGGTCGCGCCCATCAGAGAGCTCGCGGACTCTCGCCTGCTCTCTCTCCCTCTCTCCCTCTCTCTCTCTCTCTCTCTTTCTCTTCATGGCGTTCTCCACTACATAGAGAGCCGACGTGTCCGAGAGACCTTCTCCGCAACGCACGGCGTATAGAAGCAGTCGGAGAATCGCCATCAGCGTCGGCTCTCGCTATAGCGAGGAGGCTCTCTCGCATCGCGAACGAATAGCCACACGATCGAAACGACTCTGGAGATCTTTCTCGCGGCTAGAATCCTGGTGGAGGAGGAATAGCGCAGAAGGAGTCTTTCATCCTTTTGCTTATCCTCCTTCACTTCTTCTTCTTCTTCTTCTTCTTCTTCTTCTTCTTCTTCTTCTTCTTCTTCTTCTTCTTCTGCAGTCGTCGTCCTCTTCCTCTTCATCTTCTTTTATTTATTATAGTATACCATACACACCTCAACCTCTCATTCTTCCCTCGCGCCTCTTCTCGTCCTCCCATCTCTCTTTCGATCTTTCTTCACAGCTTCTCCTTTCCTCTCGCTCCATCCGTATCTTCTCACGACGCGTTTTACTTCGAGTCGCGGGCAACCGGGCGAGTAGCAAACCAGCTAACCTGCCTGCAAAATGTCCAGTGGAGTTCTCTTCTTCCTCTCCCTGCCTTATGGGCTTCCCTACCAGCGTGCACCTCTCTCGCAGAGAGACCACCGTTCCATTCATACCTATGAAGATGTTTCGGTCCTTCCACCGGAGGGATGTGCCTCCTCCAGCACTCGCTGCGCTACCATCCCGTGTGTGTTTGCAGCACGTCATCGACCACTCTCTCATACACAGAGCCGCGTGCGAGCATGCAACAACCAGAAGCAGAAATACACGAAGTGGAAGAGATATGCGACTGTTGGTTTTCCTTAGGTTCCGGACGAGAGGAGGGTTGAACTGAACCACGAGGTGCAACGAATATTTATATTAGCCGAAGGATTCACTGTGAGACCGACGAAGTTTATTTCCTCTTTTATATAGTCTTCCTTCCCGCTCCGCTTTATCTCTCTTCAGCTTTAAAAATAATCAACATTTGAAATTTGAAAATAATTTTTAATTGTTAAGGGAGCTAAAAAGGGAAATGAAAAAAATAGTAGGGGGTCTCCGTCTGGATGTTTTGCGCGCCAATCGCCGTTATTAATTAGAATCATACATACGAAATCTTCTGAATTATTATGGGAATAATGAATATCAAATGTCTTTCAATAGAATGAATCTAATATATTTCTTAAATCATTCAATTTTTGTAGTTTTTAATAATGTCTAACAAAATTAAAATTGTAACTTTTCAACTAAATGCTTTTCAATATATTCGACCACACAAAGTTGCGACAATATTTCAATTGTGCTGAATTATTGAAAACATTTTTACAATATTTCTGCCATATTCTGTGCTATATGTGGGCATACTGATTTGCAAGTGTTTCGGGAGTTTGAGTTTTGAACGGGTTATTGTGAATATTGATAATTTGATGTTTTTGCTTGCAATCTACCCACTGATCTTGAAGGAAAGAGGGCGAGAACAGAAGAGATTCCTATGTAACTTCTGAGGCGAGGGTCAGCCACTTTACCAGGGTTCTCCGAGGCGGGTGAAACCGAGCTAAAGAAAGCCCACTCTCGACAGTGTGATTAATTAATTACGATAGGATTATCCTCTCCGGCGAGGATTTGTCCGAGCTGTTTGCGGTTTCTCCCACAAGCAAACGTCTTTTTACTCATCCACACGTTGTTCTACACTCGCATGACCCTGAAGCCGTGTATTGTTGCGCAATTCTTTGGATGAGGAACATGAATCGCGAGGGTTTTGCACCGACGAGAGAAGAGCTCTCTCTATCTCTCTCTCTCTCTCCGGTATTCTTCATCTCCAGCGAGAGGGACAAACGCAAACGCAATGCTTCGCCAAAATTACAATCGTTAATAACTCCTCTCATTCTCTTTGCCCCGCTGCGTCGTCGTCTTCGTGGAGTTTCTCGTTTAATCACAGACACAAGAGGCAACGAGAGCACTACGAAGAATGAAAAAGAAAAAAAAAAAAAGAAAAATTCATGTATTCAGCTAGTGCAATGCCGCCACAAGACCAGAGAATAAAGGGGGAATGAAAAGGAAAGGCACTTTAAGCATCGAAGTGAGTGAGTAACGTGTGCTGTGTGTACACAGAGAGTGTCGGAACAGAATGCGCTGGGCGGGTGAACGGGTTGAACCTCCCGTGGCGCCGGCGAGGTCGGTCCAGCCAAACCGCAGCAACAGCAGCAGCAACCACCGACAGATCGAGCTGGGAGGGAACTGTGTCCGACTGAGAGGATTAATAAATGGTTATTAATCGGTCAGTCTAACTCCTCTAGCATAAATGCTGCGCTGCGTATGAAGCAACTCTGCATAATACGATTGCGTTGGCAATATAATATTCATAGAAACAGTAAAGGGCCACAAGACAAGGGTGGCCCGATAGGGAATCAAGAAATCTTGGTGAAGAACGAGCTTTAAAAATGCATGAAAAAAAGAAAGAAAAAAAAAAAAAAAAAAAATTAAACAAAAAATAAAGAATGAACATAAGTAAGAGAAAAACGAGCCGCGAGAATCTACAGCATTACCGCGTGTTTACAAATAGAAATACGAGCTTATGGAACCACTGAAAAATCGAGCCGCCTTACGTTCATGTTGTACACGTATGGTGTGTTCTGCCAGAGGCGGTGGCGGCTTCGCTCGCTGTGCGCCCGCACGCCTCTGATTTATCGCTCGAATTTGTTTGGAGATTCTTTTTCCCGCAACGCACCGAGTAGTAACGGACGTAAGAGAGACTCTCGAGTGGTGTACACCATGCATATATTTATAACACGAGTATGGAGGTGACGTATAATGAGAACGGGCAGTTCATGAGGATTCGAATTATTCAATGGCAGACAATGTCGTATGTCAATTGTCCGATTAACGTCGCGTTTTATCGATAACGCTCGTTAATTGTGAAACACGTCGATATACTCTTATTTTCTATGTCGCGCTGACGCCACGCGGTCGCCTTATTACCTCTCTCTCTACTGCAATTTTGTTCTTGTGGCATTTCTCTCTCCTGCTGTGTCGCGGCCGTCTCTACTTCCATAGTAGGCTACTGATATCGAGGCCACGAAGCCGTCTCATGCTGTATGCGCTTTGATATTAGATATAAACGCGAAAATCAGCGTATAAATGTTATCAAGTCGGATACTTTGAAACATGTCGTTTTTTTTTTAATACACTAACTAAAATAGCTTGTGGATCGCATTGAATTAAAATTGATTAGACCTCCGAGTTTGCTCAGAATGAAATGGGCAACGATTGAAAAGAAAAAAAAATTCCGTAAACGCATTTGTTTATTTTAGATTAAAAAATCATTCAAGACACTTGTAATTCCATTTTTAATTTTACAAAATTTACAGAAGTGTATCTAGAATTTACAGAATATTCATCAATATGGGATTCGAATATTTAAGCAGAAAGAAAAATTGTTTAAAAAGTGTTATATTGAGTGAAAAAAAAAATTAATCTAATTATTTTCTTTAAAAAAATCATCTTTTCTTCATGTAAATTCAAACTTGAATTTTCAATGGAAATTTTATACGAAACATACATTTTAATTTTTAATTTTTCATATGCGATTTTATCCTTCCAAGATACAAATTATTTTTTAAAAAATGTAACACCTGCTGATCTCTAAATCTGATCTAAAAAAACATCTCAGAAGTAACAGATCTCAGATATGTATTTAGAGTGCAATTTCACGACGCAGCTGATTTAAAAAAAATGGTTATACTTAAAGATCCAATGATTACTTTAAATTCTACTCGACAGTCGCAAAGCCATAGACCATTGACTAAGAACATTTACGTTTTCTTTCTATTTTTTTTTTTTTTCTTTTTCATTTCAATACAGAAATAAACAACTCCTCGCAGTCGCAGTTGTTTGGCGCGACGAATTCTTTGACTGCACGCTTCCTCGGCACCTCGCAGATGCATTAACGACCTGGCATTTACTCGAAGGACCATACGAGCGCGAGCACAAACTCCTTTTAATTTAACTCCCTTGCCTCTCTCGCCTCGTCTTGCCCTGCTTATAGCCATAGTTGTCATGCTGGCTGGACCTCCGGGGTCATTATTTCCCGAAATAATCATCTCGTTTTCTCGCCCGTCACGGAACTCGACGTATACAGCGAACGGGTAGAAAGAATTTTAGCGAGAGAATATCGAGAACGACAACAAGGACTCTAGAAGTCATTGGTCTGTTCTGCTTCTTATTAGGGTGTGTCACAAATTTTTGAAAGTCCAACGAAAAATGTAAAAAAAAAAGAAAATGAAAATAAAATTTCGACTTCTACCTCGCGGTGTATCATTATAAATAATGTACCGGTGTTTCTAACAAAAAGAAGACTATGGCAATCAACTTTAAGGGATGCCTCATTTAAAAAAATAGTGAATTTTTTTTTATTTGAATAAGCTATCCCTTAAAGAGGCTTCAGCAGTACAATCGGATCATTCGAGTAGCAAGATTTCAAAAAGAATCTATTATTAAAACAGGTGAAATCGAATTTATTGATTCCTGCTTAATATTTAAAAAATGTAATAACAATCATTTTACAGACAAATAATTCAGTCTACATAAAAATGTCGAAAAAATTTCTACATATTTCTATAAAATATGTAGAAAATGGTTTCGAAATCTTGGAACCCGAATAATCTGACTACATCCATAAGATTTATCGGCATCAGAATAAGAAGTAGCGGTGCATTAGTTGCAATGATATTTCAGGACCGAAGACGGAACTTTTATTATGTTTAACGAAATATTTCGTTGAATTTTCAAAGCTTCGTGACAGAGCCTATTCCTTATCCTGGCACGAAAATCTCGAATATCACGAAGCAGCATTTGCTGGAAGCATCGCAATGCTGACTATTTTTGAACGAAGCATCGACCCTTGAAGCGCAGTTCCGTCTCTCTGTTTGGTGCGCTCGTTCAGGGAGCTTTGCGATCTTGGCGAACGCTCGGTTATACCAATCGAGCGAGCCGAACCGACGAGGAGGCCGCCCGAGCACCCAGAGTCGTAACAATACTATAAATCATAATATTCAAATTAACAAAGGTTCAATAAATTAAAACTGCGGTTGTGTGCGCCCCGACAGAGAAGAATGAGAGAGAGAGAGAGAGAGAGAGAGAGAGAGAGAGAGAGAGAGAGAGAGAGAGAGAGAGAAAGAGAGAGAGAGAGAGAAAGATGAGAAGAAGGCAAGTAGAAAGGCTGCGGCTCTCCAGCCGGTCCTTCATCGCGACTCATGGCAAGCCGCCACTCTTCCCTCTCTTGCGTTTCTCTTTTCGTACTCACAAGTTCGTCAGTTTCTCCTCTCCGTCTCTTGTTCTGCCCTCGAGCTTTGCCAAAGCCTGTGACCGAAACTGAAAGACACTCTCCGATCGCCATTGCAAACTCTTTCCTTATGAATCTCCACCAAGAACCGTAAAATTTCACCTTCCCAATAGGATTTCCTTCTCTGAAACATTCTTATTAAATCATTTTGTATAAACAACACACCCGGAGTCTCCCACGTTTTAATTCCTCAAGAGAAATTGTGAAAAATAAATGACTTTTTTCATTTCTTTTCTCAAGACGTGTACAATAAAATGTTTGCAAGCCACGGTACACGTGTTTTATTATTTTATTATACGCAAACAGCACGGGAGAGAAAAAGAAGCTGTTGGGGAAGAGATAGCGTGGGGCAGGAGGAAAGAAAAATTGATAAACGCTTCCGCGCTGTATAATACGTAATTCTCGGCATACACACGACGGGTATAACTTCGCGTATACACACTTCTCTTGTACCTACCTGATGTTGAAGAGGAGACTCCCGCTCCTGCTTCTTCTTCTTCTTCTTCCTCTTCTTCTTCTTCTTCTTCTACTTTTATTTCTTGATTTTTTTACTTTTTTCCAACTCACTAGAAGGAGAGAGGGAGGGTGAAAGAGAGGGAAAGTACCCAATGATTTACCGGTGCGGCATTATTGCCTCGTGTATGCATGTGTACATATGTGCGCAAGAATAACGCGGGGCAAAAGGGAAAGAGGGCGAATATTCCCCCCTCCCTCTATCTCTCTTTCTCTCTCTCTCGCTCTTTCTTAGATCGCAGGTGCGTTATTCTCGTGCAAGACGTATGCGCGTCCCTTGTACAAACCCTCGTGGTGGGTTCGGGCAAAGGCCCAAAAAAGATTTATTAAAACTTCGGGGATAAATAAAATCGTGGCTTGAGGGCCCCTTGTATTTAGGCAGGCAGTTGGCAGAGGACGATGCACGGTGTGATGATGCTGAATCGATTTCACCTCAGCGGAATTTTTAAGAACGTCGAACCCCTCTTTACTCTTCACGATGAAATCAACGAGTTATTTTGCAATTTTTCAGGCTCGCCACCGTTGACTGGTTCCGGAATCCTCAAAGTCGTTGTTCTTGATGTAAACGATCATAGTCCAGAATTCGGAAGAGCCGAATATCGAGCTTCGGTGACGGAAAATCTGCCGGCAGGTGCCTGGGTCGCTAAACCCCTTGCAACTGACAAGGACGAAGGATTAAACGCAAAAATTCGGTAAGTTGTACAGGAGGGATTGATTAAATTTAAATTTTATAGCAGAACTAGGAGGGCTGCACATTCTGCGTACTTCGCGCGACAACTCCCACCTTATTCCCTTGTATAGTATATCTTTCTAATAAATCCCGCCGAAACAATTCTAAGTCATCCTCCCATTCAAGACACATAGTACATAAAACTATCCCACCTTCCTTCAAGATGGGATTATTCTGAGTTCCGCAATACCACCCTTCCTTAAAACCCGTTGAAGAGAGGTTTACTTGACATAGAATGCCCTATATATCCTACATGACAGATACGATGACGGCGAAATATTTTGATATCATAGAGAGATTACCGAATAACATTTTTTTTTTCTTTTAATTTACGAAACAGGTACAGCTTGCTCGGTGACAAGGCTGAAAGATTCTCCGTGAATCCTGAAACAGGTGAAGTCGTGAGCATCGCACCACTAGATCGAGAACAAACTTCCATTTATCATCTGACACTGGTGGCTCAAGATTCGAGTCCAACTGAACCACGAGCATCCGCAGTAAATCTTACAATCTCGGTGAGAGACTTGAATGACAATGCACCGAGGTTTTCTAGCCCACGGTACACGGGTTATGTTCCAGACTCTACAAAACCTGGTTAGTGTCACTTATATCTGTTCTGCAAGAGAGTCGTTATTTAAAATGTTCAACCACGTCGGCAGCAATGTTGAATTATAAATCTACGATTAAATTTGTTTTTCTTGTTCTCAGGCGATTTTGTATTCGGTGCAAAAGCCGTAGACGATGACGATGGTGAAAATTCCAGGATAGTATACCATCTACAGGGCGAGGATGCCGAGAGATTCGTGATCGACAAGGATAATGGAGTTATTCGTGCGAGCCAAGAATTAACCAGCGGAAAAACGACGTATCACCTTCAAATTTTAGCGTCTGATTGTGGTGTAGAGCCTCAACAAGTGAACGCCGATCTGGTAATTCACTTGTGGCAGAGACAACTTTTTCCTAGTTTCCGTCCAAGCATAGACACGCGTTTCACACTCTCGGAAGACGTGCCGGAAGGTCGAGTAATCACGACTCTCAGCGCTTCGACACCAAAAGCTGGAGCAGCGAGCAATCTCGTATTCGGTATGGCAGGCGGTAACGTCGGTGATGCTCTTAGAATCGAACCACAGTCAGGTGAAGTCTTGGTGGCTTCGGGTTTCGATTATGAGACTGCTCCCTTCTACGAAGCTTGGGTAGAAGTTCGCGACTCGGATAATCCACCGCTCAGAAGTGTTGTACAACTTTTGGTAAATGTAACCGACGCCAACGACAATGCACCAGTCATGGAAGTTCCAATTTACAACGCCACAGTTATCGAGGAAGAGTATCCACCGCTGTACGTAACGAAAATCGCTGCAAAAGATGCAGACTCTGGTATCAATGGACAGATAACGTATTACTTGGTCAACGACCAGGATGAGATATTCATGATCGATGAGTACAGCGGGGAGATCAATACCAATGCGAAATTGGACCGCGAAGAGGTAAAACAATATTGTGTAATTAAAGAAAATTATATTCTTCATCTTTGGAACATTATTTAACGATAGTATCATTTTTTTTAATTGCAGATATCATCTTACGAACTGATAGTCGAAGCACGCGACCAAGGCGAACCGAAACTGACTGGTACAGCGACTGTCCTTATCACGGTTTTAGATAAAAATGACAATCCTCCCCGATTCACAAGACTCTTCAGTGTAAACGTAACGGAAAACGCTGAAATCGATACATTCGTAATAAGAATAACAAGTAGCGATCTCGACATTGGACAGAATGCTAATGTGACTTATAGCTTTACGGAAAATCCGGGAGGCAAATTTTCCATTGAACCTGTTACGGGAAACGTGGTTGTCGTAGGACATCTCGACCGAGAAGAGCAGGACGAGTATCTGTTGAAAGTCAGCGCTGCAGATGGTGCGTGGGCAGCAGAAACTACACTGACAATAACTATACAAGATCAGAATGACAATGCTCCCGAATTCGAGAAGGAATCCTATCATTTTCATTTTCCCGAGCTCCAAAGAAGAATGGCTCACGTTGGTCAGGTTTCTGCAACCGATCGTGACAAACAGGGACCAAATTCGGTGATAGCTTACAGTCTTCTACAACCGTCGGATCTCTTTACTGTTGATCCAGCCACAGGTGACATATTCAGCAAAAGAACATTGCGTTACAAGCATACGCATCGACCATCATCGCCGGAAAATCTTTATTCCTTAACCATCATCGCTACCGACAATGGAAAACCGCCAATGTCTTCAAGAATCGTCGTGCACGTGAGCGTCGTCGACGCGAACAACAACGCGCCAAAGTTCGAGCAAAGATCGTATCTTTCGCCGGTTCCCGAGGGACACGGGATCGGCAAGAGAATCGTCAGATTGGTTGCAAGAGACGACGCTGATTTTGGCGTTAACGCCGAAGTAGAATACTCCTTGACGTCCGGTAATGGAAGCGAATATTTCTCTATTGATTCGAAAACCGGTTGGGTTTTGGTGAGCAAGAACATCAAAGCTCTACCGGTCGGCACTACTTTCTCTGTGAAAGCCAAAGCGATCGATATGGGTGTTCCACCTCAGAAAGACGAGGTTCCATTGACTCTGGTGATCACTGGTGAGAATCGTCATTCACCGATTTTTGCGGCTGTGAGTTATCAAGTCAGAGTACCGGAGAATGAACCAGTTAATACCACAATACTGACTGTCAGCGCTGCAGATGGTGACGACGGACCCAACGGTCTTGTTCGCTATAAAATATCTTCGGATAACGAACATAAGGAATTTTCCGTTAACCCGAAAACCGGTGCTGTTACAATTCTCGAACCTCTGGATTACGACACAGTGCAGGAATATCGTCTGAATATCACCGCTACCGATTTGGGCTTTGAGCCTAAACACGCAATCGCTACACTAACTGTCAATGTTTCTGACATCAATGACAATCCACCGATCTTCAATCAAAGCCGCTACGAAGCTTATCTGCCCGAAAATTCGGCTCCAAACAGTTTCGTTTACGAGGTTGTCGCGCGTGACATTGACTCACCCAAATACGCTATTGTACAGTATAAAATTCTTGGTGGAAGCGGTAAAGATCATTTCCAGATCGAGCAGGACACCGGTGCCATTACCTCGAGAATAAGCTTTGATTACGAGGAAGCCAATGAATATACGCTGGATATCGTCGCTGCGAATCCTGACTCGAATCCCCAGATGGTCGGTTTCACGACCGTTCTTGTGCACATCACGGGAGTCAATGAATTTTATCCCAAGTTCATTCAACCGGTGTTTCATCTCGATGTTTCGGAGAGCGCGGAAGTTGGCACATCGGTGGGTCTCGTACAGGCGACTGATCAAGACGCCGGCGAAGATGGCAGGGTTTACTATCTCTTCGTGGGTTCATCAAACGATCGGGGTTTCAGTATCGGTCCGGAAACCGGTATAATCAGTGTCTCACGTAGACTCGATCGAGAAACACAAAATCGCGTTATACTTACCGTAATGGCGAAAAATGGCGGTGGTATTCGTGGCAACGACACGGACGAAGCGCAGGTCATTATTTCCATTCAGGATGGCAATGATCCACCGGAATTTTTGCAAAACACCTACGATTCCAGTGTTTCCGAAGGTGCGCCTCAAGGCACGAGAATCCTCACTGTTCGAGCTATCGACAAGGACGTCAGACCTCAGAATAATCAATTTTCCTACTCGATAATTGGCGGTAACGTTGGTCAAGCATTCAAGGTCGATCCACAATCGGGTGACGTCGAAACGGCCAAGCTACTCGATCGTGAAACCGTGCCAAACTATGAATTGATCGTCGGGGCTATAGATACCGGATCGCCACCACAAACCGGTACCGCGACTGTTCGCATCGAACTCATTGACGTCAACGACAATGGACCAACCTTCGAGCCACCTGAAGTCATTGGCTACGTCAGTGAAAACGAACCCGCAGGAACAAGCATCATGACACTCACCGCCACTGATCCTGATCTACCACCAAACGGCGCACCATTCTCTTATAGATTGATCGGTGGACGTCACGCCGATCTCGTGACACTTGATAAACATTCTGGGGTTATAAGGACCACCAGGAGCTTGGATAGAGAAGTCATGCCTCAGTTGGATCTCCTGGTAATTAATTTTTCATGAAATCTCTTTAAGTCGTATTCCAAGCGGTCTCTCCTTGATGAGTTATTTTATTTCGTTGGAGTTACGGCCTGGTCATTTTACCCTTCATAATTAACTATATTTTGATTTCATTTTTTTACATTCCCAACACAACACAGAAATCATGTCCTAAACAATAAACATCGTATCCAAATTAACAAATGAATTCGTCAGTCTTTTCCGCTCGATCGGTAACAGTTTAAAAAAATGTTTCTATTATTGTGTTTGTCATTGCAGATCGAAATCGAAGATTCCGGATTACCCAGAATGAAGAGCGAGCACATAGTGACAATAATAGTGCTAGACGATAACGACAGCCCGTCCACATCGCGATCGGTTCACGTTATGGTCCATTCCTTCAACGGTCAGACACCCTTGGGAAAGATAGCCGACGTTCATCCGAACGATCCAGATACGAGCGGCGACTACACATGCAAAATACTCAAAGGCTCGAATCCCGGTGGTGTACTCAGCATCCCGATCGCTTGCGATTTACATACCAGCAAAATTACCCCGGGTACGTGCCTCGAAAGTTCATAAATTAGTGGCGGACGGATTGCAAGCACTGCAGTGGGCCTCCCCTTGTCTGAATAATTCATACCCGAGATCTCTCTTACTCTCGTCGTTCTCGTCTACGTTCCTCTTCTTTGGCTTCGCAGCCGTCGTTCTGGGATTAAATGAAAAAGGAACAAGTGATAAATATGCTGCGTTAATGCGAACCATCACAACAATATCGTTATACTGTGAGATCGGAGAACGGTTATTGGCAAGCTCAACTCACTGAAGAGAATAGCGCGTATCCCCCATTATCTCACGCTATCATCCAAATCTCTTTTTGATATACAAAGTAATTGTAAACAGGTTTTGAGCCGTGAATCTCGGGGCCCCCAAAAACTTATACAATATTATTGAGAAAACAGGATGGTGGAGCGAGACTACATCGAAACCCCCCTTCTTTTACTAATAAATGCAAACTGACGTCTTAACGATACATCTCTTTTTGTTTGTCGATCGATTTCATAAATTAGCCATTTTTCATTTCGTAATCTCTAGGTCTCGGTTACTCCCTAAGCGTGTCTGGTAACGATGGTCGACATCCGGACGTTGTATCAAAAGTGAGCGTCGATTTCCTGACATTCACCAACGAAACTATCGACAACAGCGTGAATCTTCACATCGCCAGACTTAATCCAAGCGATTTTCTCGCTCAGCATTATCGTCCCTTGCTCGACATGATGCAAGAAGCTGTACAAGTTGGCGACGCCTTCACAATCTACAGTATCGGAGAGAGCGATGGCAATCTCGACATCTATTTGGCCATCGAGACTCCGCTAGGTAAATTGACATACTATTTATCTTCCGGCATACTTTTCGGATTTCATTTTCCATATTTTATCGTTGATCGCAACGGATTTTTAATTGTGCTAATTATTGCGAAATTTATACAGGCTATCGACAAAAGTATCAAGTGACAGAGTTGATAATGAGAAAACGGGAACAAATACAAAACCTGTTGGAAGATCGGACCGTTACGATTGGCTACTCGCCTTGCAAGCACACCGCGTGTGAGAACGGTGGAATTTGCAGCGATCAGTTGGTTATGTACGAAGACGCCAGAATCACCAACAGTCCCAATCTTATCTTCACCTCGCCCAGAACTGTTCACGAAATGATTTGCAAGTGTCGAGATGGTTTCACGGGTTCTCGATGCGAGAGGAGACAGGATCCGTGTTCGCCGAGTCCTTGCCTGCAGGTAAATAGTCCGTTTCTTCGTTAAAGCGTTTTCAGTACAACGGACATACGCGTAAAATTATGCCCGTGGATTAATTGGCATAAACTGAGCTGTTTTTCTGTAAATTCATTGTTATATTATTTTCTACATTGAATAGGTACTTTTTTATCAAGATCCATCGTAGTTTACACTAATTTCCGCTTTAATACGTGTACAAATAATTTTTGAAATCTTATTGCTTCATCTGTTGCATCGATTGAGCTGATTTTACCGAAAAGACTAAAAGGAGCTCAATAACTCGTAGAGCATCGATTATTAATTTTTTTGCCTCTTTCAGGGTGGACAATGTCGTCGTATCGGCTACGATTTCGTCTGCAATTGCCCGGCCAGCAGGGAAGGAAAATTGTGCGAACTGGAGCGAGGTGATGCTTGTGCCAGTAATCCTTGCAGCAACGGTGGTTCTTGCAAAGAGAGTCCTGACGGCTCGAGCTTTTTCTGCTTGTGTCGTGCTGGATATCGGGGAAATCATTGCGAAGCCGTTACCGATTCCTGCCGACCAAATCCGTGCCTGCACGGCGGTCTGTGTGTCGGCCAGAAACCTGGGTAATTTAATTTGTTTCTTCCTATAAATATGTACTTCAGGTATTTCGCAACAATCAACAAAAAAATCCCTTAAACCATGTATAAAAACAAAAGATTTCTTCTAAAAACGGTATCTCTTAAAATTGATCGCGGAAGTTCTCTTTTCGTGAGAAGCAATGAAAAATTATTTGTAATTATACTTGGGGAGTATATTTCTTATTAGTTTTTCAACGTTTTTTATGCGGTTATCAAAAATTAGTGAAACAACCTAATACTAATTAGATAGATTTCTTTTTAATGGAATTATGAAAAATGCAATAATAATTATTAATTTCCAACAATACAGGTACAAATGCAGCTGCCCGGAGGGTCGTTATGGAAGACACTGCGAGCGTTCTACATTTGGTTTCGAGGAATTATCCTTCATGTCTTTCCCGGCTCTAGACTCGAATACAAATGACATTTCAATGGTGTTCGCGACCACTAAATCCGACGCTCTTTTACTCTACAACTATGGGCCACAGAGTGGCGGTCGTTCGGACTTTATAGTCCTAGAATTGATAAACGGAAGGATCGTGTTCTCTTATGGTGGCGCGAGGAGTGCAATAACGAAAATTACCGTCGAGGCCGGTGAGCCTCTCGACGATGGAAATTGGCGAAAAATCACCGCAACGAGAAATGGACGGGTCGCATCGTTGAGCGTCTCAAATTGCCGAGAACACGGTGATGTTTGCGACGATTGCAGACCCGGCGATGGATCCTGTTACGTCGACGACGTTGGACCCACCGGGTTAGTGACCGAAAATCCCTTTTGAGAAGCCTAATAGACGGGAGGAATGTGGAATGATTCTTGTATATATATATGTATATGTGTAGATATATATCGTTGAATAATTTCTTTCAGGACACTGAACTTCAACAATAATCCGCTGTTGCTGGGTGGATTGGCGAACGCCGATCCGGTTCTCGAACGTCCTGGACAGGTGCATTCGGATGATCTCGTTGGTTGTGTTCATTCCGTGTCCGTAAATGGACGAAGCCTCAATTTATCGAGCCCGCTCTCCTCCCGAGGTGTTAAATCCACCTGCCCACGATCCGAACGTGGCCCTTGCGTTCGAGCGGGTAAAGATGATTCTACGTTTGCGTGCAGCCTCGGCGACAAATGCTACGACAAGTGGCATCAGCTCGCTTGTCGATGCAACGGACTGACCGCTCCCAACTGTCATGGGGCTCTTGAACCTGTCAACCTCAGCGACGGAGGTTACGTCGAATTTAAGGCAAGAATCACTTAATTAAAACCTATACGCCTAATCTCGAGACTGCGAATGAATATTCCGGATTTTCGATAAACACAAAAACGGGAAATTCCTTATTATAGAATAATAATAATAGAATACGTTAATAATTTTTTTATATATTAGACGCTATAACGTTGAGAATATTGATTTTTTTTTCTCAAAAAACTGATTTATAAAACCATGTATCAACTATCTAATGATAATATTTTTAAGAATAGTTTTTAAAAACTTAATTATTTCCACAGATCACGGAGAAGCATAGGAGAATGCAACTGCTAGAATATCTCTACGGTGGCTCGACATTGTGGTCCAAAACCCGGGTAACACGATCTGCCAAGGAAAGAAGTAACTTGTTTACTCTTGGATCAACGCCACCCAAGACTATCGGATTGATGTTCCGAACGGTGAAAGCCAACGGAATTTTGATGTACGCTGCGACAAACAAGCACTACACTTCCATAGAGGTAAGCTAAAGAAAAATATTTTAACAATTTTATTAGTTAAAAATGTGTTGATTCTGGTTTAATGGTCAATTACTTTAATTTGATTGACCATATACAGTCGATTTTTTAAAAGAGTCGCATTAGCGAAATTTAGCGCATCAAGCGATCCCGAAATGTGCTTTGCAAAACGTTCTACCATTTAAATTAATCAAAATCGTCGCATAAAAATTAATGTTAGCAACATACGGTCGCTATCTACGGCAGTAAAATTGAGCACATCTTTTTAATTCCAGCTACGAAATGGCCAGCTCACGTACGCCTCATTACTCGGATCCTCGGTGAACATGACCGGTACCATAGACGGAATTTTAACCGATGGACGCTGGCACAATTTGACTGTTCACGCGTATTCGCGAGGACTCCGACTTCTCGTGGATGGTAAACTAACCGGAGACGAACTAGACTTAGCCGGTGTTCACGACTTTCTCGATCCCTACTTGACGATACTCTTCCTCGGTGGTGCAAGAAGGGATCTGTACCGAGCCCACGACGACGGCCCCAGAAATTTTGAAGGCTGCCTAGCAAATTTTACCATCAACAACGAAATCCAACCTTTCAATGGTTCAGGCTCTATCTTCAAGGACGTTTTTTATCACGGAAAAGTAGGGATGGGCTGCAGAGGATCGATCGGCATCAGCGCTGCAGCAGCGGCGGATCCAATGAGCATTGGCATTACTCTGGTCATAGTCTTCTTCGTGATACTTCTTGTTTCCATGCTGGTAAGCTTCGTAGTCTTTCGACTTCGTCGTCAGAGTAAAGAAAAGTCTGCCTCGTCGGTAGTGAACAAAAACACAAACGCAATAATGACCGGCAACTCGTTGGTTTCGGGAAACGATAATATGATGTCAAGACACGAGAATACATACATATCGGACACCTCGGATCTTCGGGGTGTCGGGCACATGGGCCCGGAATTGATATCAAAGAAATACAAAGAACGGGAGATTAATTCGTCGGAACACAGGCCTCAGAGACCGGATATAATTGAACGAGAAGTAGCTAAATCACCGCCGATAAGAGACGATCATCCTCCTATTCCACCACCAGCTCAGAGCTCGCTGCATTCTCACGAGCACAACCAAGAGCCCGATATGCCGGAGCACTACGATCTGGAGAACGCGAGTTCCATAGCTCCGAGCGACATCGACATAGTTTATCATTACAAGGGTTATCGCGACGGTATGAGAAAATACAAAGCAACACCACCGCCAATAGGATCCTATGGAAATCATCATAAACACACGGGACAGCAACATAGGCACGCCGGACCATTTCCCCCTCGTGCAATGCCACCGCCTAGCGTTGGACAACCTTCAGGACCGGCTCCGAAGTTGCTGCAGAGTACACCGCTCGCGAGACTATCACCAAGCAGCGAATTGTCCGCTCAGCAACCTCGAATACTTACCCTTCACGACATCAGCGGAAAACCACTTCAAAGCGCTTTACTCGCGACAACATCATCGTCCGGTGGGGTTGGCAAAGACGCCTTAAATTCCAACAGCGAGAGAAGTCTCAATTCGCCAATAATGAGCCAATTGTCTGGTTCGACAGCCAGTCGAAAAGCTCCACAGTCCAACAACGAGAATGTGAATAATGTATCGACAGGTCCGATGGGTCTGACGGCCGAAGAAATCGAAAGACTGAACTCGAGACCAAGAACATCGAGTTTAGTTTCGACTCTGGATGCTGTTAGTTCTTCGAGCGAAGCACGAGGGCCTCCAACTCATGGACCTCTTCATCTTCATCGACGGCATACACCACCGCCTGAGAGACTCGAGAGACGAAACTCTTCGACCACCGACGAGAGCGGAAATGATAGTTTTACATGCTCCGAAATCGAATACGACAACAATTCACTTGTGGGCGATAAGAGATCGGACAATATGTTTAGCAGTAAAGCCGACGATGAGGAAGTTCCTCAGAGAACAAGTGAGACATCACAATCAACGAAACCACCGATGCCACCGAACGTTAATTACGATGGTTTCGACAGTTCGTTTCGAGGATCTCTCAGCACTCTGGTTGCCTCGGACGATGATTTATCGACTCACATGGGGAGTCTTTACAGGCCGGCTAATAACGGCTCACCCTCGACAAACACGGCTCTCAGTTGGGATTATCTTCTCAATTGGGGACCAAACTTCGAGAGTTTGGTCGGTGTTTTCATTGACATTGCCGAATTACCGGATAGCGCTAATCGCGTCCCAAGCACGCTAAGATTACCAGCTAGTATACCCAAACCATCCGAAGAATACGTTTGATCAACGGCCAAGTGTCGAATAATCATCTTGCCATTGTAGCGATTCTCGGAAACGAGAATTATTAAATTGTTGTATAGAATACAATTGAAATTATATGTATAAAATTCGTAGGATAATTTAGTCGATAAGTGAAAAAAATTAGCGATTTATTAGCGTCTCGACATCTTGTATCAGGGTGTCTCTCTGCTCACTTGTACAGTTTTTATTTTCTTTTTAATAGTGAAACAAAAAAACAAATTTATTCTCTTGTCCAGTGAAGTGACTGATGTGCCGGGTGGTGTCACGATATGAGTGCCATTTATATCGAGAAAAAAAAAAACAAATGCACCTCCCACCGGGAAGACTCAAAGAACTTTGATTCTTTGCTAATCGAACGATTTTGTACATAATAACGACGTTGAAGAAAGTAAATGTTACAGGAGTGTGACTCATTGCATACGTAAATGCAGAGTGCAATTAGCGAAATTGCACTGAGCGACTTTTGCCATTCCTAGCCATAGCAGCATTATAACTCGTTCGATTCGAAAGATTAAAACAAAACAAAAAACGACATTTCGAAGCTGCGAGACTGATTCCCCCCAAGTTTTCATAATATCGCCATGAAGTGAGTATACTCGCGATTGAGTATCGTGAATATTGTAAATTATATATACGAAACAATTGTAAATAATGTATGCACGAAAGAATGAGACGTTTGTGTATAAAATTATAAAAGAACGAATGGAACCTTAAGGATGTAGGTGTAGCTACACTGTTTACCACATTTGTAATAAAAATTTACAATTTTATAAAACCCATCGATCATTTACCATTAATTCCACGACGAAGGAAAATTTCAAAAGTCAAGATTATGCCGATATGTTGGTTTATTAAAATTCTTATATCAAAAGATCTCTGTCTTTTACAGCATTTTTAAGCAGAGAGCCGGTACTTTTGGCGTATTATATATACACTACTAGTATTGATGTCACTATGCTAATCGAGATTTTTACGTTACAAGAGAGCGTATCTTATTTTCAACACACTACATGTACAAATATATATATATATATATATATGTATACCTACATATATCGAGGACGCTATGTGTATATGAAAGTATAAAAAATTGGGAACCGCACGTCGTCTATTAAGAATTGGAGATCGGTGGGATCGAGATGGGTAGGACATTTACCTATTTAATCAGAAGAATCAACGTTTGTACTTCAAAGATATGCCGAAAATCCTGAGATCCGAGCAAAATTAAAAATCATACAAACTTACGTGTAAGTGAAGTTCGATTTTAATCATATGAGCGGCTCGTTCGAGATTATTACAACATAGTACTGCTCGCCGCTGCCAGATATCACCATGCATTCATAGAATAAGTTTTAAAAAATGTAGTTAAATTTTTCTTTAATTAAATTTCCATGTGATTAAAAAAATTTACTTCCAACAACTACGTATTCTCGAATGAAACATATAATTACAATCGAACTTCACTTACAGGTGAGTTCGTTTGATTTTTAATTATAATTTCGCAACTCGTTTTTCAAGATTACAACGTAATTGTTTCGAGTAAAATTTTAATTTTTCAAAATTTAATTTAAAAAAAATGTTTACCACATCTCTTTAAACTTACTCTCTGAATGTGTAGTGACATCCGATGGCGACACAGCAGTACTATGTTGTGATCTCGAAGATCGAGCCGCGAAATATAATTTTTATCTCACAATGCCATGAGATCGCTATGCGCTATTCAATCGCGCCTTTTTATGAGTAAGTTCAGTTGCAATCGCGCGTTTTTTATTTTTTCAGTCTAGTGGGTCTTTGGAGTTATAGTCGGAGTTTCACTGAGCATACGAGTATAATACTTATGTAAAAGCAAAGTACTTTAAGAGCTAATTGAGGAAAAAGGGAATCTCGACGCTTGCGCCGACTACCAATTATCCAAAAATTCAAATCCAGTCTTTGGAATTCCATCCTCCTGAGTAGTCTGCGAAGACTGAAAGCTACTGTAAGAACTTGGCGTCTCCAGTAAAGCAGTGGACTCGTTAATATCACCAGACTTTGGACGTGAACCACCGTTCAAATTAATATTCATCTGATTTCTATTACCGTTGCCGTTCTTTTGTGCGCTTCTGATAACGATATTTTTGTGCGGTACCAGACTCTCGGTATCGTCGTCGTCGTCGTTGGTCGCGTTATTCGGAATTTTTAATAAGGACGTTTTGTTCATGAGCTTTGTAAATATGCTACCCGTATTTTCGTTGCTTATACAATTATTGAGTATATGGCCGCATTCGGCGCTCTTAAATACGCTGTCCGAGTAACTATCCGACTGATAGAAGTTATGTTGATTGGAAGGTGAACTGTAATCGTTGAGGGAACTTTCCATGCTACTACCTTCTACTCTGGGACTTGAAAAGTGCGACGATTCCCCTATATAATTCCCTCCTGCTTTTGCTTTAGGGCTTTCCGGCGAATCTGACAAATTGAGATTCATCTGTGATTGTGTCATGAAGGAAAATGGACCAGAATGTTCGTCCCTCCAGCGTAGAGTCTAGAAGTAAAAAATATAATATAACAATGTTATATTGCAACTGCCAACAAAAAAAATTTCCCCAAATTTTTGCTCAGGTGTTTGGAGATTGGAATCACTATTCACAAATTCACCAGAATCATTTTGTATATCTAAATAAATTAAGAAACATAAAATTTGGAACAAAATTTTGAATAGCGGAACATTTTTTTTTTTACCAGGATAAAAAAAAATATTGCTACCAATGTGTACTTACAGAACCAGTCTCGTCGATAACATATTTCAATCCTGTCTGGATTCTCAACTTTGGATACCATTCCGGTGAATCCTTGGAAGATTCAATATTTTTAAGAGTATATTTAAGAGCTACTTCGGGCTGTATTATCGTTTCGTCGATAGCCTGATTTTTCTCAGCAGTGCTGAGAGCATTCCATAGACCTTCGTAAGCCTCCTTAGTTGCTGTGACATCCTCGCCAATTCTTTGCGCCAATGGATTTATACTATAGAGGTATTCTTCGGCGATGGAACTCATAGATTTGTTTGTCATGTTTGAGAAAAAGATTCCTTGTTGTCCACTATATTCTTGAAGTTAGGTCGTAAGTCTTTCTCTCAATACAATCATAGCTCATTTCGTTACATCGACTTTGGCAAGATTATCAAATCAACAATGCAACACGTTTTAGAAATCGTAGAAAATGTATTTTGTTGACAGCCGTGGCCAATAATTCATTCTAAGCCGCAGCTCGTAACTAACGAGCGACGGGGGCGTGTCTACCGTAAATAACAATATTTGGCGTCGAATTTTGCTGCCGCCGCGACTCTTTTGATGATGCTGCTGTGACGCACCGGTTGTGCGTCCATGTCGAACGGATAGTCGATTATCGAATGTCGCGAGACGCGCGCGAAATCTTGGGTAATTCAAATGTAAATATTAAATATGGGATATAGTGCATTTTAGAGAGATAATTGTTCACTCGAGGAAAGCAACGTACCCACAGAAAAAGGGCTTTCTGCGTTTTACGGCAGAAAGCAAATTCCGGCCATCAGGTTAAATTTAAATTTTCATTTTTTGAAAAAACTGACTGTCAAACGGTTTTATTAGACATTCAAAAACTATCAATCGATTATCAAGCGATCGTCAAAAAAAGAATTAAAAAGTTAAAAATTGACCGCCTAACTTGAAGGAACTGGATAAATAACTAGTTAAGTAACCTGATATTTAACTGGTTAATGACCGTGGCAATTTGTAATAATTTACCGGTAATGTATTCTACTGTTGACATTATTCCGAACGGCCATTAATTTTAATTTGTCAAGTTGAGAAAAAACAAATTTTTATATTTATTAATAAGAAAAGAAAAGATTTTTTATTTTTTAAGATAGATACAAAGTTTTATCTTATAACATTTACAAAAATTTTAAGCCAATTCGCAATGTTCCACGGTAATATAAATTTGAAATTTAAAGGTTGGCTGCACTCTTTTTGCCAAAAATAGTCAGCACTGTAACCGGATACGTTACCTATTATTTTAATAATCAACATAATTTATTGGTAAATTCACAACACTATCTATACCCACCCTCATGATGAATTCATACCCACCCTCTTCAGCCCTTCCTCTTTAGTCAATAGGTCTATCATTTCCATTGGCCAGGGAGCTGAGTGCTCTAAGCGCTCTGACTGTGTTCGTTTTTCCCTAATACTGTATAAAATAAAAAAATATCCATTTTTATTCCATTGTGCCAACGAATTCATGCTCTAATTTTGTGTTCGTTTATCCCGGAAGCACTGTAGCTCCCTCTGTTGGATCGGGTTTCAGCATCGAGTAGTCAAGCAGAGATGAGAAGAGTCAAATGCGTCGTACCGGCATAGAGTAATGCTGAATGGAATAAAAAAATATTCATTTTTATTCCATTCAGCATTACTTGACTACTGATGATTACATGCAGAGAGTCTCCGTTACACGTCTGAAGAATTGCGTTACATTAGTTGAGCAGGAACAAAAAGTGTTCGCTGCTGAAATCCGATCCACCAGAGGGAGCTACAGTGCTTCCGGGATAAACAAACATAATCAAAGCGCGATACACCTAAAGCAAATACACCTAATATCTAATCAGAGCGCAATCAAAGCGCTCGGAGCTCCTCTGGCGCTCTGGCTCTGGCCAATGCAAACGAATAAACCTAATCTAATGATCTTCGCGGAAGTAACGTGCGACATCTGCAGTTGCGACACACGAAACACCCACCAAAGAACAACCGGAAGTCATTAAAACAGACCACTCGAGTTGGCAGCCTCGTATCGAATTAATCGACGCATTCCCCGAAGCAACAATTTGCCGGATCACATCCTAAAGGAAGTTCTACTTCTATCACTTTATATTTAGCCACCGGTGAGACCGCACTTGAATTTAGCGTAAGGTAAGAGATAGTGTAATTTGAAATTACGAATGCTTTGCTTTAAAATTGTGCCGCAAATAAGAGGCGACCGGTGTCTTTGCTAAGAATACATCGAATGCGTGATGTAATTACCAATAACCGGTCCAACGAATTTATCGCTAAATGTTCGAATTCCAAGCTAATTTGTAATGGCGGAATAAATTGTAAAGCGGCTTCCTTGCCTGTTTTTTTTCCCCCTCCGCTTCGCACGTCCACCATTACGGCACACCTTGGCAAAGCGGCGTGTGCCTTCGATGACTAATTACATTTTTATTCTAACGACTTAAAAGAACATTCCATTGAACAAATATCTCATTTATTCGCTATTTCCCATCTACTCGAAATTCCGCCATTTTATCGATCGGCAATTCTATCAGGAGTTTCAATGTGACGATTGCACTGCGCGCTTGTGTTTGTGCATAACCGCTACTGTCGAGCTTCCCCCTCCGGTAAACGCTTTTAACTTAGCAAATCATTTCTTTCTCAAAGTACGAAATTGATATCAATATCTGATCGATCGTTTACCGAAATACCCCATTTTATGCACAATTATTTCTAATGTTTAATTGATTGGAATTTGTAGATTGACTATTATAGCATAGGTGTATTAGTGCGCTGGAAAGGAAGTTTCCTAAGGCCGCATACATTTCTTTTCCGACTTTTTTTACGAGATTTTTTTTCTTACGCCTCGTGGAATCTCAATTGAGTTTACTAGAACAAAGAATAATAATTGCAACATTTTATTTGAAAATATTTTCTTTCAATGATTTTCGTTATCAGTGTGAGATGAAATAAATACAAATATGGTGACTGAGAGGTCATAAATGTATATGTATGCTGCTATCAAGTGTACATATCAAGCATATATTATCTCAGACTAGATAAAAATCTGCAAGCCATTACAAGGTCAAGTTACAGTGTCGTTATGATGTTGCTCTTATAAATTGATTGGTAGATGAAAAACAAGCAGACATCTACTACTAGGAAGTAATGCAGAAATTTGAACGGAAATGTTTATGTTGTGATAGCAGTGATAGATGTGAAGATTGATGAAAAAACTACTAATATTTTTTTTTTTTTTTTTAAGATGGCTCTGAGTCGAGTAATCTTCCAAAACCATTTCATCAAAACTTCACAACAAAATCCTGAGCAATATCAAAGAAATTATGACCAAAATAGTAGACTCTAAACGAAAAAAAGAAAAAAAATAAGCTCACTAATCAAACTGGCTAGAAACTAATGGATATTAAGTACTAGACAAAATAGATCCACTTACATAGAACTCGAAACTTTTGTTCTGATCATATTTTCTTTTAACTAACTTCCACACTTTTTACTTTGTTCTTAATTTTATATAACCAATAGTTTTATATCGAGTACCTGTAGAAAAATTAGGAGAGTAGACAAAAAAATATTTGCATGGATAAAAAAAAAGTTTGTAAAAATTATAGTGGACCAGTTCATAAAGAATATCTTATATATGAGAATATTTTCTTCCCCCCTTTGTTACGTATTTTTATTTATTTTTATCAATCTTTTATATCATGTTATTTTATCAAATTATTCTATTCGTATCATCTCTACACTGTTTTTAGCTTTGTATCTATTATTATTATTGTCATTATTATTATATAAAAAAAAACTATTTCAGGCACAATAGAGAGCCTATACTGTATTTTTTTTTTTTTTTTTTTTTTTTTACAATAAATATCAATAAATATCAATGTTAATATCATTTGTAACCAGTTTCATATAATTTAAATGGAAGTTTTCCTCATTTTTTTTTAGCACACCAACGACTGGAAGGTAAAAGAAAATGGGTTTGCCAACTGTCTTTTTCGACATGACCGCCGACGGTCAGCCAGTCGGACGCATCGTCATTGAACTTCGTTCTGACGTTGTACCCAAAACGGCCGAGAACTTCCGTGCACTTTGCACAGGAGAGCGAGGCTTTGGTTACAAGGGAAGTTCCTTCCACCGTATCATCCCCAACTTCATGTGTCAAGGCGGCGATTTCTCCAATCACAATGGCACCGGTGGAAAATCCATCTACGGCACCAACTTTGAAGACGAGAACTTCATCCTCAAGCACACGGGACCTGGAATAATGTCAATGGCGAACGCCGGACCCAACTCAAATGGTTCGCAATTCTTTATCACCACCGTAAAGACCTCCTGGCTGGATAACAAACACGTGGTATTCGGCTCGGTGATCGACGGCATGGAGGTTGTCAAGAAGCTGGAGGGTACCGGCACTCAGAGCGGCAAGACATCCAAGAGAATTGTCGTCGCCGACTGCGGTCAGCTCTCATAAGCGTATAATAATTCCCGAATATTACCCGAAGCTCAGGTTTACAGTACAGTAAAATCATTACTTTACCGAGCTTTCAATGTTTCCATTCCCTCAATTAGAAAAAAAGAAAACTATTGCGTCTTTAAAGATATAACGAAAAAAAAAGAAGAAAAATTGAAACGATACAATTTATCAATTATTTCATGATTTTATCTAGCGCCTCTGGACGTATACATGCGAGATAAACCGTTAAATAAGACTTAAAAAAAAAAGAACACAAACAAACAAATAAAATGAATTAATTTTAAAAAATGCGCTTTTCAGGCGTGCGAGTCGCGCACTGTACACGCCGACTAGATTTACCGCTCCCTATATTCCACGGGAATGTGTATTCATGGATTAAGGATAAAAATATAATCCCCGGTATTTTCTATTGAATTATTCCTTATTTTAATCGTTTATCATCATTATATTCCCGTTTAGTTCAATCCTTTTTTTTCGCTTATTTTTTTCTCGTTCGCAGAATCAGTCTTGTGTTTCCATAAAAATTCTTCTGCGTTAATAATGAATATGATTTTCATCTGATTCGTTGGATTCCGTCAAAGATTCTGTAGAACCCTAGCGATAGTCTTGTATTTATAAAGTTGTCGATCAAAAAAGTATTATCTGCAATTGTCGCTGCATCTTTGAAGAATCGATTACAAAAAGTAAATGAACAGTGACTATTCGTTTGCTTTTCCTCCAGATACCAGAAAAATGCTTATATTTTCAACAGGAATTATAACTTAACTATAGCAGCTGAAATTTACCAACAGATCACTTCCTGAGTCGATATATCGCTGAATATTATCATGGAGTGATCCTCGTTCATCTGACTGACCATGAGCAACTCCCGAAAAAATGTTCATGAGTATCAAAGTATTTTGCTTGCATCATTCGAAGCGATTCAACATGTCGACATCCAAGAGTATTTTTATCGTCGATTGCGGTCAGCTATACTCATAAGCATAATAATTCCAGCATATTACCAAAGCTCCGGTTACAGTGCAATAAAATACTGCAACCTTAAATAGTCTGCGCTTTTGAAGAACTAACGAAAAATTGAAACAACACAATCAATTTCATTATTTCATTTAGCGCCCCTGGACGTATTTAGGCGATATAAACCGTTAAACGCGATTTAAAAAACAAATTAAATACCATAACAGAAGAAATCTGATGAGTGAGACACACAAAAACCGAACTTTCGTCAAATAAGGTCCACGTTATTCTGCATGTACAAGTTTCAAGAAAATAATTTAGAAAAACCGCGATTAATACTTTGGTTTCTGATTATATGCCATCGCTATAAAAAAAATCTTCAATTGTTTTTCATGCAAGGTACCATAAAAAACTTTTTTTTTTTTCTTCAATAAAGAGAATAACTGAGATTACGAATATTGTTTGTTAAAAAAAGTTGAAAATCTAAATATTAGTCTTCGAATTTCCGTATCTATGAATTTGAAAAGAGTAATTTCGAAAAAAACGCAATTAAAAGTTTAATACCGGTTTTCACACTTACCTTGCGAGGTTCCGTTAGTCAGAACCTGCTCTCACTAAACCGGTTGTAACTTCGTCTATTTAAAATATTTTTACTTGACCTTTTTTGTCGATATTCTTGAATGTGTACAAAATGTTTAAAAAATCGTTTCTTTTTACCTATCAATCATCAATGGTGCTATCTCACTTGCACTCATAGCGCTTGAGTCGATGCAGTACATTACCTTAATTTAAAGAAGCGCTTTTCAGGCTTGCGCACACTTCTCAGCGCAGACTGTACACGCCGACAATAGTTTAAGGGTCTTTAATCCTCCAGAATGTTTATTCATGGCTTAAGGATAAAAATCTAATCCCAGGTATTTTCTATAGAATTATCACTTCTTTTTATTTGAAATTTTTAAGTTATGTATAAGATTGTTGACGGTGAATGCAATTTCAATCGAGCTGATGGGATTGCAAGAAAATATGAATCCTAGACCAAACAGATGGTTTGCTACGTTCGTTAGCTCTCTGCCGGCTGGTAGTCGGTACTTTCTGCATTTTCCCCTATATTCAAGGCACACCTTACATACTCCTGTCCAGAATCCTGCAAAATGCAACAGTTTAATTTAATGTACACCATTAATCGACTCAACTCCGGTAAATCTGAATTTATGATGAAACTCACTTGATTCACGATAATCTGTCTACCTGCCTCAAGATTAAGACCGTCGACGTCTTCCGTAGTTAAAATTATTACAGAATCCTCGGGCAAGCTGTTCTCGTCTATATACGTTATAGGAATTTCCGAGGACACCTAATTTATTAAACATTTTGATGTTGACTATTAGTTTTATGAAAAAACGGGTTGATAATATACGATCAAAATATATTGTAAATTATGTTGTTTACCTCACAAAGCGAAAATTCAGGATTTTGTTCGTTCTTCGAGCCGTTAATTTCCTCCTCGAGTTGTGCAGTTCGTTCTGCAGCTTTCGAAGCCAATGTTCGCTCGGAATTCTTTCCTTCCTGTTGAAGCCTACGCCAAATTGTCGTTTTTGGAATTCGATAAGTCAACGAAGCTACGGCTTGAGACATTTTGCCACCTCTACAAGCCGCCACGGCTTCCTCGAGTCGCAATCTTTTGACTTCCTCGTCGCCGGCTTTTCGCTTCTTCCAGAATGATTCTGGCAATTTACCCTCGTCGACGAGTCGTGCTTTGTCACGAAATAGCGTAGTTTTTGGTATCTGCAGAGATTATCGTGTTTTTAAGATAGTTATTGCAGTACTGTAAACTCATTGGAGTACTAAAATTTAAAGAAAACTGTACACGTTTTAAAGAAAAGAAAAGTGTGAATTAAGGTGGATCTCGATTAAAAAGCTTACAACAATGCATTTACAGAATAATAACTCAGTTTGCGGTCAATAAATCCACGGAAATATCTTTACGCAGTTTGTTCAACAGCAAAAATTGTAATTTTATTTCGTCCTTGACAAATGATAGCACATTTTATTTTTTTGAAAATGCTTCACGAGTTCATCAAAGTAATTAGCTTAGTTTTAGTTTTCAATGAAAATAAAAGTCTGTTAACGTCGTAGCATTCTTTCTTTTTTCATAAATTATTGTAATTTGTAAGCTTGGATTATCATGATCAACATTTTCCAGCGAATTTACTCAGTATTCAAAAACAAAATGAGCTAAAGTTCGTCGAAATCAGCATAAAAACTGCATTAAAAAATGCCCGAGGATTTATTAGCGTAAACTGAGTTATTCTTCTGCAAATTCATTGTTACAATTTTGTCTACATTCAAATGTAACTTTTTATTCCACATCCACTTTAGTTCACACTTACTTTCTCCTTCAAAACGTGTACAATTTATGAAATCCTAGTACTGCATTATCTTGAACTGCCTTTAAAACGTATGAAATAAATAGTATCAGAAAGTAAATGTGAATTTAATAATAATTACGTCGATTACCTGAAACTCTAGTGCAACCTTTGTAAGATTTTCGCCTCTCTGTAGTGCTTTCACAGCCGCTTCCCTCTTGTCAGATCCGTAAGATCTTTTTAACTCTGATCGTAATACCTGATACCCCTCCTTCTGTATTCGTCTCCAGAGTACTGTTTTTGGTATATAAAATTTTTCCGAAGCTTGTTGCAAGCTCAAACCCCCGATAACCGCATCAATAGCAGCTTTCATGCATTCCGCGGGATACTCGTTTCTCGAAGCATTTAAATGTATTCCCAGTGCTTTGGCACGCATATAGAGTGTGGAACGCGGTATGTTATTTTTTGTCGCAGCCTCTATCAGCGTCTGACCGGCTTTTAAATCGTTTATCGCCGCTACCAGCATATCGTCATTGTACTCTCGTTTCGTTGAATCCCTTCTGCGCTTTCGTTTATTTTTACCAATTGCAGAATCATCCTTCTCTGTCTTTACGGAATTTTTCCCCGAATTCTTCTGTGGTAATAATGGGTCTGATCCTCTCTCATCCGATTCATTGAATTCTCTCAAAGATTCTGTAGTATCCTCGTTCAAGTCTTTTGTACTTATAATGCCATCATTCTCGTCCAGTCCATCAATCTAAAAGCATTAACATATAAATGTCTTGCTGTGTCTATGCGAATATTCAAACATACCATTACAGAGATAAATTAAAGAAAATATGCAGTTTTACAGAAATATATCTTATTTTTTTTCTTTATATTTGTAATTAATATTTCAATTTGTATTATAATAATGCATGGTTTTCATTAATGGTAAAGTTTAACAGCAAAATATTTTTTTCATTTGTTTGGAAGTTCGTGCAATATTTTGCAAGTATATTTTTTCACACTTTTTTGTTTTCAATTATTTTGATATCTCAGAAAATATGAGCAGTCTTAAGAAAATACGAGTATGACCTCAGGATTCTTCAATATCTTGCTATTTTTTTTCATGATGCTAAATTTCTCATTTAGGCAGATTGTCGAAAAGCAGGGAAAAAGTCCGGGTCACCAGAGAAATCACCAAATTTTTTTAAAGAATGTCCAAATTGAAAAATTACAAAATCTGAAGAATACTGAGAATTTTTTTCCACCAAAAATATTCATTACCTCCATAAGACCACAAATTTTGAGTGAATGTGCAGCTTCCAGTAAATTGCTGATATTTTCGACAGGAATCCTAACTTCGCCGTGATAGCTGAAATCTACAATGGATCTCACATCCTGAGCGGATATATCGCTCAATATTATCGTGGGGTGATCCTCATTAACCTGACTTAGTAATTCCTAAAAAACAAAAAAAAATAACAAATTTCATAGCATTGTTAAGTATCAGTGTTTTGTTGCATCATTCGGAGCGATAGAATTAATCGAGCGTTGCAATGTTTACTTGAAACAAAGTACTGCATGAGCAAAGTACGATTCGATGAGCTTGTATGCGTTCTCCAGCAGCGACGAGAGTCACGTCGACCATGCATTCTTCCTCTAGGAGCTGTCGAACCACCCCCGACAAGTGATTCTGATAATCGCTCCATTTGAAACAATAGCTCTCCTCAACTTGTGCCTGACCGCCGCTAGCTACTATCGCGGACATGTCTCAGTTTCAGTTTCGTTTCTTTTTCAACTGTTGTCTTACGAACGCGCACAGGAACTTGGAACGGGACTAAAATCGAAACGAGTTTGTACGTCAAGAATATATCAAAATCGTTATAGAGCAGTAAACTCGTCGATAACTTAGTGTTGTGAATTTACCGGTAACTTATGTTGGTTACCATTCTTACCGACAAATTGCAATTTGGTTTAAAAAAAATTGCGAATGATTTAACTAACACAGTGATAGTATAAAAAAGAATTGATAGCGTTATATTTACTTGAAAACACCGGGCGTAATATTGTTATGGAGATGCGGGAATAGATTCATGACACCGACGCGACCCCAGCGCTACCAAGTTTGAAGTATAAAATACAAAACCACATTAGCGAGTTTTGAGAAAATGGGCAAGCAGTTTTTGTTACCGACTGAATTGTTTAACGTATTTCACTTCGCCTTAAGGTGACGTGACCTGTTGGATAAATGACGAGAACGGTTTACTGCAGAATTCTAAGTCGCAGTGAACCGTTCTCATGTTTTATGCAAAAGATCAAATGGGAATGAGAACAATGCTTTACAGTTCTTGTTATCGACCGAGCAGTAGCACAATAAACGAGAATGTGAAACATATTCTCAGTTTGTCTCTCTCACTCCGACGTGAGCGCTGTTAGTTCTATCTCTTTCACACCAATCACTTTACGTGTTCACGAACCAATAAAAATACGGTAAAATTACCGTTCACATCACTAGCCAAGCGTGGCAATTTCGAGAAACACTTCGCAATCTCCCCTCTCTTCGGTTTTCCATTTTGCATGTCTCTTTGCTCCGTATATTGAACATAGTTGTGCGACACTTTGGTTGTTCAATAGTGCACATTCGTATTATCTGTGCAATTGGAATAGAAATAAAAAGCAAACAAGATGGTAAATACAGTATAATTTTTACTAGAGATCGAAACTATTGCCTGAAAATTCTTTTCTATTAAGAGGAAATCAAACCCACATGTGATAGTATAACCTTTAATGCAGGAAGCGGCTGACATTCAAAATATACGTATTTTCATATTTGTTTTAATTGCAGAAACCTATTATGTTACACGGGCACGAGCGTGCTATCACGACTATTAAATACAACAGAGAGGGTGATCTCATATTTTCTGCCAGTAAGGACAAAAATCCTAATGTCTGGTATTCGCTCAATGGCGAGCGACTGGGTACTTTCAATGGTCACAATGGTTCAGTCTGGTGCATCGATGTCAATTGGAACACAACACGTTTTTTGTCTGGCAGTGGTGACAATACTCTGAGAGTCTGGGACTGTCAGACTGGTACGTAAAACTTGTTTAGAAAATCCTTATTAGTCTGTCGCTATTTATCAAACGATTTATCTTTCGTCTTAGGCAAAGAAATTGGTCAACTACCTACAAACAGTTCTGTGAGAACATGCGCTTTCAGTTACTCCGCTAATTTAGCTGTATACTCGACGGACAAAGCTCTCGGACATCAGTGCGAAATGTTCATTATAGACACTAGGAATGTCGATGCTGTTCTGTCTCAAGATGACGCTATCCGCAGAATTCCCATCAATGGACCTCGTATTTCTTCTATCCTGTGGGGCGCTCTTGATGAAACTATCATTACGGGACACGAGGATGGAGAACTAAATATTTGGGATGTTAGGGTAAGACGCAGCAGAAATTTAGCATTTATTTTGGACATTGTTGCTTGCTCATAGAGGAAGCTTTTTCATAAGATATTTTTATTTTCGAGATTTTTATGGCAGTATACTCAAAATTGTCTGAAATTTTGAGAAAAGTGGTTTAAAAAAAATGTCTGTGTGTGTGTGTGTGTGTGTATGTGATCTCAGAAAATTCAAACTCCAATATCTCAAGAACTGGTAAACCAATCGAAGTGGAATTTGTAATGTATGTAAAACAGAATTGACTCTATTTTTACTATAATTTTCGTAAAAATCGTTAAAGTGGATAAAATGTATATAACAATTCGAATTTTGGAAAAAAAAATTTATCATAAGTAATGTTCTAGGATTTTCGGGATTAAATTTGGGTCGAATGTATATTGAAGTTCGGATTATGCAGGATTTTTAAATAAAAAAAAAAATTGTCGTTTCGCTCAAACTCGTGTTAGTATCGATCAGTTCAGCTAAATTTGTTTACAGAATCGAACTAATATTAAGCGCTGGTACATACCAAATTTGGTGAAGATCGGTGAAGGCGTTCGGATTTTATAAAAATTTGATTTTTTTTTTTTTATTTTTTAACCGGTTCGACGTTGAAAACAAAATAATGATTCTATGATGCCAAAAGAAATTAGAAAGCAAAAAAATCATTCTTATGTGAAAATTCTCATGTTTCTAATAGACACATTTTCAATTTAAGCGAAATTGAGATGAGCAATTAAAATTTCAAACGACATCTTTTTCATAATTTTCATTTCATTTCGTTTTAACGAGTTTGTAATTTTTTTTTTTTACTTTGATCTGCTTGGATTGCATGGAAATAAAATACATTACATTTTTATTATATATTATTATAACTTTTTGTACTTTTTAATTATTTTTATTAGTATAATTTCGGTTATTATTATTAAATGGTGAGGATTCTTTACGTAATAAAAAGATCAGTTTTTACGTAATCTTGAAAAAAAAAAAAATTTTTAACGAAGATCAGTTCATCAGAGATGCAAGAAAATTCCATTACAAGATGCATAGATCTGCTTCGAAAAATGTTAAACGACGTGAAGCCTTAATGTTAAAAATCATAACTTTATGACAAAAATCACTTTCGAAATATAAACGTGAACATTTTAAAATCCACATTTATAGGAATGTTATCTAAATCACTTTTAAGACATTTTAGACAATTTCACGTGTCTTGACATTAAAATCACGAAAAAAAAACTATAAACAATAAGTCAAAATCATGCAACTTTTCTAACTTTACAGACAGGAAAGAAACTGGATAACCAGAAAGGTCATAAGTCACAGATAAACGACATGCAATTTAGCAAAGACGGCACGATGTTCGTCACAGCGTCGAAAGATCACACGGCGAAGTTATTCGACAGCGAATCTCTGGTGCTCCTGAAGACCTACAAAACCGAAAGACCAGTAAACTCAGCTACGATATCACCGATAGCTGATCACGTCAGTTTCCCCGCTAAATACACCACCGACTTTTGTCATTATTCTGTAAATTAAATATACTCTTTTTTTATGCCAGGTTGTTCTTGGAGGAGGACAGGACGCCATGGACGTAACAACGACATCAGCGCGTCAAGGAAAGTTCGATGCCCGATTCTTCCATTTGGTATTCGAGGAGGAATTTGCCCGACTAAAGGGTCATTTCGGACCGATAAATTCCTTGGCTTTCCATCCAAACGGTCGAAGCTTTTCCAGTGGAGGAGAGGACGGTTACGTCCGTATCAATACATTCGATCAATCATACTTCGACTTCCACTTCGAGTATTGATCGAAAAGAAAAAAACCGAAAAATAAATTGTATCTCTTAAATGTCTATTTCTACATCCTCAAAATTCCATAAACAATACAATGTCGCATAAAAAAACAAGGGAATGTAATAAATCAGATCAACACGAATGTATTTAAAATGGTTTTTATTTATCAAAATAAAGTGTAGCATGATTATTATCATTTACAAACTTTCAAACAAAACAAACTGGTAACGAGGTCGAAGTAAGAGAAAAATTAATCAAACGGACTTAAACAGTACAACAAACCTGAATATAAAAATCGCAAGATCAACGGTACGCGTATATCTAATGGAAAATAAATGTTGCATGAGCGCTGGACTTCGAATCCAAAAAAAGAAAAAATTTGACAAGCATATATCATTTATTCGATAAATAGCTTAGAATTTGTATTTGAAGTTCATCTTAATGAGATACTTTGCTTTCACCTGAGCCACATCGTAGACAATGTACTCGTTGTACAATAGCGCTGAGCGACCGTCGAGTTTAGCAGGAACGCCTTTTCCATAAGGAACTTGAACTCCGTCTTTAGTAGTGTAAACCGTTTCGGGATCTGGATGTGTCTGACCGCGACCCAATGTCGAGTGTTTGCCTTTCGGCAATTTCTCGATATAATCTGCATGAAGACGCTCGTACATGTTTCCAAGTGCGACGTCGCAAAGCAACAGCAGACCAGTCGAATTGTGACTGTTGGTGCAACAATAGTTAGCCGATTTTGAGACCATATCGGCAAAGTAAATACCTTTGCCGAACATATAACCGGTAACCGGGGCTTCGGGTGGTGCAATTCTCAAACCCTGCGAGAGTATACCAGCGTAATTTGTCGTTCTCGAACCGTGCCACAGAAGTTTTCTGTTTGGTAGCTTTTTGAATGGTTTGAAACGCTGTTCCTCGCCCTGTCTCTTGATGACAAATACTTCATCGATCTCGAGATCATACTGAGTGTGTGTCGCGGCATGCGTGTTCTTCACGTATTGCTGTATCACCTCAAACTCCTGGCCCTTCTTGTCGAGCACATCGATTTCCGTATTGAGTTGCTCGTAATGAACATCCAGAGGATTTTTACCTGCGTCCGCTTTGACGTTGAGCAGGCTATAAGCAATTTCCATTTCCAATAATGAGTCAATCATTTCGCATTTAGTCTTAAGATCCTGCTCGGATTCGAGAATCGGCGGATCGGCAATACCAAACGAGTGCGGCACCAGTGTGTAAAATCTGTTTGAAAGATCGATGAGTTTCATGCGATCGGCTTGACCGTTCTTCGTGGCTTCCTGCAACTCTGTGAGAACCGCATATGCATTTTGTAATTGTTGCTTCGACAATTTTCCAAGTGGCATTTTATCCATATCAAGTTCAAACTCCAGCATTACTTTTTTCATCGTGTCAACGTCGAAAATCAATCTTATCAAATCCTGTACTGGTTCTTTCAATTCGCTCTTGATGTCAGAATCGAATTTACCGATATTTGAATCCTCCTCGCCGTGATCAACGTCGACAGGATACATTTTTCCGGGATGTTTCACGAAGTTGTGACGTTGATGCCAAGAGTTGCCTGTTTTATCCTGATAGAGTTCTGCAAACTTTTCGATACATTCGTCGCGCGAATGGTCCTCGAGTTTGGTGTTGCCGATCGTCGTGCCGATTCTTCCCCAACTACGGAATAGCCAATATTTCTCTTGTTTGTCGTGCTTCAGTATCTGTAGCTTGTAGTAACTATTCTTCTTTGACTGAATATCTGTTAATCCAAGCGTGATCGTGTAGTTTACCTTATTGCGTTGATAAACGTGAGCAACGTCTTCGAGGCCACTTTCGGGATCCAATGCACCACCGCCTTTGACGCGCAACTTGACTTTACCCGAGGACGACTTTTCATATACGCTCTTACCCCGTGACGCTGATTTCGCCATACTAGTGGCAACCCTAGCCGAAGGATCGCTGCCCCAATTACATATACTTTTCTTCGTAATCAGTGAAATAGGAGGATCTTTATAGTCCTTTGCTTCGTCAACGAAATCTTCCGATATTATGTGAATATCGGCGTTTTGGGCCTCTTCAATTTTCTTACCATCTTTCTCAACGTAATCCGGCGTGGCGATAATCGCCGCGACGTGTTCGCTTATTTTCGAACTTACCATACCTCCGAGATTCATTATATCGCGTTTCAGTGCATCTTTGTTCTTCACCGAAGCGAGAATGACAAAATTCATGCCTTTGAGGGGCAAAACTTTACCTTTGATTTTCGGACCGTCGGGCTGTTCTTCCTTTTTCACTGCGCTCGATGTTGACGGTGCGGTTACTCGCACCAATCTTCTCTGTACTTTTGGTTTATAGGCTTTCAAGACCGAGTCCTTGTACTGTTTAGGAATGTTGAACTTGCTACGTTTCGGATCTTGCGTTATTTCCTCGCATTTTGTCCATTCGGTTAAATCCCCAGTACATTTGTAGCCTTTGCCTGATACATAAACAAATTGTCCGGAACATTTTTTGCAAGGTTTAAGCGCGCCGAATACCATCGCATCGGCAAGTACGTCGAGCATCTCGCTTTGACTCTCTGGTATGTGTTGATTATTGTGTCGTAGAAACTCTTCAATCTGTGCTTTAGATAAGCTGCTGAGCTGATCGCGCATTTTGAATAAACTCTCGTTTTGCTCTTTCATCTGTTTTTCCTCAGCGGCATCCTCGGGCTCGGTCTTCATTTTTTTTGTCGGTGGCGGCAGATCGGCAGCCTTCACTTTTGGCAAAACTTTCTTCAGCTGTTTTTGATCTTCGGCCGAAAGATCTTTAGCACCAGGGAGAACAGTACCAACATCGAAGAAACCAAGTTCTGCTCTAAGTTTGGCAAAACATTCCAAATGATGCCATCTGTCTATGCCATTATACATTCTTCCCTTTTCACTCTCAAAGTCCTTCTTTGAGATTCTTATCAGACCCTTGATAATTGGTGCCTCACAGCCAATGCAAGTAGAGCGATTGGACTTTGCATAGTCGATAAGGTAATCTTTGAATGCAGCTGAACTTGCTCCACGTTTCTTCCCCTTTCCTGTTGCCACAGGCGCGCCGCTTGATTCCTCTGAATAAATAAATAAAAATAGTGAATTTATGTTTTGCGAGATGGACAATTAGAGAATATATTTTTTAAATCCATGAAGAAGAATGAACTGGACAAAAATTGATTTCTTTTTATACAGCTGAATTTTTTTCCTGAATTAAAACATTGAGGTATGTTTTGGAGATGGATAACTATTCATTGATTTGATTTTTTTTAAATCAACAATGAGAACTCACAAGACAAACACTACATTTTCAAACAGCAAGACTGTAAAATTTATTTGTATCTTCATCATTAATATTTTTTCTAAATAAAAACACTGAACTTATGTTTTTGGAGACAATAAACGATCAATGAACATTATCTGTTTGAAATTCATGAGTGTGAATCAATAAAACAAACACTACATTTTTTAAATAGTGAAGCTATAAAATTTGCTTGCAAGCTTATCAGTATCATTTTCTCTAAACAAAAACATTGAACGTATGTTTTTGGAGATAAAAAATTATCACAGTACATAATGTACTTTGATAATTTTTTGAAATTCATGAATACAGACCAACAGGACAAAGACTACGTTTTTTAAAATAGTAAAGCTATAAAATTAACTTACATCCTTATCAGTAACATTTTTTCTAAAGAAAAACATTGAACTTGTGTTTTTGGAGATCAAAAAAATATCAATGAACATTATCTTTTTAGAAATCAAAAACGTGAGTCAACAGAACAAAGACTACATTTTTAAGTAGCATCTTTTGTTAAAATTTTCCCAAGATCCAATTTCATATTAATATACAGCATACCAATTTTTGTCTTAATATTTTGTTGATCCTCCCAGCGGATACTATCGAAATGAGCGATGTCGGCGGTCGATTGGGGCCTTTGTTTTTCAAAGAAACAGTTGTCGTGAAACCATTTGACCATGGTGCCATCGTGAAACGGACTCTGAAAATCAAATTATCACCGTAATACTAAATTATATATCGCCGGTAATAAATCATTCGTACACGAAGGAATTTAATGAATAAACAAAATTTATACCTGTACAACTTTCGCAATTCTGAGAGAATCCTTATCAATCACGTTTTTGCAGGCTTGACAACGTGCTCGCCCGCTTTTAGCATATTCAACGAGAAAAGGTAACGGATCGCCCATATTTATCGAGATTTTTAGGTTTCAATGTAGACGCAAAAGCCGGATCACGCGGTTTGTACGAACAAAGAGACCGGCACGTTCAGACAGGCTTCGACGCGTAATAACAGGCAACGGTTCTCGAAACGTAAGCAGCAACTTTGTTAACATATATATATTTATACATATATATATGTATATATTACGTCACGAAAGACCGGTTCATATGCCGCGGATAGAATACGTAAATGTCATCTGAATTGTCGTTTTATTGCGGGTCGATTAATTGTAACTTTTTGTTTCCGTAGAATTTGATTATTATACACCGGACGCGAAATCTTACGTGTGCTTTGTCAAAGAAAGGCACAAGCGCGTTCCTCCGAATCGCACTATGGAATAACCGCCCAAAAACATTCCCTTTCCCGCCAGGTGCGTGTTGATGCTGTCCAGGTGCATGTAAATGCTTTCCTCTTTTTCTTTGTCAGCATTACACCATAGGCTATAGGCTGTGCTATAAGTACAGACAGTGACGGTCATTTCTTCTGAGGGTCAATTGACAACAAAATGACCGTCAATTTAGCTCCTTCAAATTCGGTGATACATGCCACGACCATCATTTTTGCTCGCAGTAAAAAATGTGATCAAAACCAGAGCATTTATGGTCAATACAACAATATAGTTAAATTCCCAATATAGGGAAATAAACGACATTTTTTTAAATCTCGGATTTGATCCAGTTTTTAGAAGTCCAAATTAATTTAAAGGGATTCTTTTTCTTTCGTAACTCATAATGGTTAATAATTTTATTTATTATCAATATATTTATTTTTAAAAAGACTAAATAAACAATGTATGCACAATAAATATTTTCTTTTCTGATTAAGTAGATTTGTATTTTGTTTACTTTGAAGTTAGGGGCGTGGACGTTTTTTCGAAGTCATGTATAGGTTTAATTACATTTTGTAAACTTAATACCTATTGTTTGGTGGCCGTTTGGTAATGATTGGTAGTCTAATTAAAACGTTTAGTGGGCAATCGTCAATTAAAATAATTGAAAAGCCAAACAAGGTCCAAAGTTAGCCAACTTTTTTCTTCTAAGTCGATTCAATTAGGGCTCAACCGAGGCAGAATTCTTGGATGGTCACGAATATCATAATTAAAATGTTTGGTGGCCTCTCGTTTGACTAATAAACATTAAAAAGTTATCTACTGATCGAAAACTTAATTACCGACTGAGTTTTTTTGTCATATGCACTAGGAATTTCTTCGCCCAATACTAAACGCCTATAGGTCTGTTTCTCTCGCACCGAACGTTGATTTTCGTTTTTCGGTACTCCTGAAAAAATGGCTTTGAGTATCGCGCAACCAAAAGCTCATTTCTATCATAATTCTACGTACTTTCTCAAAACTTCAGCCCAATCTGTCGAGTTATTTGGGAGAAAATTACTTTTAAAGATTTGAAAGTGGTGGCGGGAAGCGACGCAGTCTCTTAAATCATAAACGTTAATATATTCATGCCCCCTCCCCCTCCACTTGAAGAAACTCGTACATTTCCGTGGATGTCCGAAAAACGTCGGTAAGCGGTAAAGAATTAAGCGCAACTTTTGAAATGAATTTTTCGGCACTATAAGGTACGTACCATTATTGAAACAGCTTTAAACTGCAAAGAATTCTTCCACATAATTTTTCTTGGTAGAAAGATCCAGTAAAATCTCCTTCAGTCTTATGCACAGGTACGTAACGATTATTCGAGTCGCATATACAATGTCGGTACACTTTTATTTACGCAATCGCTAGTTTCTTTTTTTCATTATAATATTGTACAAATTATTACAGTAAACTATATACTCCTGTAATGTTATGTCTATGAATGCTCTCGGTTCTTTTTACCAACATCTTTTTTTTTTCTTATGTTTTGCCGTAAATATTTGTAAACTGACGCAGAGTCAGCTCGATATACAGCCGTGTGTGTGTGTGTGATGCGAAAAAAAACGCACGATCCTTATCATTTAACTTTTGCTGAATACGTTTTTTTTTTGTTCTCTAATGGTATTCCTCTAAAATAACGTACAAAAATGATCGGAAAAGAGAAATTAATTTGTTAAATTAAACCCGATATTCATTATTCGCGCGAAAAATCTCCCTGACCCAACTCCCTCTCTTATCAACGACTATCTACATACGTATAATTCTATTGTCTCGTATTTAGTTGATACAAGACAAATGTGATTCGTATATTCTCTTGTGTTTACATCGAAACTATCCTACCACCTGCTCAAAGGCAACGAGATAGATCGACTTATGTTTTAAATATGATCAATCATTACGGACTTTGCAAAAATCGCGCATTCATTAAAGAAAAAAAAAAAAAAAAAAAAAAAAAAAAAAAAAAAAAACTTATACAACACTCGCGGGTTTTCAGTGTGTGCCATCCTATTATTTTATTGATATATTCGTTTATATTATATACCCTATGTTAATGTACATTTTTGTTCTTCCTTATGAGAGCGCAAAAATAAAACTGGATATTTTTATTACATTTTACGGAGAGCGGGGCGAGGGGGGGAGGGTGGAGGTAAAGGAGGAGGTGGGAGTCTGACGAGTCCAACTTATAGTAGATACAATTTACAGTTGCCGGTGTGAACCCTTTGATGTTATTTCATAAATTATTTCATAAAACGGGGTCTCTGCGTACTTGTTTTTAGTATATATCATAAATTAAGCGCGAGTCGCGTGAGATGAGTCTCTCGTGCGGATAGGATTGGTTTCCTTTTCTTTTTCTTTTTCTTTTTTTTCTTGTTTTCCTCTTTTTTTTATTTTCATTTTTACTAATGAGCGTTAGAAAAATATGATCGTTGCACGAATAAAAACCATTCGATCACTAAAACAATGGTGACAAAGAATTTTATAAAGACAGTCGATGATGAGGGCACTCTGGTCGATTCGTACTCGTGCAATTGGATTAAGCTTCGTGTATTTATACGAAACTATATCAAAACTGCATTAAAAACTTGAGTATCGTCGGATGCAAGTCCGTCGAAAAAGTTACCACAGTACAGCGCACCGTCATAACGCGCAGTCTCGAAAATCCGGAGTACCATAAAATATTCGCATCCGTCGATCTCGCATGAATCACGCATATAGATCGTGAACGCATTTTGTTTTTCTTTTTTTTTCGCCTTAAAGACAAGATAAATTCGAGTACACTGTCCGTCGTAGAACCACGATCCAGTAGTCGTGTGTATTTTAGGTCGGGATATAATACGCGTCTTCAGGATCAACCAAAGAATCATACTGAAGGCCACCCTTTAATGTTTTTACAATCTATTTTATGTATGTCCGATAACAACAATAAAAATTCTTAAATAAATATATCGGTATAATCATTGATGGAATATTAATACGCAGTCAACTAGTGTGTGGTTTTTTTTATTTTTTTTTTCTTTCGTGTGTGTCGGTGTTTTCGTTAATCATTTTCTTTCTTTTTTCTTTTCATTTATTTATAATATTATCGTAAACTTCGCCGAATGAGTCCAATGAGTGGGTTTTTTTTCGGTATCGATGAATTTTTTTTTCTCCTTTTTTTCCTTTTTATTTTTTTTTTTATTATTTTTTTTTTTTAATGATTATTCTCAATAGTCCTGTTCTCGAGAATCGAGAATTTGTGTCGTTAACGTGTGTGTATTATGTGAGTGTTTTTTTCTCTCTTAAGCATAGTTTGCATACACATGTACACGGCACGGTACGCGTTTCTTTTCTTTTTCTTTTTTTTTTGTCGTTTCAACCGAACCGCGAGTATCCGCCGTTTGTGGTTACTCGGGGGAGTGGCGAAGTACCATTTCGAATTGATTACGTGAAATTTCAATGAGACGAGATACACGTATCATCACTCCGCGGATGATTGCTATTTGCCTCTACCTTGCGAGCCTCTCGTTGTCGGCTTCGCTGGTTGTGGAATAATCGTTATCTCATCGTTTATCTTGAGGGGCTTTAGTAGGGAGTCGTTCGATCTGGATGACGGGGACGATGGCGCGTTTTTCTTGTCCATTACTTTTTTCGCTACAACGCTGTGCGCCGAATATACGTGATTCTCAAACTGCTTGTACATCCCAAAAGTGGCAGTGCACACTGTGCATTTGTACGATAAATGCGCAGGCTTCAGTGTCATTCCGTGATCTCGGGCTACATGATTTAGTAGCTTCCATTGATAAACCTGGAACAAATTATTAGACATTTAAAAAGAATGTAAAGAAAAAATTATACAACAATAAATTTACAGAAATTAATGCAATTTATGCCAATAAATCCACAGGCATGTTTTTTTTTATGGAGTTTTCATGAAGTAAAAAATGTAATTTTAGTTCGATCTTAACGTGTAACATTTAATTTTGTTGACTCGGCGTCGAGTCGCTACCGCGGCTCGTGATTTACGGGAAAATATTTATGATGATATTCATCGGTTACAAATTACAGTCATTTGGAAAAAGGCATTAGTACTATTTTTATTTAATTTCCAGTTAGTTACCATACCATATTTGACACTTTGATATAATAGATATTTCTAAAAGATATCTTCTTAAACTCTAATTTAAAAATTCTGAAAAAATGTGATAATTAGTAATGCATTTTATAGAAAGTTTTTTAAATAGAAAATTCCCTTTTCACTTGTAGTTGGGTGTAATAATAAATTTTAAGAAAATAGATTTTTCTAACGAGACGTTTTCTAAATATTTCTCTCTACAGTCTCAAATTTGAATGAGCAATTTATTGGTACTAAGGTGTATATTTTTTTTTAACCACTTTACTTTCCACTAGCCCAATTCTTTTGGTACTTAATTAAAAATCCTGGAAGCCACGACGCGTTCCAAATCTCTAGTAACAATTATTATGATTCCCTATTAATATTAGATTAAACATTGCGATATCAAAAGTATTTGAATATTTCGAATTCGCCTAATTGGATGTGCTTACCCTGCCGCAAGCCGGACAACGTCCAGCATCCTTTCCTTTGTTCGCAGCTTCCTGCATGCTGGACGTGACGAGTCCGTGAGATCCAAGTAAATGTCTTTCCAAGCCCTACGAATTAAAAAAAAAGAAGAAGGAGCATAAGACGATAGTTTTATCGAAGGAACCGCACTATGAAGCTCCTCATTATCGACTCCAGCTTACCTGATCCGTGAAGAATCGGAATTGACACTTCTGGCAGTTCAATGGAGGCCTGTTGTAGATCATCTTTGGATGTATCTTTACTTTGTGTATCCATTGCATGTGATTTCGCAGTTGTTCGAGATCCTAAAATCGTTTACATTTTTTTTTAGATTATTAAAATAAATAATTAAACAGTCGATTCACAAATACAACAAGTTTTGTTTGTAAATCTGACGCTCACCTTAATATAACCGTCGCAAATCTCACATATGACGAACGTATTTTTGCCGCCTGGTTTTGATGTCGTGCCAGAACCTGAGAGCGGTGTTTGAGATGTCGTTCGTGGCAATGGAGTTATCGATATACTCGGCTGACTCAGTAATTTTGCCGCAGGACTTTTCGAACCGCCGGAGGTGTTCTGTAAAATTATATGATTCCGAGTTGTTGATAAAATGTTGTGCCACCAGCTAAATTTAACGAACAGTGCAAATATACCGGATCACATATAGACAAACAGGCAACTGTAATTAAACAATTAACGATTGGATGGGCCGTTTTCTACCCTTGTACAGTTTACAGATATTTCTTTCTCCACTTATTATCAAGAGTTGCGGAGACGCATTGCAAAAAACAGTATTTTTAAGTTTTTCAAATTTCTTTCATAAAATGTATATGATGCTAACGGAATGTGTATCGGTCTGTTTCTGACACTCGATCTGGTCTACGATATTTTACTTAATTGTTTTGACTCTCAAATCACTCAAATTTCTTTTTTTAGTTTTTAAAAACGTATTTGAAGATCTTATGATTTTTTTATCAATTCTATCGCTGGCGACAATTTACAAAACTAAAAGAAATCTCAAAAATCGTGAATCAAATATCTATCGTTTTTATCTTAGAGCCATAAAGTCAGGACCGTCGCACCCATTGGTTTTAAAGCTTTTTTCGAAAAAAAAAAAAAATGTCGAAAAGAATTAGATGAGTCAGAGTAAAAATCTGTGTGTAGAAAAAAAATTTAACAGCTAATGTAAAAAATGATATATTCAGTTGGCTGTGGTACCTAAAAATAAGCCACGACCGTAAACTGGGGTAAAAAATATATTTTTTTAATGAAAAGATTGGGTTAAAATTTTTTTAAGTTTGAAAAAATACCCATAAATTCTTTGTTAAATATAAAAATATGGAAACGATAGTCGATAGTATCTGCTTCTAACTTTTTAAAACGTTGTTTACGAAAAAAAAAAGGTCAACAATTTTTATATTTGACACAGCGTTTCCGAGAATTTTTTCAATTTTTGTAAATAACAACCTTCGATATTGTACTTTCAAAAATCGCAATCATCCGCTATTTTAATCAAAATTTAAAAAAAGCCGGAATGCCTTTTATAGTCAGAATAATGACATAAAAAATCGTAGACCAGATCGAGGGTCAAACTCAGGTCTGATAGGTATGTTACGCCCCGTATGTAATCTTTTTTTTCTGTAACAAAAAGCACCGGAAATAAATTTTGTCCGTTAATGGGTTGATTATTGTTTGGGTTGGGAAATTTTAGTACACACGCTATACACGAGTATCTTTTTACAAATTATTAAATAAAGAGCAGTGTATTAATTAGTATATCGTTCGACAATTGATTAATTAATGTAAATTGTAATCAACATGCGCCAATGTGAGATATTATCACGAGTAAACAACCCGTCCGACGCACCCCGACATTAATTTACCTGTGACGACGAGGAGGACAGTCTAGATTGAGAGTCGATTATGTTGGATACAAGGGCGATGGGTGTGGGTCGACCAGAACTGCCGGAGCTACCGCTACTCACCCCCGTCACTGCTGACGTGACAGTCCCAGAGCCACCCACCACCTGTCACCATCCACATGTTCCTTTATCACAAACTCTATCAACGAATTCAACAACAACTCGTGCTTCTTTCTTTCTCTCTCTCTCTCTCTCGCAAATTTTTTTACAATCTATATAATCGAGAATGCATAATTCTACGTTTCATTCGTACTCGTTTTCCTTTTTTTTCTTCTTCTTTTTCCATGCCGAGCTTAAGCTCAAAGTCATTTAATTACCTGGAATATTTGGTTACTGCCAAACTGGTACGAAGTTGGAACCAAGAGTCCCGAGGATGTTGGACGATACATCATACTCGCAACGTTGTCTGCAAGAGAAAAAAAAAGTGTGCAGGTGCCGGTTAAATGAATAAAAAAAATTATTGTTTTTTTTTTTCAAACGTTGAATAGTGAAATATTTACAGCCATTGAAATTATGTTGATCATTTTTCATATAAAGAATACAAATTTTATATAAAGTGTGTATATTAAGTTTAAAAAAATTTCAGAAAAAAAAAGTTCCTTGACTTTTTCTAATCAATTAATTCATTTAAGTGAAAAAAAAAATAATTATTATATTTTATTATGATCTTCAGACTGCGAAAATAATACTAATGAAAAGGACAATAGTGACTGCAGTATGTAAATTATTTGACAAGCCAAATAAATGGCTAACTGAAAGAATATCGAAAATTATGTTATCCTTAAAAAAAAAAAATATGTTATCAAAATTTGGTTTCTATTCCCTATGATAAATCATGTAATATGCACTATTTTTAATATCTAATTTTTCAGTTTTTTTAGTCGATGACCAACCTTTAAAATTCGTAATTACGCTCAGAATTGTTTAAACAATGAAGTAAAAGAAGTTCACGTCTACAATTTGAAATATCTAAATTTTGAAAATTTCCTACTTCCAATTAAAATTTTTCTCCTTGCCAAAAGCCGTTAATTTTTCATCCAAAGTTAAAATTTGATTCCTATTCCTTATGAGAACTCATGTAATGCACCGTTTTTAATGTCTAATTTCTCATTTTTTTTTAAATCGGTGACCTTCAAGCTTTGTAATTGCGTTCAGAATTGTTTAAACGTTCAATTTAAAAAATATCTAATTTCTCAGCAATTTCATCGGTGACCAAACTTCAGACTTTGTAATTACATAAAAAATTCCTTAAACTGCAATAGTCCGTACTGCCTGGAATGAAAATGATAAACCTAGCTTTCTTGAAAATATACAATACCTTGACGAATCGTCGTGCCAGATCCAGGTCGTAACGATTTCAAATCGGAGTATCGTGGTTGCATGGGCGGTCGTCCCCTTCCGCGTCCGGTTATCGGAGCTGGAAGAAGTTTTGGTAAAAGCGGTTGTGTCCCTTTGGCTCCCATAGCCATAGCCAGGGCATTGGCATTGACCGGACCAACTTGACGCGGTCGATTCAGTCTCGGTATTTTGGCCGGTGGTTCCCAGTCGGTCGCTGGTTCAAGATTACGCTCGGGCCTGAATTTCTTCGCGCATGCGAGTATATGTCGTGTAAGTTTGCCCTTTTGATTGTCCTCGAAAGGACAATTCGGGCACTGATGAAAAGCTGGACCGCGTTCCAATCTACCGCGAGTATTATGCTCTGCCTCCATATGAAAGAGTATATCATGAGGGCTGCGTACCTCGAGCGGACAGAAATTACACTTGTAAGCGTAATTTCGCATATGCGGCGTCTCAAGATGATGCTGCATCACAAGCGCCGATTCAGTTTTAAAGCTACAGAATTCACATTTCTTCATTTCTAAGTGGAATGGTTCATTATTCTCTTTGCTAAATTCTAGATTCTTAATCAAAGAATTAATAGCTAATTGGGTCTCAGCTGACGCCGTTCCGTGTTTTCCCTGTTTGCGCTTTTGCGTTCGTAGTAAATCGGTTTGCACGAATTCCTGTACGAGATTAACGCCAATCTGCATAAAGAATTTACCGAGCGGTAGATCGAAGTAAGTCGGTGTTTTATTTTTCTCCTCCGGAGGTTTATCCTCACCGCCGGCACTTTTCTCCGTAAGATCAACCGTATTATCGTTATCGAGTTCATCCTTCTTAACGCTACCGGCATCGCTCTCACCGTCTTCCTCGCTTTTATCCTCACGTTTACCCGCCGCTTCCGAAGTTTCGGCTTTTTCATCGTCGCTCTTCTTCACCTCTTCCAGCAATCTCTTTTTCTCCTCTTTCTCGCACTCGGCAATGCTTTTCTCGAGTTTCGTGACAAAATCTTTGAGCGGCTTTAGTGGCGGTTTTTCGTAAACATAGGGCACGATAAAGGACGGCGCCTCAACGACAAACATATCGTCAGTTAGAGTGGGAAGAATTTGTGGTGCAGCGGGCGGTGGCGCAACGGGAATTGCCTTGGGTGTTGGCTGTGAAGTTCTCGACATCGGCACAGGAGTTATCGTGGTTCTCATATTTGGATACATTGTTTGTGTGTGTCCCATAGGCAAAACCGAGAATGAACTCGAACTCGAAACCGGATGATGATGATGATGGTGCGATGAGCTCTTAGTGGCATAATTCCCGCTGCCACTACTACCGCCGCTCCCGCTACTACCAACCGGTATACCACCGCGTCCCGATAAAATCGAATTTGTGTCTATTATAACTAAAGTTGGCTCTTTTTTTCCGCCCTTGGATGTTTTACTGCCCGCTGCTATTTCGACCAATCGTTTAGTGTCGCTAACGACAATGGTCGTTTTACTGCTTTTTATCGGTGACTTGAGTTTCGAATTTTCTTTATCCTTGCTCGAGTCAACGATACACGCTAGTGGATCCTCCGGTTTGATTTCCTCGATATCCGAGGAATTATCGTCTTCCGGCTCTTCCTCAAGTTCCTTCTCGATGTAGCTTGTTCTTTTGATATTACGCGAACTACGTCTCGGCGTTATACTGAGATCAATTTGCTTTCTCGGCTTTTTCTTCGGTGTATCCTTGGGCGATTGTTCCTGCGAGTTGTGACCGTTGCTCTTCGAGCTATCCATTATTTCCTCGATATCGGGACTACCGCAACTACCATTTTCCTCGGTTATTTTCACGTCAGACGTGTCCATGTTACAATCAACGATTTCCACGCTATCGTTAATCTGTTGTACATCGCTGCTACCAGAAGTATTTTTCGTCTCGACATTATCATCGTGACTCTCATCGATGTCAACGTCATTCTCGTGTTCCGAATTATTAACAACGACGTTCTCGTCGAGGCACTCGACGTCCGAATTGTCGCTACGCTCATCCACGTCCATAGCCTCATTAATATTGTCCTTACACTCATCGTCCTGTATCTTAGAAGACACTGCACAAATATTGTTCTCCTCACTGATACACTCGGATGACTCTGCTATTTCAGAGTCTATCGGAACACCATCACAGGCTTCAATCTCCAATGGATTGTTTTGTTCTTCCATCAAAACCTCTTCTTCCTCATCGACCTCATCGTCCTCTTCCTCGCCCTCTTCTTCCTGTTCCTTCTCTATGCATTCGTTTACATCCTCGTCGTTGTTGTCATCGTCTTTAGCCTCATCTTCATCGTCCACCCCTTTCTCATCGTCAACCCTGTCCTCAGTATCGTCTTTGTTGCTACAACCACTGGAGTCTCCCAACTCCTCGCCATGATCGTCCAAGCTTCCATTGACACCATTTGGAATAACTTTGTCTGAAATAACAAATATAAGTTAAACAGTATGACCAAAAAAAAAAAAAAAAATTCTAAACTTTCATCGTATCACTATTATACAAATTTCCTTGCAACATTATCCAAATCAAAGTTACCTTTGACTATGACCACAGGATCATCCTGAGTAGGGTCCTTGACCAGGGGATCTTCCAACGTGCCTTCCATGGGGCCACTGCTGTCCGGCAATACCTGCACAACCACAGAGAAACACGTTTTTATCTTTGACAATCACTAAAAACGCGATACTACTCGAGACGTGTCAGTGTTGAAAAAAAAAAACAACAAAAACAAAAACAAAAAAAATACAATCAGGTCGTACTCCTTGGACGCGCGTCCTAGTCCCGCGTCCAAACTTTATCGCGTTACGGAAATAATAGGCAGAATTTTTCCAAAATGGCGCTGCAGAATTTCACACAGATGCACACAGAGAGAGCGAGAGAGGAGAGAGAGAGAGGGAGAGAGCGACGGGGGGTTGGGGGGAGAAACGAGAGGCCGCACATAGCACACGCGGGCGGGCGGGCGGTCGAGAGAGCGCGCGCGCGCGCTCTCCGCGCGTTTTCTCTCTCATTCGGGTTCTCTCGCGTCTCTCTCTCTCGCTCTCCCTCGCCTCCGTTCCCATAACCAATAAACTCTTGAGGGCGAAGGATGCGATAAGAACAAAACCTCGAGGAAGCCAACGAAACGCGTCGTCGCAGAAAACATTTACAGAACAACAACAACGAATTCAATTGACTATCTCGGTAAGATGCAAAAGACAAAAAAAAAACAGAGTATGACGCGTGGTGAAGTTCCTTACGTATAGCTCAATCACTCAGGACTTCCAGGATCACAGACGCTCACCCGTAGAGGCACAGTGCTTTTTTTCTCCTGCTCCTCTCCTTTTTTTATCCCCCTGCTCCCTTTTTTTTCTATATTGCAGTATGCACGGGAGAGTCGCTGAGTCGCGTGCACGGCGCTCTCTGCTTTTCACGCATACACACACGCAGGCACGCACACACACACACACACACGCACACACACAACACACGCGGAATCACTGACTGACTGACTTGACCCGTGTGCTTTAGACGCGAATGATAGAACTAAGAAAGCACAATGATTATGATGATAATGTTGCTCCTGTGACTTAATCAACCTACGAGTTACTATCAATCACTGTTTTTGAAAATGAGCACGGGGAAACATTGGGCAACGGTGACGATGAGCCGCAAACACAACACAACAGCAGCCCGCGAGAGACTCTCTCGCGTTGCTCGCCTCCTTGCGTCGCTCTCCTCTCCTCCGTTAATACACGAACCTTCGGGCCGACCTACTCCTACACTAACACCAACGACTGTGGCGCACCGTCACAGACGACGGTGAGCACCAGAGTCCACTAGTGTTAAAATCCAAACCCACCAACACCAACTGTCGGCTTAGAGAGAACTCTATTCACGCACGACTCACGCACGCGTGAACGCCCGAGAAGCAGAGAGAGAGCCGAGTTGCACGCTTCACAGACACGCGGCGCACACTACTAACGAAAAAATACGAAGCCACAAGGGAAGGATATATATGTATATATGTATCTCTCTTTATATCTCAAGAGAGAGAGGGAGAGAGAGAGAGAGAGAAAGATGAGACTGCGACGTGGAGGGAATCTTGCCACGACCTACGACCCGATAACCGAGGATTCTCTGACGAGAATCACTGGCTTCCTGAAGTCTGGATGTCAACGATAGGTAAAACCCATTCTTTCGAACGTGAAAAAAAGGGGTTGTGAATCAGGCTGATACGAGCATGAAGAAATAAGGATTCTTCATAAGATTTCGCCTATTTGAACCTTTTGAATAAACAATAAAGGGTTGCGAATCTTGAATCCTTCGATCATTAATTTATCCAACACAATTTAGAGTTGTCTGATTTGGATAATAAACTGTCTACGAAATAAATGACTTTTGAGTCTCGAGTCTCTTTGAATTAAGTCAATCGTCAGACGTTCCATTTGCCGGGTATTTTGTGGGTATTCTATAGTATCGTTTTATATCAATTCGATTGCAGGGTGAATTTAAGTACTCACGAAGCTGCATGACATTTCGTGCATTTGTGCTCTTATCATTTTATTATTCTTTGATAATTACTCGAAGCACACAAGAGGGGTTTTTTCTTAACAGACGGGAAACACACCTCTCCTCTCGTATCGTATACGCTTCTTATTCGCGGATCTATGCAGTCTCGTTCTGTACAACAGCGGCAAGTCCACTCACTGGCTGACTATCTTTTTTAGAACACGCTGTTCCCGAAGCACCGCCGCATCTTCGAGGAGTTTGTTGTTGTTTAGTGTCTCGAGGAAAGCACGTTTATTCGTAAGAGCCTGTAGGGCGGTTTTGTTTTTTTTTTTTTTTTTTTCAAGCTTTCCCAAGAGCATTCGCGCGATATTAAATGATGACTGTACGGATACAAGGGTTTGAGGAACACGACGATACTGTGTTCAGGGAAAAACCTGTAAATAGTGAACATTCATCGGTGAATATTTAGACACCAGATGGCAGCGGCAACGGGGCGATTGGGTTAAAAAAGCTGTTGTAGCCAGGGCCGTGATAAAAGCAACGGCTTGTTGTCTGGTAGGGCACGAAGGGGGTGGCAACGAGAATTATTTTCTTGTCTGTGTATTAGGGTGTTTCACAAATTTCTCAAAATTCAACGAAAAATGTCGTTAAAAAGGACTAAAAAAAAAACATTTCCATCCCCTATCCGCAAATACAATTTCAAATAATTAACCACAACTTCGTACAAACTGCGGCGATCTACTTTAAGGGGTGCCTAATTTCAATACGGTCGATTCTGCGTTTATATAATTTAGGCACCATTCAAGATTGATTGACAGAGCCCTCTATTTCCACGAACTAATGGGTAAGTATTTGTAATTTCATTTCGGGGTGGAGACAAAAATTGTTTGTTGAAATTTTCAAAAAAAATGTGAATCATCGTATATATGTATATTGTACTATTTATGTAAGAATCTTCGAACACTTTTTCAGAAATCTTTCGAATTATGTAAGTTGTTACGAAAACAGAGCTTCTCATGTTATCCATTCGCGTTGCCAGGGCGAAGAAATTTGAAGATTTGAAAAAATGTATCCTGATCAAACCATTAACAGTAAACTCACTAAATTTGAAAAATGAAATAAGAATTTTTTTAATAAATCAATAAAAATGTATCAAATAGCAATAAAAAATAGTGTATTTACATACTGACACTCCTATCGGCTTTTATATTTACAGTATTAATTAATAACATTATAATTAAATGTGAATGACAGTAAATAATAATTTACCGTTTAATTAGAAATTGCAAAATGTAATTTCTCATTGTATACCGTCACCAAAATCGAGGAAGTATCTTCGTTAATTTTGGCTTCCTCATAGAGAAGATTTTTATCATAGGTATCAAGTAATACGGAAACAATTTGGAAGTTTCTACTCTGCAAATATACTTAAAAACTGAAGAGACTAGTTCATCGGCACGATACCTGTGCTTATCAACAGTCAAAAAAAGAACTCAATGAAATTTAAATTCTGATAAAATTTGAACCACTCGATAGATTCCCGCCAAAATATATACCAATCATTACTCAGCCTGATGTTTTGTAATTTACGCGACTAATGGGTGAATGACATTAAAAAAAAAAAATCGAAATGTCAGAAAATATTGAACTCGATCGATTCACGTAAAACTTGCATTAAAAAAGGTACTCAACGACACATGTGATCTAAATTTGAGTAAAATTAATAAAAAAAACGATATCACGATAGCAATGTTTCCTTAGCAAAATTAAAAAAAAAAGACCAACACACCGGCCAATTACTTTAAAGATATTCATCTTTTATAATCAATTGTCATGAAATCGCGTAAAAAACTTGCAGCAAGTTTGCTAGAAATTTAGAGGAGTTTCCTGATATTTTTCAAAAAAACATTAAAATTGTCATTAAATTGGGACCATTCAATTAATTCTCGCCAAATTCAACACCAAACATGGTTCAATCTTACACTATTTGTGTAGAAAATTTCAACCCGATATCTTCACATTTGCGACAGTCAAAGCGAGAGGGAGTATTTTTTCAAAACAATACAAAAACGCCCTAAAATTTAAATGTTTTGGCAGATTATCGCCAAATTTAATGACAAACGGTATCTAAAGATTTTCAACGTGTGTGCAAAATTTGATGACGATATCTCAAAAATAGCGACAGCCGAAGTGTAAACAAAAAATCAGAACACACAGACACTGCGCGCGCGCGCAGACACGCACATACACACTCACACTGACACACATATTTGGTTAAAAATCACATTTCTGTTTTCAGACCGTTCGGGCTAACCTAGTATTAAATTTAAAAAAAAACCGGTAATAAAGCTTCCTTTATGAGAAATCAAAATGTATATATACACCCATTAAGGTGAGGATGTGCGCGGGGTGCGAGTTGTCAATTGACACGATCCTGCTCAAATTGTGTTATTTAATGGGAACAATTGTACCAACAAGATGTTCAACAAAATTCGATCACGTATAATCATCGCAACAAAGTAAGGATCGTAACGCAACAAAGCTTTAACTACAATTCGACCGGTATCGCACGTGTCTGGCGTAAGTTTTCACGACCTGTTTTTTTTTTCTTTTTCTTTTTTTTTTCACCGAGAATCATTGGAATGCTCCCGCCATTTCCCCACAGAGTGCAGAGTGTGCATAATAGGAATGAGACGTTCTTGACTCTATAGCAGTTCCGAACAGCTGCCTCGCTCTCCTTCTCGGTGTGTTGGTACAACGAGAATCAAGTGTCGCTGGACTACTAAAAGACGAGTGTGATGCGAAAGACAGAGACATCGATATTAAGCAGCAGTAGAAACGAAGTGGGATCGCGATAAGTTTCCTCGCGTAGACGGGAACATAACACACACGCTCTCTCTCTCGATTTGCCGCGCGCTTATTTAAACAATCACTGACCGTGTAATTAGCACCAACGTTTATTGTGGACGTAGTCGATATGCGATACGAAGCCCCCCGTTAAAGTGTCACGTTTAAACGACCATTTATTCACATATATTTTATGTTTATTTGACTACGACGTCACGGATCCTCCTTACCTCCGTTCGTCGTCGTCGAAAACTGCCAAGATGGCGTGCCCGGAATCACGTGACCGCAAAATTTTATGACGTATAACTCCGTTTATGTTAAAGGGACATGGTGGGCTAGTTGGGTTGCTCTTGCCCGTTCTTTTAGCGTCACGTGATTCTTCCTTCGACCTGGGACAGCCAATCCGCGCCGATGCCGTCGGGGCAACGAGAACTGTGTGCAACGTGCAAACTGCAACAATCGTCACCAAAAAAAAAACCCCTGACGATTGTTGGGTATGTTTGTTTAGCACGGTAAAAACAATCTTCAGCGCTACGGGATTGTGATTTCTTTTCATTGAAAAATCAAGTCCTAATTACGTAGATCAAACAGAATTGAAAAAGTACTTATACACGCTAAAATATCGGTGTACTTTGGCGTTTATTGATTGTAGTTTCATTGTATTTATTTTTGTAACTAAATTCTCCTTAATATACTTTACTTCCGGTGAAACGAACACACTTCTGGCACTCGGCGACTTACTCACGGTTGAATTTACCGTGAAAACAAAAATACCTATTGTGTTTTCACTGTTGTATGTGTACTTATATTTATATTTATATTTATTCACCAATAGAATGATTAGACACGAAATCGTAAATATAAGAATGCGAAAATTGCAAAGAAACATAATTTATTTACATAAATAGAATAACACGAGATTTGCGAGCCAACGTTCTGATTTTTTTAAAATCATTCATCTTCTTCATCGTTGAACGATAGTGGAACCTTCTTCTGTTTCGTCTTTCTGCTTTTCTTTGTCGCAGGATCATTGTCGGCGCTCGTTTCAGTCTCCAAAGCTTTATTCTTCTTGAATATCACGCGTTTAGTCAAATCCGCTTTAGCATTGGCTTCCTCTGTAATATTTAAGATATTAAGGATATTCCACAAATAAGTCATTTTTAATTGCTGCAACTGAAAATCGCAGATGTTATTAAAAAAATTAATAAAGATTTTTAAAACGAATTGAAAATTCATTTTGGCCGAGATACGTGAGCCTAAAATTGAGACGTTTAACACGGGTAACTTAGGACTACGAGTTGTAAGTCACCCGTTACTAAAACTATCATTCATAGTGTCTAAAAGTATATTTTTAACTCCCGACTAACCCTCTGGGACAAAAAAAGGGAGTTATGAGTTTCTCGGCGATCAGCTGATTTGGGCGATTTCGTTATAACCTATTTTCTCGAAAATGTTAAAAAATTACTTAACTAAATCTTGTACGTCGATTCTATGACTAGAGCCCAAAATTTTTTTCCATAAATTGAAGTGATCAATTGTTAATTTGCATAGGTAAATGAATTTTTCAGCCTCTTTGAATATGTCGAAGTATCGCAAGATGGCCGCCACTGATGCGTATTCTGTAACTCACTTCATAGCGCATATGGCAGAGTGTTCGAATAACTTTCAAGAGAATGAAATAAAAATAATTTTACAAAAATTACAAAGCTCAGGACTGAAAAAGGCGCTTAATTGATAAACAATATGAGTAAACAAAAAATTGAGAAACAATTAATCAACCATTCGCATATTTCCTGACTATGAAATGGACTTTTGTTTTTACTATTTTAAAATTCAAATTTAAAATTTAAAAAAAAAAAAAAATTTAATGTAATATAAATACATAATTTAAAATGGAAAAATTCTATTTTAAATTATGCATCTAACGGCAGCACAAAATATACGCAAAGCACTCGAAAGCCGTTGTTTGCTGTAAAAGAGTCTTATAGTGTCTCGTTCTCAGTCGGTATGGCAGAGGTATAACAGTACTTGTCTGGAGAAGCTGCCTCGTCTCTTGATACATGAGTTTTTAGTAATACAAATAAACGTTGCTTCGTACCGTCTTCTTTTTGCTTCTTTATCGCATCGGCTTCTTCGGCAGTGAGGTCTCCGTCTTTTAGAACAACAACGGTGGGTTCTTCCTCGTCTCTATCTTCCCTGTCTTCTTCATAATCCTCCGACAACTCTTCACGCTTAGTTTCAAACAACAGGAAGATTTTTGCTTTATTCGACTTTCAAACAGTATGCCGATAACAAAATATAGCGGCGCCAGATAGTTAAGAATTTTCTCGCTAGATGTCTAAAAATCTCAGTCTTAATCACAGAAGCGAGGCATCTGTATCGCGTGTAATCCATGCAGTGTTCCTTTCTCACGATTAAACAGATCGCAGACGTACCTTAGTATCAATAGTAGGACCTTCTTTGTAGCCAGCCTGTGCCTTCAGTTCACGGAGAAACTTTGGCTCTTCCGGCTTAATGTACGATATATTGTGTTTGCGCTTCGACATTTTTCACGCTTTTGTCCAGCCACTCGGCTTGTTTTACGTTGCCGCGTAAAACAAAAACACCGCCGATAACATGTCTAGGACAATGTGGATAGGAGACAAACGAGACGCTTAAGGATTTATAAAATGGAATTTTGAACTTGTCGCTCTAGCGGCAAAATTTCGAAACACTAATTGCCCCCCCTTTTCTTCGCTCTTGGCGTCACTTCCGGAGCATTATTATTATTTTTTTCTCGTTTCTTCTCCGGCTTTGAATTATTTGAGCTATAAATAATTCTGCTCAACTATTTTTTTCTTGAAAAAAAGATGCTCTGCAAGAGTCTCTTAATGTAGGCAACATTGATATATGATTTCTGCAGGATTTATAGAATATTTGAAGAAGAATTAACTTTACGGAATAAACTCAGTTATGGCAGAATGTTAATTCTCGTAATTTTAACGTGCAGAATGTACACGGTTGAAATTATATGAAAAATCAATATACCAGATTATGCACAATGCTTTCTATGCTATGTATTTTAATTTTTATAAAGATAATGGCGTTTAAGATAAGACTGTACTATATAATAAATGAAAATAAAGATAATTTACGATGTATGAGAAATTCTACGGTATTTCAGCCACCCAAATTGTTAAAATCGTGCAATAATGCCAAAAATAAATGTAGTTGAAGTAAGATAGCGTTATCAAAATTTCACAAAGTTTCATTTACGTTTTTCCCTTTTTTTAAAATTAGTATTTTATGTCTATCAACGATATCTTCGAAAATGTTAATTGTAGAAACATTAATAAGAATTTAAAAGAACACAAAAACTTATGTCTTTTAATTCTCTTTTCGAAATAAATAATGTCGATTTTTTTTAGTTGTCAAAAACTTTTCAATTTAATATTTTTTGTTAATGCGTTATTGCACGACTTAAATCCATCTAAAACACCGTGAAATATTTAATAAACAATTTTGGTTTAGTTTCAAGGTGGGTTTTGAAACAAATCAATCAATCGATATTACAACCAAGTACACAATTTATTCTATTATATAGATATAGACGCATTACAAACTCTCCATCATCAATTTACAACCGCGTTACTTCGGAATTATTGGCAACTCTGTGTTTCGCTTCGGAATGACTGGCTCTGCGATGTCTGCTGCCGTTATTTCCCGGTTGCTGATGAGAATTACCGCTCGCGTTGTTATAACTATTAGAGCCATCGTCCTGTCTCTTGTTGCTGCAACCGCTGCTGTGTTTATCCAGCTGTTGTTGTTGCACAGAGACGAATCTGGGATTCGGTCCGTCGAGGCACTCGCAACTTAGACTTCCATCAGCAAGATCACCTTGATTGTAAGGCGCGGGTATCAACAGACTCTCCGTAGATTTCGTTGGTTGAAAGTGTCGTGCGGAAGACGAAGATGTGTTCGATGTCGATGCATAGATTGTCGTTGTGCCTGACCTTCTTTGAGCCGAACCAGTCGGTGTTTTGGCTCTACCGTGAGAACCTTTTCCCGGTCTTTCGGCACTGTGTGTTTTCACATTAGCGGTATCCAGATAACCATAACCAAATCCATAACCACCGAAGGCTTTTGTTGTCAAATTGTCCCAAGATTTTGGTTTCGCATACTGAAGACCAGCAGGAGGACGTTGATGAACGTTAGGATCCCAATAAAGAGTATCTGTACTCAGAGAAGTCGAACAGGAAGCGACGCTGTCCGCAGCTGTTGACATTTCGCTGCTTGTTATGGAATGTAAACTGTGTCCCGATGCACGAGAACAATTGTGCGATCCGTGAGACGTTTTTTGGTGTAGTGACTGCTTTTGTTCTCTCTGTGATTGAATATGATGGTGCTGCTGCTGCTGCGTTTGTTGCTGTTGCTGTTGTTGTTGCGGTTGAAGTTGTTGTTGTTGCTGTTGTTGTTGATGATGATGATGATGCTGATTTTGCTGCTCGTTACGAGCACGTCTTTGTTTCTCTCTCCTTCTTCGACTAGGTACGCAATTTGGATCGCAACATGGACTTGCCAGATCGTAAACGTCCAAACTACCGGAATCCGTGGGATCTCTTCGTCTGTTTGCGCTCGATATACAAGCCACGCATAGACTGTTGTGCTGCTGTGTGGATGAAGCATGAATGCCTTGTTGATTTGGATCGTTGTTCACGGACGAGCAGGAAGACTGAGACTGCTGTTGTCCTGATTTGTGCTGAGATTTCGATTTTGCTGGGGTTGATATACCGTTAGCTTGGTGATAACTGTGACGCGATGAGATCGATGATGTCTCGTTCATGTTCGACGATTTTGATAGAAAATGATGATGGTCGCTGCGTGATCTAGGAGGTCCTACCGCAACCAGACATGCGGCGTTACGGGGAATAAGGCAAGGGCGTCCATCGGCGTACTGTAAACGAAAATTAATTACTTATAGACGGTTTACATATCAAGACATGTTATTATTCTTTACGCATTTTAGGCAATGGTGGAAAAAGAAATTCCAGCTTTAAAAGCTTGCAAATTTCCCGAAAATTAATGATAAATTTGGTTTGTAATTTCTTTTTATGCATTTTAGTAATAACGAATTTCTAGAACTTCTAAAAGTATTCAAGGTAAAAACATGATTTTTTAAAGCTATTTGCATGTTTGCTAATTTTTTGAAAAAAATATCCTAAATTTGATTTATAATATATATATATTTTTTTTCATTGTAGTACTAACGACGCTGTAAAGAAGCAGATGCTCGGTTGAAGTAGCCGGCCGACAACATTGCACGGTTGACGAGTTGAAGCTCGAGGAGGGTGACGGTTGTCCAGGATTACTCGTCACCACCCCCGTCGGAGTTCTCTTTCTCGCTGGAAGCGAGTGAGTCTTCCACCTGCCCATCAAAATCGATCGTTCACGCTCGCACAGTCTCTCAAGCTCTGCTAATCGAGATTGCAGGGCTCGTTGCAGTTCAATATAACGCATGTGCAATTCCACCTACGTCAGAGATGTGAGATTTAACTTTAGCCGTGTAAATCAATGATTTACGGCTTACTAGAATTTTCAAAAAATTTCGTTTACCTTTCTGACGCAATCCTCGAATGAAACGACCATTCGCATTCTCGCGTCGCAATTCTTTATAAAATTAACGAGAGTCTTGTGATCGGCTCTGTCCATTTCATGACCATTTATCGAAAGTATAACATCACCCTCTCGCATCCCTGCCTTGAATGCTGGTCCATCGTATTCGACGTAATCCACATATGTGACCATCTCGATTTCCTGTTCCCTTTTGTAATGAATTCCATAACTCTGCGAGATATTGTAAGATTTATTAGTATAAGTATGAGATGTACAGGTTCTTCAGGTAGTCCTTGAGTTGCAGTCAAGTCAATCATAAGTATACTAAGATTAAAAAATTGTACATTTTTTAAAGAAACTGAGAGAAACACAAAAACTGCATAAAAAACATTCACGTTGTTTTATTGGCGTAAATTGATTTATTTTCTGTAAATTTATTATTATATATTTTTTTCTACGTTAAGTAGGAACTCCTTAATGCAGATTCATCTTAGTTCACACTAATTTCTCATTTAAAGTGTATATAAAGACTTTTTTTAAACTTAGTACCTGCTTCACTTGATTGTACCTTAAGATCAATAGGGTTTGATTTTTTTTAAGAATAAAAGCTCTGGAATTCTATTTACCTGCAAGGTAAAACCGTACGTGCCGTTTTTCTTCTCGACTATGATAGTACGACGTCGTCGATCCTCGTCTGCTCGTGCTACACGATCTGATTTTGATCTCTCCAGAACAGCCTTATAAAATGTCCGAGGAATTATATACATTAGTAGGCTTATATTATTTTTGGGCGAGAACTACAGGGAAATACAGTGATTTTTCTAAGTTACTTTTACGTTAATTCAACTGATTAAAAAAAAATTAAATCAAAAAGTAACGAAAAGATTTTTAATTTTAGCTTGTATACAAATTTTTGTTGGAAATATAGATGTAACAACAAAAATTGTCAAACTTAGAAATTTATCATTGTTAAATTAGAAGTGACAAAAAATGGTTAGATTTGACGAAATTAAGAAAAAAATGTGTAAATGTGTAAAGTTAGAAATTGCAACAAAAGGTTTGTTAAACTTGAAGCAAAAAGAAATATCTTTTTTTAAAAATGAAAAGAAGGAAAATGATTAAAGTGACACTTTTTCTTATTGTTAAAATAACAAAAAATATTTTAAACAAATAATTTTTCAACTACTTTTGTAAAATTAGAAACAAACAAAATTCCGTGAATAGAAGCTTTGTGTTAAAACTATACAAAAATCATTTTAGTTTTCGCTGTCTATGCTGGATTCTGATTTATTTTGATTGACAAATGAAGAATATATAAAAATTGTATTAAGACTCAAAATTAATGTATAAAAGAAAAATAATATTTTGGCCCTGAGGATAATTTGCTTTCTAGGAAACTACAGCTGTGACTCTTAATTCTCAAATATAAATGTGCAAAATTTTGGCTGCAAACTAAGTGTCCAGCGTTATGAATACTATTCTTAGATTTTCTTCCCGCGGATAGATGCGTCTTCTACCAAACACGATGTATATGTGCGAAGGCGTCTTATATTTCGCCCGCATATTGCAACGACGCATTCTTGCATCAAGCCTTAATGAAATATTTGCGACGTTGAAAAAAAAAAAAAAAAATAAACACTTTTGCTCCGCTAGCGAGAAGAACGGAATACGTCTTATTACGCACTTGAAACCCACACGTTGTAATATTATCGACCTGCTACGCGTGAGACTTGATAATTGAATCGCTCCAGAGCCCTTTTCACGTCACCCACTCGCTTTATATTCCCTGAACATGACATTTAATATTGATTATCACTCGGTGACATTTCACAGAGAATTAAACAATAAAACATTTTAAAGCATGTTCAAACAATTCAATATCGTATTGCATATGGGGCATTCCATCTGATTTCGACCTGAGTCTGACCCTTGACCCTACTGATTGGGTCCGCAATTTTTTATATGACTGATATAACTTTAAAAAACACCAATTTTTCTTTTTTAATTTTTTTTACGCATTTTTAATTATCTATGATTTTTTTTTTAAATTAGCGAACGATGCATTTTAAAAATCTGAAAAAATTCTGAAAAAGCTTTCTTGAAAAATTGAAATTTTTTGGCAACCGAACCAAAGTGGGCTCTAAATTTCATCTATTTTTTCGGCTTTTTTTTCAACAACAAAACAAATGGAAACAATTAGAAAAGATAGTAAATTTCAGCAGCTAGAACATTTTTGTATACAACACATCATTTTTAGAATTTTTTTTTTCAGATCTTTTAAAAATGTGCAATTTTTTTGTTATTATTGCTTTTTACAGTTATGCCAATCATATAAAAAATTGCGGACCCATACAAATAAAATCGCTATTTTTATACAGTAAGAAACTTCAATAAAAAATAACAAACTTAAATTTCTAAATAAGGCAGCCCATTTTTTGATAATAAATTGAATATTTTAGGCAAAACTGTTACAGATTCAATGACATTCAGTCATTGACACAGACATTCAGTGATGCTTAAACAATAAACGTTTTAAAGTATGTTCAAAAACATGGTATATTCACTTTCATACAAATAAAATCAAATCTTAATTTTCATGCACTAAATAAACCCCCAAAAAATATTGAGCTCTAAACTAAAAAAATGCATGATTTGATTTTAAATTTAATGTTTAAAAAAAAAATCTTCCACATTCTATGACACTTGCTGATGATTAATAAATAAATGTTTTATAAAACATGTGCACAAACTTGAATAACACATTGCATATTCACTTCATGGAAATAAAAAAAAATCTCAATTCTTATGCACTAAATAAATGCAATAAAAAAATTATAAACTTAAATTTATAAATAAGAAAAATCGGTGTTTTGATAACAAATTTAATATTTTAGGAAAAAAATGTTACACATTCAATGACAAATCACTGATGCTTAAACAATAAAGGTTTAACAGTATGTTAAAAAAAATTAAGTAACACTTTGCATATTCACTTCATACAAATAAAATACAATCTCAATTCTCATACACTAAATAAATCTAATAAAAAAAAATGATAAACTTACATTTCTAAGTAAAAGAAACCATAATTTGATAAAAAATGTAATGTTTTAGGAGAAGCTGTTACACATTTCATGAAATTTGTACTAAAGATTAAACAATAAATATTTCACTGGATGTTCAAAGAATAAAGTAACACGTCGCAAATTTACTTAGCACAAAACAAAAATTCTCACAATGTAAATAAATACAATAAAAAATGGTGAACCTAAATTCCTAAATTAAAAAAACCCATACTTCGACACAAAATGAATTATTTTAGAAAAAAGCTGTCCATTACACATTCAACTAGATTTAACTAAAAGTTAAACAATAAACATTTCACAAAATGGTCTAAAAATTAAATTGCACACCACAATAAATTCACTCCATATAAACAAATAAGATCTCAATGCATCGCATAAATGAACTACGACAAAGATTGTAAACTTAAATTTCTACGTAAAAAAATCCACGTTTCGATACAAAATAAAATGATTTAAGAATCAACAACAACAACAACAAAACTATCTATTACACATTCGACGAGGCCACTCCAGTCTTCATCATCGCTGTTCTCGACGGCTCCACTACCGGCAGCACGACGGCTTGCAACTTGCACCTCCGAGTTTTGCGGTGAGTTGTTCATGACGACAATACGACGTGAACGGTAAATGACCTTTGGGGACAGCCTTCAATTTTTCTCTCTGAAGAATCTGTCCTTTGTTTCAGATAATTCAACAATCGCGATGTACATTTCGTTCGTGTAGCCACGAGCAAGTGTCGTATCACCGACTAAACTCGCGAGAATTAGCACGTACGAAAAGATTCTCAGCTCGAAGAGGGATTGAATATATGAAACGCCGAGAAGAGAAGCCACCGGAGAGTCCTCTCTCGCGCTTAAAGCCTACATTATTGTCATGACGGGGAAAAGCGAAGCTCGTTGGAGGAGGTGGCCGGCAAGTGTCTAGACCGTCGAGGGGGGTTGAAAGCAAAAAAAATGGCGCAACACGCAGGCGCGACAATATCGGTCCGGCAACCCCCTGACGACGACGAGTCGCCTGCTATGTTTATGGCGTTGGCACACGCGCCGCGGGTGTCTCTGCTTGCCAGCCAGCTTGCTTGCTTGCTTGCTTGATGATGATGATGATGATGGTGGTTCGGTGTGGCTACAACCCCGCGAGAGTCGGCGCACTGACCGCGAGATTCTCATTCTCATATCCTCAACTGTCTCGTTTATGTCTTGGATATACACTTCTTTCATCGCTCCGGGCTTTCTCTCCTTCTACGCTGCACGCTGTGCGCGCTAGGCTTTGATCAGGCGCATAGGGCGATATTATATTCTCTTCCTACTCCACGGGACGGTGAATGCCCGCGATGAGACGAGAATAACGCGACGTATATCTCTCAGTCGATGAGAGCAATGTCGTCCCGTCCAACGAGAGACTCTATTTTTTTAGCCTACATTTAAAGCGAGGACAGACATGAGAATCAAAGATTCATTCATTATGCGAGGAATGACATGAAAATCAAAGATTCATTCATTTGTATTTAACATGCGCGCGTCTGTATGTGAAGCAATGCGGATTGTTTCTTAGATTATCTGTTTTCATGATTTTTCATTTTGTTGAAACTGGTCGAATGTATTCGCATGTGCTTAGAGTCGAAAAAACTCTTTTTTTTTTCTAAATTTTTTTAGAATATTTTTAAGGGAGATGTTTTTCGAAATTTTGTGATTTTACAAATTTTACCTTTTTTTTTATGAAAGATAGTTTGTTTATTTTTGCCTTGATTTCAGCTATTTGAAAAAAAATAGTCTGGATTAAAAAAATTATAATGAGGGTTCAAAATAATTGATGTAATCGAAAATCAGGATTTTAAGAGGAAAGGTGTTTTTTTTTTTATAAATTATGTGGGATGGAAAAAAAAGATAAAAATTAAATTTGGACCACCCTAACATATGTATATATAGATATATACGAGCACTGAAAATACTGCAGCGGAGTCTTATTCACCAGTTTGTCAGAATTGCAAAATCGCACGGATACTATATCTTTAAAAGTTGCGATTGAGTGTCACAACAAAAATTAGATGCCATACGAGTGCAGCAGCATCCGCGTAAGCGGAATAATAAACCTCGCGCAATATGCTTGATAACCTTGACGCGATTAAAAGCTTATAAAATCTCTGTTTCGCTTTTATCGTATCACCCCACCATACTTGTAATACCATACCGTTGGCTGTTTTTCTTTTTCCAACAAAAACAGCCAACGTAACTTCCCTCACGTAAAATCTTAATATCCATTATACTTCCTCATAGAGGAAGCTATGTTATGGTTTTTAAAAAATTCGAGATTCTAAGTCGAGAAATGTAATTTTAAAAAGTTATCAATATTTTCCTTTTTTTATTTTTTTTTTTCGTCGACAGTAAAGCCACGCAATTTTTGTTTAATTTTCATTGGCGAAAATATAACTTCCTCCATGAGAAAGCCAAAATTGGTGAAGAAACTTTCTCATAGAGAGAATTTCAATAAATGAGGAAGTAATATGCAAACGCAATGTCAATCAAACAGAATGTCCGCATCTTGAGCATTTCTATTGTGTTTATTTACGAAATTTCTTTACAATTTATTTCTTCAATTTTCTAGTAATCTAAAAAAATGTCTTGACTTTCCGTTAGTGCATTATGCGCTTCGGTTCGAAGGGCAACAGGGTCTCGATATCGATTTCGCTGGAGAATGTTGTCGAGTCGGTGGTGGACATGGCGCAGGTGTTGGGCAACAAGTTCTCTTTTTGGCTTTGCCACTTTCATTCGTCTCCGATTTCGAGTTATTTGGCTTGCAATTGCACTTTAGCGGGGTTTCTCGTTCCTCCAGATTCGAGGGTATTCTTTTGCACTGAAAGATAGGACTGTCTTCCGCACCCTTAAATAGATAAGGCTTCTCGTTGTGCGGTATCTGGAATTGGGTGACGATTTTCGTACCGAAACAGGATATTCTGATGAAGACGGTGACTTCACCGACATGTTGTCCTGTAGCTGTCTTGATCCTGATGAAAAGAGTACTTTAATTTTATAAGTCAAATTGTTTCGTTCAATTCAGTTTGTTTTTTCTCTGCAATAAAATTCAAAAGTTAAAAATTAAATTTATTATCGAAAATAGTACTTTGATTATACAAGCAAAATGATTTCATTCGGTATTTTTTGTTCTCTGTAATGAAATTCGAAAATTAAAACTTTAATTTATTGCCAAAATTAAATTAAATGGTCGAAACAGTACTTTGATTTTATAAATTAAATCGGTCCTTACATTTCAGTATTTTCTTTTCTGTAATGAAATTTGAAAGTAAGTTTTTTTTTTTAATTTATCAATCCACTCACGTGAATGCTTCTTTCATAGATTTGCATGGATTTCCAGAGTTAAATACACGACGACTTAGCAGAGAATTGACAAGATCTTTCGTTTCAATCTGATGACTGCCTATAAGCATAACATCGGGCAATACTCTCGGTGGTAATTTTTTGTAGACCGACATTGTGATTGGAAAGGAGTAAAGAGGTTTTTCAAGAACATTCGTCGGCAGTGCAAATAAACATGACTTTCCCTTCTTGAAGACTTGAACGTCTCCCTCGTCGCAGTTACAATTTTCCGACGTAGGTTCTTGATAGATATTTATCGGTGGTAAGTTCAATATCTACTCGAAATATTTCCAATTAATTAATCTTCGAATATGGTTTATTATCGCAAGATCAATTTTTTAAAATGCTTTATATGCTACCTGAAAGGACACACATGTAGTGGCAGGTATCATTCCCGCGTAAACCGCACGAACCGAAGGGACCTTCACTTTATCGACAATAAATTCCGCGAGAAATAATTGTTGCTCACTTCCACTCATTTCTTTTTCCATTTTGATCTATGGTTTTGCAACAACTGATTTATTTATCATTACAGGATTACCGAGGAATCCACCTGACAGCAAATTTTGACGTATGTGAACGAGACTACTTCACTCCATTCAATGAAAAAACAAACCTGCGAAGTAGAAGCCTTGCACATTGTTTTTTTCATTATTTTCCATGTTTTTTTAAATCTTTTTCTGCCAACAAGTTTCGTTGGTCGATTTTTGACTTTTTATGTAGAAAGTTTTGCGAAAGGATCAACTTTGCAGGCTTTTTTTAAAAGAATCTTATACTGAAAAATTGTTAGGAAATTCATTATTTTTTATACAAATATTATTTCAGTTGTCCTTTAGTACATTTATTGACAAACTTACGGATTGAAAGCATTGATTGGATCAATCAACCTTGGTCGTAAATACACTTGTGTAAAAAGTTTCAGTTTCATAGCTTTTAAAAATAAATCCTAATTATCTTGTACACCAAAATTTGTTCAATAAATGGAAAATCATAAAAAATGTCTTATTTTAACAATCGTGACGAAAATCGTGTCTAATAAAGGACAGAAAAAAATAAAGAATTACAAAGTTGTTTATTATCGAAGCATTAGATAACACTGTCTCAAAAATGCTCATCCCTCGTAAACAAGAAGAATTTATTTCTTTTTCTTCTTTTTATTTTTCCCTTTGCCTTTTTTCTTCGTGCCATTTCCTTTGCTCTCTTCTTCAGTTTGAATCTCACGAGTCTCGTATCTGATAGGAGGTCTTCTTTCCGGTCCTTTAGGCGTTCTCATTTCAAGCTGAATGTCCGACTTTTCTCCAGCTCCAACAAGGCCCTTTTTACCGATTCTCAAAATAAACACATCGTGCTCCGGATCGACATTTGTATTTCCTGAATCAGATTCACGACCCACCGTCACAGTCGGCTGTTTTCTTCTTCCATCAGGATCCTCAACGTCAAGAAGTCCCGAGACTTTAAGAACCACAGCTTTGCCACAAGGTTCAGTTGGCCCGCGACTCGATTGTATCGGCAAAACTCTCGACATAGCTTCTTCATTGAATTCACCAATTTTCCAAAGTTGCTCACTGGATTTAGTCACGTGCGTCGAAGATTTAGGTTCCCACGAAGAGATTAATGGTTTGCCACATAAGATTGACTTCAGAGCTGCTTCAGACTCTTCTTCAGGTTCATTTCCAATTCTCTCGTCACCCTTCATCATTGAAGACAATCGACAAGTTTTTTCACGAGCTCCTTTCACCCCACAGGGTGAACAAGTGTACGTTTTCGGCAAACACACCGGACACTCTTGTTCGCCATTGAAGTCCTCTTTGGAATCATTGCAAATATCCATTGTTTTTGAATTTATAATACGACATTTGTAAGCCAACTGTTTGTCATCTTTTTCCAAACTCTTGAATACATAAGTCGACGATTTCTTCTCTGCAACGGGTGTCTCAATTTCCGTCACAATTGACTGACCAAAGCCTGATATTCTCACGTAAATCGAGACGCTACCGACGAATTTGTCTTCAAAGAAGAGATCAACGTTTCCCTCAAAGATCTTTGGCGGTGGATAATTTGTGTGCCAACATTGTAGAATTTCTTTTCGCAAAGCTGCGAAATGTTTGCTCATATCGAGCTCACCGTTGCCCACAATAACGTCTGGCTTTATGTTGTTCGGCATTTTCTTATCTACCAGAAGCTTTATCGTGAATTTAATGTCTTTTTCGCTCACTAAATTTCGGTTTACGGCGAACATCACTGAACGTCCGGCATTAAAATGCTCCACGTCCTCGGCGATACCTGCAAGTGGCTCAAACATCGGATCTACCGGTGTCACTGATATATCTTCATCCTCAAAGTTCAGGAAGTTGAAGCAAATCCTCGTGGGCACGAAAAACATGCGATTTAACTTTGCGAGTCTCTCACCCGTCACACGATAAACGAACATCTCGAGGAGGAAAAGATATTGCTCTTTTGGCTCGTTAGTGGGAGGATCACGCTTTCCGAATGTCTCGGTTGGTTGAATCAACGCCATGATGATGATTTGTTTATCTGAATACTTCTTTTTTTTTTCCTTTTTTTTCTTGGCTCGATTTACTTGATAATTTTGTATTGAATCTCCATTGAAACTTTTACTGTCTGAAAGAGAATCCGAAAAGGAGCATCTTTTTAGCAATAACCTAAGAATTTGTTTAATTTTCTGGCAGAAGACAAGAATTTAGTGTCAGTGTCAATTTATTTGACTGCTAACTTCACCGGAATAATTGCCTTACAACATATAGACTTATTTAATTACATTTTTTTTTTCGAATAAAAAAATTAGTTTTAGGAGTGCAAAATAAAAATATAATGTACAGCATATTTTATAGAATTACTTTTTTTTTTAATTATAAATGATTAAGATATTTCGGTCATCCTGAAGAGCAGTACGATTAATGTAATGTTGTCTTTTTTAGTCTTTTTGATATTTGTTAAATATTTATTTATTTATTCGGCTGTCGAATGCACATTTTTAAAAAATTTTTTAGACAATTTTTGAATTACTTACGAATTTTAACAATTTTCTTGAAATGTTCAAATGCTACGTTATAATTTGTGACATAAAAATAAATTCCAATAAAAATGGAAAATAATGAGGAAAAAAATTCCAATAAAAATGGAAAATAATGAGGAAACAAAATTCCAATAAAAATGGAGAATAATGAGAGAGCAATTTGCAAAGATTTATATACATCGAATCTTTGTTTCATTAATTATAATTACATTTTCCCGAGGCAATGACCATTAAACTTGATATCGTGGTGAACCAGCTCTACTTGTCTGATGGCGTTTTCTTTCACGTCAGTAAACCTGGACCGACCTACAGCGGTGATAAGTCTTTGACCGGTCTGAGCTGCTTTTGCTCAGACGAGTCAAAGAGGAAACCGAGTACGTCTTCCTCGCGTTATTATCGCTCAATGACACTGCGCACCCGTGTAATAAAATCTCGTACTCCACACGTGTATCTAAGTCTGCAGAAAAAAAATCCTACAGGAAGATTTCTGTCTACGCGACTATTGAGCGCATGGTAATTTTTTTAGCTTGTCTTTTAAAAATCGGCTTCGACGTCCAGTTACAAATTAAATGAATCTTAATTCCTGCCACATTAAATGACCCGATAGCTTTGATTGATCAATTAGGGTCCTCGAATTACCAGCCATTATATTAGAGAAAAGTTTTACTACGCTTACAACGACTCGCAAGGTACAGAGAAAAATAACATAGTCTGTTGTATTCATTTGACAGAATTTTTGTATATTTCACAGACTTTTCTCTTAAATTTGAAAAGTAAAATGAGGATAGTCTGAATTTGGCAAAATTACGAATAGTTTTTATGTTAAATTAGGCACTGCATAAAAAATTGTGTAACTTTATCAAAATTACAAAAAAGGTCAAATAAAAATAATACAATATTGCGTAAAAGGTATTTAAATTTTGTACGCCAAATTTTTTTTATGACATAAAATATTTTTGTCATTTTAATTAAAAAATACATAATTATTATCACATTATTTGTGTTCTTTTTCTGTAAACTAAAAATTGACAGAATAAAACTAAATAATTTTTTTTTTACTCTGTACGTTCTTTTTAAGATTCACCAATTTATGAACGAAAAACGTGAAATGATAATTGCATAAATTCTTAGCATTCCTTTCGCTCTGTGCAGCCCAGCGTAAATTGTTTCCAGGGATAATAATTTCAATAATTGTTTTATGGAACTTTCTGTTTGTCGAAAAGAGAAAGGTAGACTGAAACTCGTAATAATACCTACATCGATAAGTGTCCAGGAAATCGCTAGTCGAGTTGTAATGAAGATCATGAATCATGGATTTTATTTGTCGCGTCTCTGTGTATTTTGCCGAAAATTCAATTCCTACGAAAGATCGCCTTTAAACGTCATTATATTCGCTGGAAAATTTAGTCATCACTCGATAAACAATGATATGCAAAATCAAGTTAAGATAATTTGCAGTAGGGCCATATTTTCAGTTTAGGAATTTTTTTTTCTACGTCAAAGTTTTATTTTGTCGTCAATTTGAAGAATCACCCGGGGGAAGCTGAAAAATCATTGATAAAAAATTATTCTCACCATTACATGAGTTTTTTTTTGTATTTTGTAAATTCTGTCAACCAATAAAATAATTTAAAACCCAAAATTCATCATGAAAAATAATATTCAGCCGTACTACGTATCAAAATTTGATGACAATCGGCAACAGGGTCTGAATTTCATTAAACATTACATTTTTTAAAAATTTGATTTTAATTTAAAAGATATAAAATCAGCAAAGTGAGCAAGAAATAATAAATAAATATGATATACATTTTAAATTCTCTTAAAACAAATATGCAGAATAGAACTTTTCACATTGCTTCCTCACAGAGGTAGCTTTGTAAAAATATTTAAAAATAATGATGTAACAAAAATGCTACTCTGCATCCTTCTGTAATTTAAAAAAAAAAATTCTGAGGGCTCAATTTAGCTCAGAATAAAACTTTTCACTTTGCTTCCTCACAGAGGTAGCTTTGTAAAAATATTCAAAAATAATTATGTAACAAAAGTGCTACTTTGCATCCTTCTGTAAGTAAAAAAAAAAAATTCTGAGGGCTCAATTTAGCTCAGAATAAAATTTTTCACTTTGCTTCCTCACAGCGATACCTTTGTAAAAATATTCAAAAATAATGATGTAACAAAAGTGCTACTTTGGATCCTTCTGTAATTAAAAAAAAAAATATTTTTGTGAGGGCTGAATTTTGTGAGATATTTTCACCCGAGATACATTGACATGCTGCTAAGTTCTCGAAGTCTCATGGGGGGTCATATATCTCTGGCAAGCAAATTGGCTGGATCAAGGGCGAACGATTTGGCCATCAGCTCGTCACTAAAATGACTATAACGTCTCGAATCTTAATTATTGGCCATTTGAAGTCTCCCACTGCTGGGGAGGACGAAATTAAGGGAGCGGCAATAAGCAGCCATGCGGGATATCAGCGAAGCGTTCGCAAGGCTTAATCATCAATCGTCCCGATCAAATGTTTGGCCAATTTCGATTATTCGATAACGACCCTATATCACTCGAAGCGCCTCTTTCTTCGTAATATACAACTGCTCTACACATGTGAGATGTAATTGGCGATCGTGCTTCGATCGTTCAATTCATCATTTGAGCATAACTTCTATTCTATGCGCAACTATGATACTCAACGAAACGTTAGTTGCGTCAGATTCTTCTACGGCGTAGCAACGAGCAATCCGCGAAGAAAATTTCACATGATGTTTTTCCCATATATGTATAACACGATAAACTATTTTAGTATTATTAGTCGTGTGTTGATGTCAGCAAGTGTTCGTAATTTTGGTCCTGAGACTATATGCTACCGGTGCTTAATTATCAATTGCAACGAGGTCGATGATTCCAAGATAATAAGGGGTCGTGGATTCTCGCCAGTGAACTTGAATACATGATCACGATGCTGTACAGAAAGCTAAGGTGAAACTAATTAATTGACTCTGAAAATTCTTTTTCTATACGTATTAATTATTTCAAGCCAATTTGCTAGATTTTGATGCTTCACTTTATTTGATGTGATTCATTATTTTTTTAAAATTTATTTATTCAACTGAGCGAATGAAATATGAAGTTTTTGTATCAAGCAATTATAAGGAAAAGAAAAGTCCCCAGACTTTTTTTCCCCAAGTCAATATTTAAGGCGCTACAGCTTGCTGAAAAAAATAAAAATTCTGAAAAAAATATTACGAAAAATCCGTTGCTAGGTAATCGAAAAAGAAACAAAAAAGTCTATTCTGGCGAAACAAACCATCAGACGCGTCCATTCAAATTTATAAAAAATTTGCAGTTGTAATAACTCAGGATTGAATGACAATCGTACCGCTTGTGTCTCGAGGTTGAGGATTTCAATAAAGTATACTATTGTATCGCAAAGCTTACAACACGTACATAGTGGGTGCCATATTTTATTTTTTGTCACTGTATACAGTAGCCAGCGACTGTGCATATCGCTATGGGCTATCTGGGGTGCTATATCCATAAACGATGAGCTCCATCGTAACGCAACGCAGATAAACCTGCACAAAAATAAACTTGTCGACCTCAGTAAAAGTTGCTTCGAAGTTTACGGGGCTCGTGACGTCAGCATGTGACGAGGAAGTCGACGTCGACGGACGTGGGCGACCCTCGTCCTCCCCGTGAAGCTCCGTCATTCCAAATACTATACACCCCGTGAAGTGACTACGAATGTACAATAGTTAACTCGGTAGATTATATTTTTATCTATTTGTAATGGCCGTTGGATTCAGTCCGATTACTGGACAGTAGGAATTTTATCAACCAAACAGTAAAAGAAAAATGTTGAATCCGCTATTTATAATAAAATCTAATATATTTCTCATATTGGAAACATAACAAATCATCTAAAAGTAAACATCGTTCCAAAAACGAAGATTTATCATTGCGTCTTCGTTATAGGTTCATTACGATGTTTTCAAAAATATATATCTATTTTTCAGGTTTCCGAATGCTAAATATAAGTACAACGACGACGATCGTCGGTGGCATATCCGCTCGTCAGAGTCACCGATGTCTCAAAAACTATGGAAAAAAAAATCGAAAAACGAAAAAACGCTTGAATCTACATCAGAAAAACAACAGGGTGAGTTTCTTTTGTCCTTGATCGATATATATTTTCCCGTGTATTTTACAATTATTCATCTCAACACACGCATTGTCTTTCCTGCATCATTGACAATCACAACTCATCCGTGAGAAAACTGGTTTCAACAATATACGTGTATGCAGCATCGCTATTCTGCAAATCATTGTCCAAACTATATATCCGTAAGTAAACATTGAATGAATCATGCTGTCAAGGTTAAACTCGAGTGTCTATTTGTAAAACATTCATCAGATGAAAATATACAGCTGAAGAAAAATTTATGAAATATATGTTTGAAAGAAAAAAAAATCGTGCTCGATATTCGAAACGTGCGTGTTAAAAATGCTCAATTTACAAAAAGCATCGAAACCTCGCAAGCGTTCCTCGCGATTTCGTCAGCTAGTAACCGTATAGCCGCAGTTCTTTTGGGTTACCTGCGGCACGATACGCTCGGCGCGCCTGCTCAGCAGCGCCCAACGATGCAAGACAGAGTCAAAGAACATACGAGCGCCAGATGCTAAATACTCGTATATTTTCCTAGAATTTGTCCTACAAATGTCGGCAGGTCAATGGTAGAAGCCACTCGAGAGTCCAATAGCTTACTTTACGATGGCTGTTGACATTGACCTGACTGTGAAGGCGCATCGTACTGCAGAATCCTCATTATACACTTCAAACACTATATTAAATTGTAATTTTACTGACGCTTCACAAGTAAATACTCTGTACGATCCTACTGCGAGCATATCCGCAAAACAGTAGAATCATACTTATAATTGTGGAAGGAAAATCGAGATCTTAACTGTATATAAAGTATTTTATACAAACTCTGTCGTTTCTAACACTGCTTCGACGACATCAGTTCAATGTTTTTGTAATTTATTTACATAAATGAATGGAATGTGCTGATTTTTTGTTTTCTTTGAAATTTTAAAATGACTCACGAATGTCTACGGCATTTTTGGATTACTTACGATTTTCTACGGTATTTTGCAGATGACTTACGATTTTGTACGGCATTTTTGAATGACTTGCGAATTTCTACAACATTTTTTAATGACTTGCAATTTCCTGCATCATTTTTAGATAACTTACGATTTTTACGATATTTTTGGATGATTTATGATTCTCTGTGGCATTTTTCACGACTTACGATTTTCTACAGCATTTTTGAGTGACTTTCTATTTTCTCCGACATTTTTTTAATGACTTTCGCTTTTCCACAGTATTTTTTAATAATCACCTATTTTCGATCATTTTTTAATGACCTACGATTTTCTATAAATAATCCTGACGAAAATGCGTTCAACTGTAATATCTTCTACGATGTAAGTCATATCTCACAAATATAAACATATTTTAACCATATTTAAGAGGATCATAAGTCGATAGTCGGTTAATTGACTTAGCACTACCTCATGCATACATCATTGCATTTTCTAATGCAACTCCATACATTATATACCCCATTACACTTCACAAGAGATAAGAAAACATCACAAAGCGAAATACACATTATATAGAAACCGTTACAATCAATCAGAAGACAAGGAAAAAAAAACATATAATTCTTCGTAAAAGTGAAAAAAATGTGAGAGCGTCCGGATATGCCGGACGTCATTGTCTTTTCCGCGCGCTCTGACGGTCAGCGTCGAAAATCTACGAGAAACCGTCGTTTTCCCCCCGTAACATTTTTTATCTCTCTCATGCACCGGCCGCGGCCGCTGTCGACCGCCCTTTGCTACGTTCCTCTCTTCGCCACCTCCACTTTCGTGTGCGCGTCTCAAACGTCGGTGTTATACGGGTAGCGCAAGCGGCGCAAACCCGCCGCTCAGATCGGCTTCCACCGCACCAGACGCTTTCAGTTTATTCTTGCCAGCGTGCGCGGCTCAAGCACGAGGAAGCGCAGAGAGAGAGAATCAAACAACTCTAAAATCCACTCGCGTCAGGGTCTTCACGCTCACGGCTTTAGCCGGCACGCTGGCTTAACCAGTAGAAAAATATTCTCCGCAACAGATTTAATATTATTTTTACTCGTTAAATTATATCTAGCAGTTGGATTTTTCTTGTTAAATTGTCAATAATAATTCAGTGTCGCGAGTGACCTGCAATAGTGGGTGCATCGGAAATAATATAATACAATCACGAGAATCAGCTGTGAGAAGAATTATTAATTTTTAACTCACTGCAGGTAAGATATGTTACGTGCCTTATTGACTTTAAATGCGTTTTCACTTGGCTTGAACGATATAACTGTAGCATTGCGGGTACCAAGAGATACGTTTCTGTCAAATAAATCGCGGATAATTTGTCAGAATATTGAGTGACAAAAAATTTTAATGCAAGCGAGTTTATACGCTTCGTCAGTCTGGAAGATTTCGTGCGTGTGCAGAGACCACGTGGAGAGAAAGAGAGAGAAAGAGTGAGAATCAGGCGCGCGAGTGCAGCGCTATTATAAACTCAGTGGTAAAGGAAATGAACACAGGCGACGGTGTTTAGGACCGCCTTTTTCTGCAGCGCGCCGCGCACACTTTTTCGGAATATACACGCCGCGCTTTACGAATGATGTAATACGTAACTGATATTTCGGATCTTACGGGAGATTTCGAAAGTTTTCTTTCTTTTCTTTGCGGAAAACGGAAGCAAGGCTTTTAGCGTGTTTCAGGTATAATCAGACGGGTTTGGCTGAGCAAATTTGTCTAATGATAGAGATGAAAAAGGATTTACGATGCGAGTGGCAAAACGAGCGAAAAGAGGGAGAAAATCTGCGGCCCCGCATATCCAATCGATATTCGCGCTATAGGCATCCGTCGGTTCCAGGCCGCCGAGGCCGCTGTATTTGCACGTATAACTTAGCATCAAATCTGTGCCGGCACTTATCGATTCTAGATCGATTTTCCGGCAATGGCTTTTTCAATATACTGCTTCACGATTAATTATATACTTTTGATCGTGGCATATGCTTGAAAAAAAAAGACTTTGCAGCACTGTTCAATTTTTTGTTTAATTTTTTTTTTTAAATGTAGCTTAAGTTTTATACATAAACTGGTATAGTGAATGTAGAGTATAGGTGAAATGTAGAATTAAAGTAGTTTGTAATAAATATTACGAAAATTTGGAAATTCTTTTTTTTTTAAATATGTAATTTAACTACACTTGTGAATTAAATCTTGTGTATAATTATACCAGGTGGTGAATAAAATATCTGGTTATTTGAATTTATAAATATTTTCAACAGTACACTTTTTTTTCAATAAATGTACTACGAGTTTCCATTATTTCATTATTTGATTAAATATACAGGTAAATGTAAATGTAAATTAGGGATGCAAATTTAGAGTAGTTTATATTGAATATTTGAAAAATTAGAAATGTTAATATAAATGTTTTATAATTTAACTTCACTTGTGTATTAAATCATATATACCAGTTGCATGAATAAAATTTCTGGCAATTTAAATAATTCTTACAGCAATACATATAATTATAACTAGTGGCTAATTTTTTTTAATTCGTTACATTTTCGCAGCACTGTTCGCTACAGCACCGAAAACATTGGGACAGTATATTCCTTCGAATCCTCCACCGATGAAACAATATAATTTTTTTTTCTTTTTTATCACCTGACCTACAGTTCATTGCCATACATAATTAACAACAAAAAAAGTAACTCCTCCAAAGTGACTGTTAGCGTAAATGTGAAAAAAAAAATGTCGATTGTTTATGAGAGCTTAACATTTTTTTCAATTTTTTCAACCTCTATATTTTCTAAAAATAATGAGGCTCTTCGCTACATTAATCTCAGCACTGTATTTACTCGACTGTCCACAAAATTCCAGAAGTCTTTGGGAGATTAGATTCCGTCTAATATTTCACCGACGAAATAAATATATTTTTCTTGTTTTTTATCATCTGACCTACATTTACTTTGCGTACAAAATTATTTTTAAAAAATCTTACACTCTTCTAAAATGCTTGCTTTAAGTATAAATGTGAAAAAAATTTATGCAAAAATGACAATTTTGGTCGAAAAAAAAAAGAAAATCATAATATTAATCGCAAATACGAACATTTTTAGCTGACTGTGAGAGAGATGATTTTTTTTTTGTCGGAACTTAAAATTTTCATGCTTTTCTTATTTGCTCAAGACATTTTTTTTTAACTCTCAAAATTTTCGAAAAATAAAGAGGCCATTTGACATACATTATTCTCAGCACTATATTTACATGACTATTCATAAAATTTCAGGAGTCTCTAGGAAAGTATATTCTCTCTAATCTTCCACAGAGGAAATAGGATAAATGTTCTTTTTTTATCACCTCTGACTTACATTTCATTTCCGTATGCAACTATAAAAAAAAACTGTAACTCTAAGCAGTTGTTTTTAGTGTAAAAAAAAAAGAAATAGAATTTTTCCAAAATGACAACTTTGATTTTAAAAATTTATAATTTTTTATAGCAAATTTGATCATTTTTAACTGTCTGAGATTTTTTTTTTTTTAATGGTTGCTAAATATTTATTTATCTTTTTTATTTTGTTTCCTTTTTTTTTTTCAAATCTCAAAATTTTTAAAAAGTAAAGACCTCATTCTATATACATTTTTCTCAGCACTAGATTAACACGACTGTTCACAAAATGCTCGTAGTCTTTGGAAAATCCACCTTAATCATCCACCGAGGAGATAGGATTGATGTTTTTTTTTTTTTATTCTTTTTCTTTCTCTTTTATCACCTGACCTACATTTCATTGCTGTACTTCGAGTCAGTCAAGCTCGCGGCCCGCTACGTCGTTGTAGAGCAGGTGTCCTCGTCCATTTCGGCTTCTCTCGGTGGTCTCTCAGTGGTTGCGTCATCCTCGTCATCCATCGCGCCCCCGAAGTTATTAATACAGAGAAATAATGTATCGAGCGGCGGTTCGCAATTTACGTTACGAGAATTTTGCACCGAGCTTGAAGAACCACTTCAGAAAATTTCGCCGATAGTACGTTCAAATTATTTTTCCAACAAAAATTTGAAGTTTATTTATTTATTTTTTGTTCGTTGCAATAATTTAATAAAGTGATTATAAAGAGGTAATCGACCGGACATAGAGACAGACTGACCGGTGCCACCCACTTGGTCTGCAACTTGACTGACCTATCTGCAAAAAGTTCTATATTCTACTGGCTCTACACTCTTTCGTATAAGTGCTTTACTTATAGTGCAACAGACTATGCGGTAGTTATAGCCAAGGAGTTTCACTCGCGGTCACATCCACCGTTTAATTTCAGTCATAGGCAGCGACATAGAGCACTACGAGTTGCTTGACCCAATATATCATTGATATTCTAATTTCATTGCACTGTTAAAAAAAATCTACTGGAAATTTACGTTACATAACTGAAAGTTTGCATTCTTAAAGGTATACATTAATTTTAATATAGAACTGCAATGTAAAATGTATTGTAATTTTACATTGCAATTTTTTAACGAAAACTTCAAAAATTTGTATTGAAATTTTGCAATTATTTTTCGACTGTATGCAAATTCGCTGCACTATTAAAAATAATTTGATAATTAATATACACCGTTAACATTTTTTGTTGTCAGCTTCAATTACAGGTAAAAAAAAATTTCGTAAACCTGGTAAATTAAATTTAATTAGTAAATGAAATATTATTATCATACTAAATATTTCGAAAATCAGGAAACTCAACATAAAAGTTTGCAATTTCTACACCACTTGTGTTTTAAATATTTTTAACAGCGTAAAAGTAAAACAGTATTGGATAAAATTTATTTCGACTAAAATTTTCTAAAGAGTAATTAAAAAAAAAAAATCTGTTACGGAGATATTGAAAAAAAAAACGCTGTAGAATATCGTTCGACGGTTTGCCCGACATGTGGCGGTAGCGAGTGACGAGCCCTACGAACGGGTGAAGGGTTGGCGTGCTGCAACTAGCAGCGTCGATATCACTGCTGCGTTGTGTCGAGAGGTGCAACAGCAGAGACAACGATAAGTGAAAGGAACTACTTGGAGTGCCGACGTAATTATTATATTCCGTAGCTTTTATTAATTTTAATTACAAACGAGAGCTTGTTACAGCAAGCCGCATATATAAATTGTGATTGGCAGTCTCGCGGTGCTCTCGTCGTATCTTATTTGTACAGTAGTTGCCACGTCGTCACCTTCTCGTGCAATATAATTATAAATAACTGTCGGCGCTAGGAACGTGGGTGGATCCAAACAGGACTGGGCCGTCCCGGGAGCGATCATCGCCAATTTTCTTCTCGCAAACATGCGGAATTCACTTAGAAACGATTGTCACTGGTTGTCTGCTGCATATTCAACATTTTATAAATATTTGAATCTTTCAAATTGTGCATTTTTCGAAGCAAATAGATTTTTTTGTCCTTTTTTTTTTACTATCAAATGATGAATTGGTTCTTTTAAATAATATGATTGCTATTTTATTTACTATTCGGTTAACGGTTATTGCAACACTCGTCAAGAAAAAGTTTGATCGCACTCGTATCGTAATATAATATTATGCCACGCGGTGCGAGAAGTGCCGACTTCTCGCACTCGTGAAATAAAGTTGTATACGAAACTCGTGCGAAATTTTTTTTCTCAATTCGTGTGATTGCATCAAACTCACACTCGTGAAGAAAAAGTTTGATCGCACTCGTATCGTAATGTACTAATTCCTTCTTCTTTTCACGGTCTTCGTTGTTAAAAAAAGAAATATTACACGACTACTCGACTAATCACATATGGGCTTTGAGCTTTTATCGTACGGAAATAGACGATTTATAAGCTTCACCCTGCACTTCGTTCGGTATGTCTTTCTTTCATCTCGCGATGAACTCTAAGGTTCAAGCTCCAGTTTGCTTGTCATAGATAACACTCCGTTGCTAACTCATACAGTGAGTAAAAGTCTTCCGCTGTGGCAAGGAGCCAATCTATTGTGTGCGGTAAAAAAAGAAAACACGAGATGCTTGTCCATTATCGGCGATAACATATCATTGTTATTATTGTGTGTAACGCAATATAAAACTGATTGGCTTTATGGAATACTTTTTTTTAATTGCCTATCAAATATATCGTACGAGTTCGACAATCAGCTTCACTCAAACGATTACTTTCTAACTTTATGAAGCTTTTTTTTTTTTTTTAATTTATTAATTAAGGTTTTCGGGCTTTAGGATTGATTTTAATCATGTGTTCAGAGGTTAATAGAAACTTTCCATTGATTACGAATTGAAATGTGTCTTTTTATCAGAGCCTGAAAGAATCGCGAAGAAAAAAGCAAAAGACAATCATATTTTTAACATTTATTATGCTTTGTTAATTCTTTTTGATTTTCTTATCAGCTGGATATTTTTTCCATCCATTGGAATTTAATAAATGTCAATTTTTTCGAAAAATTTTGCCTAAAACATTTATTTTCTGCTTAACCGATTTTTGGGGAAGAAAATTATAGCCATAATGATAATTAAATAATAATGAATGCAGTCAAAACCAAAAATATTAATAAAACGAATTTCAGTATCTATTTTGATTTATTTTCTTAGCTCATCACACGAATCAACTACTTTTTTAATAAGCAGCTTCAACATTCCCATTTTTTTTTTGAAAAACCTAAAAACATGTTTCTTATTTGTTTTTAAAAGCTTTTCCACTCATTGACTGACTATATTTTTTAAATTAATTCAACTGTAAATTTGTACAAATTTTACGATTTAAATTCCAACGATATCAAGTAATTGCATCATCACTTTTTTTTTTTGTTTTACACTGTCGATGTTTATCCGGCATTCCGTTGCTCGCCGAAAGTTTTGCAATTAGTTTTGTTTTTATACGTCACAGTATGACGTTGTTATCGTGACTCTGTTATATATTTATATCCCCCCCCCCCTTGTTTTTCGTTTCTGTGCCAAGAGCAGTATAGTGTGTTCACGAAATTTGTTCACCCTAAAAGAGTGTTGATTTTCTTATTTTTAGAATCAGTGTATTGGTGCACATAAATGGATTTTAATTTATATCCTACATCGATCTAATAACTCGTATAGGTATTTCGATTTGCAATGATGTCTCGTGTGACTGACCTCGTGTACAAAACTCACGAGCCAGCCTCGTGTCTCGCTATAGAACTCAGCTATCTAGGGACATTGAGGCGTTAGAGGAGATCTGCCGTTATAATTCGTCCAGTGACTCATTCGCCTCGAATTTACGCTATTTCGCTTTTTCTCTCATTCAATCTATTTTATAATTATATAAAATATACTTTTTGTACTTTTTTATGACGAGTTCATCTCACTCGACATTAGAAGCATGAGTGTTTGTGTGTCGCGTCACTCACGTTAATTCGTCACTCGTTAGAAACGTTTTGTAAAAATAATTTTGTTTAATAAATAAATAAATTCATTTTTTTTAGAATGACACACGTTTTTTTTTTTTTAAATGTGATGCCAGTTTTTGAATTAAAGTTTTGTTAGATTGAGGAATTTTTTATTTTGAGTTTCTGATTATTTTTATTGGGTCAATTTAACGAGATCGCAAATTTTTTTTTTGGGAAATTAGAGAGGCATTAAAAATAGAAATTCTACTTTGTAGTTAACGATTTATTAAATGTACAAATTTTTATTTAGTAAATAAAGGTAACATAATGATTGTACTAAATTTATTTCAAAAAAAACTTTTTTTATGTTTTTTACAAAATATAATATTTTGTCAAACGAACATTACACTTTTTCTTTATTGCTAAACCGACAAAAAAATTATTTCATAAAATGAAAGTACAACATTTTTTACATACATCTGTACTTTACGTGTTTACGTGGCAAAAAAGAACCACTTCCTGCTAAGTAATTTCATTGCTTCCTGGAATCGTGTTAAATGTGTAAGTTGACTCGTTTCCTGCAGAGTAGAGTTTTTTTTTCAGAACGAAAGCCGGCAAGCTAGCAAGCTTTCAAAGTGAAAACCCCCGTTTTGTTACTTTCAAAACTTGACAGAATTTTTTTTTATATTTTACAATTTTCTTCTTAAACCTCAAAAGTGACAAAATTATTTTGCAAATTTAGAGAATTCACAAAAAAAAATTGTTTCACTAATAGCGACAATTTTTGTATTTTTCCAAATTACAAATGACAAAAATATATTGTCAAACATAGATGGCACATTTTTTTTTATTAAAACCAAAAATACAAATTTTTCGACAAATTATTTTTTTAACCGTATTTACGTGGCACAAAAAAGAAAAAGTCACTTCCTGCTAAACAAATGTCGTTGCTTGCCGATAAGGCTTATCCCTCCGGTGACAACAGGAAGGAGGAACTGTCGAGCGAGAATTTATTTAAGAAAGGGAGATCCTCTCTTGAGCAACGTATGAACGTAGAAGAACAAGCTGCTCGGATCGTCGCGCCTCCGGCATTTCCAGCTCTTTATTGAGGCTTCTCAATTACCGACTTCTGTCGGCAGAGGGTTGCACACACCGCACAACCGTTCATCGACATTTCTACACACAATGCATCAGCTGCAGCCCACTTTGGAACTGCAGAAAATATTGATTTTAATTAAACAAATGGCTACATTGTAATCAATCATAGATCCATCAAAGTCTAATTAAAAAGTAAAGCATTAGAGTATAATTAGAAGAGTTCGTTTAATCGACCGATGTAGCATCAGGACTTCGTCAATTGCATATGAAGATAAATCGCACGCGCGTTTTTTTTTCTTACACGTGCCCCGTTAAGTCTTGGGATAATAAAAACAGTCGGATTTGTGGAGCGGATTTAAAGCTGATCCGGTTATAATGTTTGCTTAATTCTTTTTTTTTCCTCCATCGACTTCCTGTTAAACCAGTCATGATTTTCAAAAGTCACTCTTCGCGGTTGCTACTGTTACGGTATTAGATAACAAGTTTTATATGACTGTTAGTGGGTTCGAGTGGATTGACGAAGCAAAGTTTATCTTATCGCGAATTGACCTACCCGCGGTTTTCGAACGTCATTGACATACCGACGTAGACTGAACTACAACTATTACGATCAGAACTATATTTTAAGCTATACGAGTATTTAAAAACTGATGGATCGAACTGAAGAACAAAATTTAATGGAAAACAGTCGAAATTCGTTAATATCCTAAGGTTAAAAAAGATATTTACAAAAAATTGAAATATCTGTTCAGATTTTATTCAAATTTGCATTTTTCGAAAAATGTCTGTTCGCGCTCCAGTTGCAGCAATTTTTTAGCCATCGAGCTAAATCATTTTTTACAAAAAAAGCTATGTCAAAGGACGACTGGTATTGAATTTGGGATAAATCGGCAAATGTCTTTAGTTTTTATAGGATTTTGAATTTTTCGACAAAAATTTCATTTTCCTCTAATTCGCGACAAATCTCAACGAATGAACTGAATTTTTCTGCAAACGAAAAATAATACTCTACACTTTTATGTACTAAAATTTGTTGATTATCGGTAAAGGTATTGTTTTTTAAGTTATTTTTTAACTTCCAGAAAACCATCTCTTTGATAAAGTATGTTAAGTATTTTTTGCTTCGTGGAGTATAAAGATTAAATAATTTACGAGGTTGTCATTTAAATACCGTACATTAGCTTATCAGCATGGAATTAAAATAAAAATCATCAGCGAATCAACAATTCTAAAAATAAAAAATGACTGATAAAAGAAATGCTGATACACGTTATTAATAATAATATACTCATTAAAAATAATTTTCCATAATTTCTCTTTTGTAAAAAGTTAAAACTATAGCTTCTTTAAACGAAATGTTAAGTCTTTGAAAAATATTCAATGATCGCAGAGATTTCATGCAAATTTGGAAATGATTAAATTTAACGAACTTACCTAACTGAGTTTAAATTTCAATCCGTCTTCTAGTTGACTTATTTTTTTTTTTTTTACCCAGACACTTTTTCTGGGCATGAATGTTCACTGTACTTTGAGTACTTAAACTAAATCTTTAAACAAATTGCTTTACGAATACAGAGTTTTCTCTATGTGGAAGCAAAATTAATTCGTAGCACGTATATATAGAGTACATTCTGGATACGATAACGGCAACTGGAAATATGGCACGGTCTGTATTAATATATAAATACACATATCCGTTTACAGCTGATATGAAATATTTGCCATCAACTCAGCTATTTTTCATGACCTTCTCATAATTAGCCAGATTTTATTTCTACCTAAGGTTAACTCCTGTACATTTTTACATATTCTTATTTCTAAAAATGTAGGTGATGCATTTTTTAAAATTAATAATATTTATTTTTTGAGAAAGTGAAATACAAGATTAAAAATTTTAATGATCTTTTGAATACAGTTATTAATAAAATTTTAATTCCCACTTTTGGAACAAATTAATTCATTTTATTGTTTTTTTTTTTTCGAAATTTATTTCAAAAGAATTTTGTCCTGTCGTGTTATTTACATTCAGTTCGATTTCTTTCGAATCAAAAACTATTTATACACAAAATCGTCTTTTTAATGTTTTTTTTCTAAGATTTCTTTTCTAGCAGAATTGATTTTCGGAGTAAAATCATCGGATAAATTTTTAAAAATTTGATTTTGTATAGAGTCTTGTAATTGTAACATATAGAAATGTATGATTTACTCTCAATTCGATTTATTTCGAGCAAAAATGAATTGTACACAAAATCACATTTTTTTGTAAATTTTTTGTTTCTAACAAAAGTGATTTTCCGAGCGAAAAAATTGAACTAATTTTTTATTTTTTAGAATAATATTGCTCTATTGCAACGCATTGGAAATCAATTATTCACATTCAACAACATTAATTTCAATCAAAATATTTCGCTATCAATACCAGTCAATAATTTCTTCTTTGTTCATCATACTCGTTAAATGCGTCTCTAGCCTAATTCATTACAAAGTTCACGACTCGAGTCGAGTACGCCGAACGACAACCCAGACAACGATATACACCGCTCGAAAGAACCGTTATTGCGGACGTAGGCGGACATGTTTCGCATTGTTGCCCTCTGGTTTGCGATCGTCCATAGTCGGCCGGCCACTCGTCGAATAACTATTGCACGATTTCGAGAAATTCGCTCGGTCGAGAGAACCAAGACATAAGTTTCCGAAGCATTAGTCGCATATATACCTGCTCGTCGTGCCGACCCCAAAATCCACTGAGCTCTCTGATCCCCTCAACTCAAAAAGACGAACGGAAAGGAAGAAAAGATGCGAGAGACGAGAAGAACTATTCTCGTAGCGTAGCATCGCAGAATAGAGATTAGCGAATGCCGAATTCGAAAGAGAAGAGCTCAGTGCGACTAAGTAGGATTTGGCTCTCGAACGCATCGGCACCTACACGTCGTTCTCGTCCACGCAAGCACGTGTTCAACAAGTATAGATATAACGAGAGATTAATATATGGGGTAAAACACGTCAAGTCGGCCACCCCAATTTTTCATGTCAACAAAACGTCCTCACATTTCTTCAGGATGTTGGTCTAGTTGAAGAAAAGAACGCAGGATTTTTTTTTTCAGTTTTTTTGATTGCATATTCCAGCCATTGAAAATCGCTGAAAGTAATCATTGTTTATTTTTTAACGCCAATACTACGGCTCGCAAAAAAAAATCATAAAATCATCTAATTTTGGATTTTCGGTGTTCTTTCCAACAAAATTTTTTGTAACATTCTCCGATTTCATTTTATGCTATTTTTCGATTAAATAAAGATGCCACTTTTTTTTCTCTCCGATACGGCATTTCCGATTTAGTTGAAATTTTAAAATTTTCTTCGTTGATAAAAAATCTGAAAAAATTCCTACGTTATTTCTTCAACCAGACTAACATCCTGAATAAATTTGAGGACGTTTTATTGACATGAAAAATTGGGGTGGCCGACTTGACGTGTTTTGCCTCATATATGAAGGCACAGAGTCAGATCGAAGCAGTTCGTCTCGAGCTGAGAGAACTGGTTATTCTCCTTTCCTTCTCATTCCTGCTTTTATTCTTTTTTTCTCTCTCACGGTGGGCGGAATCCCGAGCGAACTAAAAACTACCGAAAAGTATCAAAAAGTATTTTTTGAATTCATCATTTTTACGAATTATGGAGCAGGAACAGAAAATCTTAAGGCTTTTGTAACAATAATAATTATTATTATGGCAAAATAATATAATTAACTATAAATTAGAAAATTATTATTATCATTTATATTCGATGATTTCTCATAGACATCAACTAAGAAAAACAAAACTTCGATGAGAAGAAATGGTTTTATTCATAAAATCAAAGTATTGTTTCGATCATTTATTTATTAAAAGTCGAAAAATATTTATAAATATTTTTTAATGCATTGATGATTTAATAGGAGTTAAAAAAACGAATCTCTCTAATGCTTACGAATCTATTGCGATTTTTTATTTTCTTTAATTTCTTATTCGTTGTATCGATTGCATTAATCGTATAAAAAATATCGGTTCATGTTAATCCGAAAAAATTACTTCCATATAAGACTGTTTTAGTTGGAAAAATTATTTCATTGCAATTAATGAATAATTGTTCGGATTCTAAAAATATTTGTGTGTTACATTTTTTTTCAGTGAGACATTAATTTTATGATTATTGCTTTAACCAAAATTATAGTGAAATGCGTAAAAGATATTTTTTAATTAAAAAAAATACTTATTAAAAAATATTGAATTTCGATTTTCCACTCGAAGCAAAATCGTATCTTTTCCATATATTTGATAAAATGTATTTAACTATGAAATCGAAACAAAATAAGGGAATGTGAACTCCATAATTTATTTTTTACGCATTATTAATCAAATAAACAACTGGATCGATGTAAATATCGTATCAAAACAAATAAATATTTATTTAATCAATTTTTGTTCAATAACGAAAAATTTGGTCGAAAATAATGGATACAATTTTTTGCTTCAATCAATTAAATACTTGATATAGATTCTTGTATATTTTTTATCAGTTGAATAATTTCGTAATCATTCAGTCAATAAAGTGTTTGAAATACTATTTCATTCGAATGGAGTCTATTGATATTTGCATAAAGTGGAACGTGTATAATACGTCGATTACTTGCACAACGTTTTGACCCTTAAATTTGACAAAAGAAAAATGATATCACTAAAATTATAGACCTGGTTATATCGATTTTAAACTGGGAGAACTTGAACGTGCGTTAATGATTGCGTTAACTCGAGAGAGACTCGAGGTCGTAACACGTAACCCGGATATAAGAACGTAAAGACCGTTGAATAAATATTGCTGGAATATTTTTCATCGATACTTTATTATAAATGTTTGAGAGCGAGAGGCTCGTGACCACTTGGGGAAGATATGACGCGTGTGAGGGCCTCGTGTCTTTGTGCTCTCAAAGTAATTAGCTATTTATATACTGTGTAATTATTATTAATACGCCGGCCGATTTTAATGCGATATCACACACAGCCCCTAAAGCCAGTAAAAGCTATCAACGAGATCTTTTAAGACGGTAGCTTATCTCTTATCGAATAATTTTCCTTTCACCTTTAGCGTACCGCGGAGTTTGCCGCTATATAATAAAACGATTTATTTCAATAACGAAGGGTTCAACAAAGACGAATGTTGCATATTGCATCCTCATTATTTGCTACCTTTCACAAAGCCTTTGTGAGAGAAAGTACGATAATTGACTTTAGTATTACTCATGGAGGAAATTCTGTGAAAGGAAGAAAATAATGAAGAAAGCATTTCGCAACCTTTGAACTTTGCACCCTTGTTTTGAAGAATTAAATTTAAACTGTGTTGATCATCTCGGAATAATGATAGTGCACAGGAAAAATTATATTATTTATACTCAATTACATTTAACTTCAAATTATATTTCAATTTACACAAAATCATATTTTTTTGGAAGAAAAATTATTTTTCTCTTCTAACATTTTTTTTTCAAACAAAATTGATTTTCCTGAGCGAATATAATCGAATTAATTATTTTTTTCGAATCTTATTCGAGAATATTTTAATTCACATTGGTTGCTTATCTCTTATCTCGATTTGTAGACAATTGAATGATATCTATGGTATATGGTATACTGCTCGCGATAACAGTAGCTTGTCTTTTGTCATTAAATGCCAAAACTTGTAATATACGTTAACGATCGCAACAGAGATCAAAGTCCAGGTGTAATTTTTCCATATCTTTCTAACGCCCTGCATGTATTATTAATAATAATAACAAGGACGTTGCTATTGCAATATTACTTGCAATACTTCTTTTTGTCTACAAATTTCATAATGTTAATATACTTCGAACTTGGATCAAACAGAGATCACGAAATATTGAACTACTGTCTGTGCGATAATGATAGTATATTCTCGACAACACAGCGTGTGGCACAGTTAGTGTGTACATAGTTAAGAGCGTAATATTTACTACTGTTGTCAATGGATTTTAACGCAAAACCGATTAGATAACGAGTGAACCCTATCAGACGATCGTACCAAGTTGAAATCTAAGCGTCTCTGCGCCAAACGATTACTCAAGATCTTTCATTTATCGTAAATAAAATAACACAGTTTATTCTTGTTGTTTCAGGACTGACTGCTTCTTCAGGAACAATAAAACAGCAGCCAAAAACAAAATGGTAAGTTCCACATTTAAATTACACAGATGTGATGAATATCTTTTTGTAACATTTTAAAACAATACGATTTTTTTTTCAGACGGAAATGAACAACAAGGGCCCAACGGAGTTGGATACCTTTTTGCCAAGGGATGAATCCACGATAAAAGAAGGAGCCTTAACTGCTAAGTAAGAAAATGGAAAAAACGTTCTATTGTGAACCACATTTGTCCCGGAAAATGGACCTTGACACAGTTTTGTTTAAAGAACGCTTTACAAATTCACGGTCAACACAGGTGTACGCTCGTATAAAAAATCGATGAAACGTTATCTGCGACGCGTTCCACCGAATATTCTGTTTATACGAGAATACGTAATTCATTGTAAGCTATTAAGGAGCGAGCCTGGTTCATAGACGCTAAAAATAAGATCTTTGTGAATTTTTTTTTAGAAGGAAAAGGATTGAGTCGATAATTTTGGCAATAAGAAAGTAAACGTGAAAAGAAATGTCCGCAATGCCCTCACCAACTGAGTTACAAATTTTCGGCAATTTTTGGAGCCTCTAATTCTCGCCTGGAAAAATTAAACCAAGAATTTTCTTATCTTTCATGTAATTTCATTTTCAATGAGACTTTAGAGAAAAAAAAGTACAACCTCGAGAGAATAGTGGTAGTTAAAATAACAGTTGCGATTTTGACCAAAAATGTTCTATTAATGCGAAAAAAAATAGTTTAACAATATTTTTTTATAAAAGATTTAAATTCATCGACAATCATGAATCTACAAAATTGCATCGATCTCTAGTCTATAATTTTATAAGAATTAATTTACAAAATAGAATACCATATATTGAAGTAAAAAATTGGATTTAGAAAAATTAATAAACTAGGCTTCTCCCTTAATGCATTAAATATCTGTGGCTGAAAAACAAGAGCATATTTAAAAATGCTGTGTCTGCGTTTTGTATACACGCGCGAGTTTTCCCGCAGAGTGCAATATTAAATTAGCGCGGCACAATGTAATTTAATCGTGTTCATCTGCAACCGCAGCACATACACAAGCACACGCATTTTTTTTCTCTGGCAAATAGATAACGTGTGGCAAGCATATTCGCATCAACACACCTATAAAGTCCTGTAATATTATAATATACACATTCAAAGAGCTCGGAAACCTACGCAGTAATTTTTTCAGTAGGTGCTCGTTGCCGGTGAGAGAGAGAGAGAGAGAGAGGGAGAAAAAAAATATACGAATGTGGTACAAGGATGCATGGCAACTGCCACGGCAATTAGATTGCCTGTATTCGTAGTTACTGCCGCGAGTTCATTCATTACATAATGATTACACGCACGGTGCTTAATTGAGAGCATTCGACGTCTCATCTTCTAGTATACCGATTTATAAGCTGAACAATCATCAATTAACAATTATCCCCAAGGCAATTATTATTCAATTATTAGACCCACATATGCAAATGTTTCATCTTCTCTTGACTAACGACAACTTTGTACTTTGCTCCGAATCGATTAATACTTTCATATTGGGCAAACCATGACACAGTTAATTTTAAGTAATGCAGAATCATTAGCGTAAACAAATTTGTACAGCATTCCAACGCAATCCGACGAGGTAGTTGTAAATCAGAGTTTTCCCAGTTATGTTGTAAATTTATGCCAAAGTCGATAGGAAGTAACTAAGTGTCTCTAATTCGTCTGGCAAACTGACAAAAAATTATCTTTTTCTCTAATGCAGATACATTGTGCAAGTCACACCTCGCGATACCGAATTGGGTCAAGCTGATAGAAAAAGCTTCGATCCCTTTGTGGAGCGAAAAGTCGACAACCCAACGACGTAAGTTTGCGGTCTATTAGAACATTGCGCAACTTAAGTTTGTTAATTGAACTGTAAATTTAATGTTGAACCGATTTTTTTCCTCAGGGATTGCGATACCTTGACGCATTTGCTGAAGGCATCGCTGGGCACCGGAATCCTCGCTATGCCAAAAGCTTTCAACAGCGCTGGTTCGCTGTTGGGCATCATCGCGACCATACTCGTCGCTTTTGTCTGCACCCACTGTGCATATATTCTCGTAAGTTTTCCCTGTTATAAATCAACATGATAAACAAGCTGAAGGTTAACTTTCTTACTGAAACGATGATGATAGCTTAAAGGTGGTTCAATACACGCCTATTTAATAATGATCTTTAAACAGGTCAAATGCGCTCACGTTATGTACTACAAAACGAAAAAAACAGAAATGGGCTTCGCCGATGTTGCGGAGGCTGCTTTTGCAACGGGTCCACAATGGGGAAGACGTTTTTCCAGGCCGTCGAGGTCAGTATATATGAATTTTATGAGTACACAGGAGAAATATTCATGACGCTGAAAATACGATTTTTGAGAATTTTTTAGAAGAAAAAAAAAGAATGGAACCGATCTTTATGTAACTTTTAGGGTATTTTGTTTTATATTCAAAAAATAAAAATTAATTTTGTCAATGAAAAAAGTAAGCGTGAGAAGACATGCTTTTCCGTAATGAAATATTCATGTATTCATGTGATAGAACGCAGAATAATAGCGAGCTCTACAATACAAATCTTGACTCATGCAATACTGTTGCTGGATACATTATTTATTGTAAAAAACATAAAAAAGAAACATTATTGTCACCTCAGAGCAATATGCGTGCAGTAAAGTTCGATCACACATTTTTTCTTTTCTGATTGTACACAATTCACCGTAAATTTTTCTTTTATATTTTAATACATATTTTGAATTCAATTGCAGATATCTCATCCAGATTAGCCTTTTCGCGACATACTTTGGTACCTGCAGTGTATACGCCGTAATTGTCGCAGCTAATTTAAGACAGATTGCCGAGCATTATACTGGTGGTGAAGTGAGTGAGAGAGTGCCCATTGTTTTGCTGCTTCTGCCGTTGATTCTTCTCAGTTGGATACCCAACTTGAAGTATCTCGCGCCTGTGTCGATGGTGGCGAATGTATTTATGGCGACCGGTCTTGGTATCACATTTTACTATCTTGTCTGGGATCTACCGCCTGTGTCCTCAGTACCTCTTGTTGCACCGATTCAGAGATTTCCGGAATTCTTCAGCATAACGATATTCGCTATGGAAGCTATAGGTAAACGAAACAGGGTTAATGGATGGTAATTGCGGCACAGAGTCGTAAAGGAACTTCATATGTAACAGTCATTAATTCATTTTTAATTAGATTTCTGTGAATTCCTTTGAGGTTCTAATTGTCGATGCACTTAACATTAGAAATTTCCAGCAGTCAGCAATCAATATAATAGGATTATTATGATAGTACTTGTTATAATTAATTCCATAAGATTTTCGATAAAATGATGATAATGAAATATACAATTATTTAGAACAAGCAGACAGAAATATTGTTTTCCTTACAACGATAAATATTTGAGAATTTATGATATCAAGAAATAATACGGATCAATAACTACTCAGTCTTTACTTCCTCTTAAGTCATGACGTTTTAGGGGAATTACTTTTTTCATGATTATCATAATTTTACGCATTTTTTTCCTCGAATTTATTACGCACATTTTTACAGTTTTTTAGAGCGTTTTTATTTGTTATTGCACATTTGTGTTTATTCATGTTTTCATAATTTCATGTATTTAATATTTTTATGATTACAAATCCTTTTATTTATTTTTTCTTAAATTAAAATCTTAAATTTCTGAATTATATAGTGTCATGGTAGATGACTTTTTCATCAACTATATCACTCGTAGGCAATTTTTCTTCTCTGGCGCCGCATTACACATCTTAACCGTTTTTTAATGTCAAATATTCCATTGATCATTTTTTAAAACACGTGTTTTTTTTATCGATCACAGGAGTTGTCATGCCGCTCGAGAATAATATGAAGACTCCGCAACATTTTGTTGGTATCTGCGGTGTTCTCAACAAGGGAATGTCAGGTGTAACTCTCATTTACATACTTCTTGGTTTCTTGGGCTTCGTGCGATACGGAGAGTGCGTCCAGGACAGCATTACGCTGAATTTGCCCACCGAAGAAGTGTGAGTAATCACATTTTTCAGAGAACGTTTAATTATTTAAACAAAAACAATTGACTCTATCCTCGCCTTATTATTATTATCATCTATCTCGCATTAACGAAGAAAAAAAAATTATCCGTAATATTGTTAGTAGCAATCGGCAATGTTTAACATTCGCATTGGTTAACATATTTTAATTGTTAACCACCATCTTCGGTTAAATATAATATTATTTTTGCGAAAACAAAGTCGACAAATGTTTAACAAAGAAAAACTGTGAATAATTCGTGCCTGATCAAAAATAGTCGCCAAAAATGAAAAAATAAAGGATGCAAAGTAGAATCTTGCACATTGCCTCCTCATTAATTTTCATTTTTTATCTCGAAAAAAAAATATTTTTATGATAACAAAGCTTCCTCTATGAGGAAGCAATAATGTAGAAAAAAAATTATTTAACGAAACCACATTGGTCTTTTTACAGAGCTGCACAAGTCGTCAAAGTCCTTATCGCTCTCGCTGTTTTCTGCACCTTCGGACTTCAGTTCTACGTTTGCCTTGATATTGCATGGAGCGGAATTAAAGAACGATTCCAGAAGAAGCCTCTTCTCGCTAACTATATCCTACGTACCGCTATGGTCACAGGATCAGGTAGGGAATTATTTCATTATAATTTAAGAAGAAAAAAAAACACATTTTTCGTTAATTCTTATTGCAAATAGAAAAATCTGCATTTAACAATTTATTTTCGCAGTTCTTCTGGCTGTTGCTGTACCGACAATCGGACCGTTCATCGGCCTCATTGGCGCGTTCTGTTTCTCCATTCTGGGTCTTCTCATTCCCGTGTTTGTCGAGACCGTGACGTATTGGGACGTCGGTTTCGGTCCAGGAAACTGGGTGGCCATAAAGAACATCGTCATTACCATAGTGGGCCTTTTGGCTCTGGTATTCGGATCTCGTAGCGCTATTATGGATATCATGAAGTTGTACTTACCATCGGATGCTCTAGCTACGAATGTTACGGATATATGCGCTGTCGCTGCGAAAGTAGCAATTTTAGATTTACCGATCGCAAATTCAACATCAGCACCTTGAAGCAACGGTGGTTTCATGTTGTTTCTACAAGTTCCTCTAGTTAATCGTCATGATTAAGCGGCGCGTTATCATGGAAATTTAGATTTATTAAATATCATCGGAAATGAAATTTGAAGGGCTGCCCGCGGGCTGCATAAACCCAATGCGATAACGGCATGCTCTGAGCATTTATGAGCACACACACTGCTTACTTTTGTTACGTGCATGTTTACACACACACACACATACACACACATACAACACACACAAATACAAACACAGTCTCTGTCGCCAGCAATTTCGACTCATAGACCAACTATTTTTACAGTAATACGAAACGTCATTGTCTTCGTAATCGCCTCGTCCGGCGTCGACTCAACGAACGCGTTAAAACTGTTAACGAGGTGAAAGAAAGAGATTAATTCTCTTATTTTAATTCACAGCACAAAATAACAGAATGAAAGTTAAACTTAGCTCAATCGGTGTTCTATAAAAAAAAAAGCGTATGCCTTGTGTGTCATGAAAGGTTTCGTATTTTATTTGTTCGTAAAAAAAAAATGTTACAATTGCTAATTATTTTGATGTTCAAAATTCTTTAAAAAGGAATACGTCGGGTGTACGCAACTCGAATACTTTGGCCGCAAGTATGCGATTTGGAGTTTTATATAATATATATACTTTGCGTCGAGTCGCTACCGCGGCTCTTGATGCATGTATATATATGAAAATACTCGTGGTACAAAAGGGAAAAAAAAGTACGAATCGTAAACCAACGAAGCGGCTGTACAAGTAGAATAGATCTAACGGGTAAAGAGGTACTCGACACAAAAATTGCTGTTAATTTTTTTTTAGATGCAGTGCAATAGCGGCTTTTGAATTTGTAAATATACATTTTTCTACGTTGTTTTTGTTTACTAGGAAAAAAAAAATAGGAAAATCTTTACTGTCTCTTCGTAATTATGAATCTGATGGAAATTAGGCGTGAATATAGGGAAGAAATATAGATTGGCTGCGATACTTGGATGTGAAGAGAATTGCGTATTTAAGGCACGAACCTAATCGAGGATTTTTCAGTGACGAGAACTCAAAAAAAAAAAGAGAAAGAAATTGTTAAACTTCGTTATAATACTGTTATGGAATGGCCGTGAGTGAATAATTATCCGCGACAATACATCGGGGAATTTATCAGTATTTGGAATAATATCAAAGCGAAATTTTAATGTTCTCATAAAGTTAAACGATACCTCGGCCGCTGGTACAATGAACATTGCGTATTTTGGGCCTCTTTACACTCTTAGTAAACTGATGTATTTTTTTAATCGCCTTACCGCGGATGTAACGCGATGCGACGATGAAAGTAAACACTGAAAGTACTAGAGAATAATTTTATATATTTTCGTGGTAAATCAATAACACAATGAAAAGCAATTTATAATTATTAGGCAATATAATTAAAGTATCTACAAAGAAAACAAAAAATGTACAGTATATCTCATTGATATCATCGGAATTTTATCAAGATAATCTATGCCCTGTTACAATGTGTCCGAAAGTCAATCTTCTCTCAGCGACAGTAAATCCATTTTAAAATAAAGACAATCTAACACAATGTTTATAATACAGAGAGGCTGATTTATTTCTGTTGTTGATGAGAAGTTAGAGCTATTGTTTCATAGTATTAAAAACTAACTTATTTTTCTAATGGAGCATAATTGAGTAGTTTTTCAATGAGATCCACATGGCCAAGAAGCATTCTTCGGCAGCAGTATCTCTTGAGTCCCAGGGAATCCAACGCATCACTGTTAAAAAAAAATACATGTTTTATTACACTAGTTGAGTTTAAAAAAAAAAGGAAAAAAAAGGGGGAAAAAAAAGTTGTGTTCATAAGGCTTCAACAGTCAGGTAGGTATTTCATTTTTAAAAGTGTATCTGGATGCCTAAAAACAAGTATTTCCTTCATAATTCAAGAGGGGGCCAAGAATAATTTTCGTTCTTTTTCGTTTGAAGAAAAAAAAAATTTTTTCCTAATATTTGTTCCAATTGAAATGGTTTCTTTCAATTTTATTTTGATTGTTGGGCGAATTTTCAGCGTTTAACTCTCAAAATACGTGATTTTTTTTTTTTTTTATCACTACATGTTTTATTTTTCTTTTATTTTTTCTACAGGAAACCATAATTGAAATTTTTAAGTTTCAAAATTTGGAAAAATGTTTTTTTTTCTTAAATTTAAAAAAAAATTGAAACTATTCTTGGTCCACTCTTGAACTATAATTGAAATACTTGTTCTTAGTCCTAGATTTTATAGAAAAAATTTCAGAATTTTAAACCTGGTCGAAATTAATTTATTACTCAAAAGTTATGGAATAATAATTATTTTATAGGGTAAAACAGGTGATACAAATTTGAAAAATATCCTCTTTTTTTTGGATCAAAGTATCCTCTTTTTTTGGACCAAAATGTGCCAAAAAGAAAAATTCGTCAACTGAATCCAAGGGCGCACAGGCTGATGACCAAGTGAGTTGACTTGGAATGCCCCATAGATATACACAGCTGAAACATATGCCGAGCGTGCTGCTTCCAGATTCATATATTACACGCACGACTTATTAAAAATTTCATCAATACTGACAATTCACATTTTCAAAAGTTTCAAATATATCGACAGTTGAAAATAGAAAACACATTTCTGTATCATTATATATATTTTCCAACTATGCAAGATTATTTTTTAGGGTACATAAACATTATTATTATTTTAGTTATCCTGTAAACGTAGTTTTTTAATTTGTTAATTGCAGTGATAAAGCAGCTACGTGTCGGCCATTCCCGGTTTATGTCAAGGAGTGGTGAAGGGAAATTAACAAAAATCCCTCAAATAAATATAACCTTTCAATCCCAGGTTATGGATCCACTTCAAAAAATACATATATTTCGCCGGCGTACAAAATGTGAGAATGTGAGCCTGCGTTTCATACTCCCAGAGGCGTCCACATGTATGGCCCGCAAACACAAAACAAACAGAGACATATATCTGTGTATGCCAGGAGATGACTGACCATTTCAAGAATTTATCCCTGAGAGGTAGTGACAATCAACCCCAAGTAATCGTCAAAAACTCGAATCGTACCGCAGCGGTGTCGATAAGTGCAACTTAGAATACAGCACAGACAATGAGAAATTACGAGCAGTCTCAGAGTTGCTATTGCTGATATTTTTCTTTTTCTCACTTATCGTCGAATTTAAACCAAACGTTCTTTTCTTATTATAAAAGTCGCACGTTCAACGGGCTTTAACAGATTTTTCACGTATGTCACACGAGACTGATTATTTCTTTTATAATAAGAAAAGAAAGTTTGAAATCGTTTGGTTTAAGAGGCAGTGATACTCGGCTGAGAATTTCTTCGCCCAATATTAAACGCCTATAGGGCTATCTCTCTCGCACCTAACCTCACTTTTCGGTTTTTCGGTACTCCGGATAAAACGGCCTTTAGTCTCAGGAAGCCAGAAGCTTAGCCGAATTGTACCATCCTTCCGCAGATTCTCTCAAAATTTGAGCCCAATCTGTCGATTTGTTTGGAAGAAAATAGGTTTCGATATTTTCGAGGTGGTAGAGGAAAGTAGCCCTACCTCTTAAGAGACAGTGATACACCGCTGGGAATATCTTCGTGCAATGTTAAACGCCTATAGGGCTGTCTCTCTCGCACCTAACCTCACTTTTCGGTTTTTCGGTACTCCGGATAAAACGGCTTCTAGTCTCAGGAAGCCAGGAGCTTAGCCGAATTGTACCATCCTTCCGCAGATTCTCTCAAAACTTGAGCCCAATCTGTCGATTTATTTGGAAGAAAATGGGTTTCGATATTTTCGAGGTGGTAGGGGAAAGTAGCCCTACCTCTTAAATTCAACGAGAAGTGAAAAGAAGAAAAATATCAGCAATAGCAACTCTGAGACTGCTCGTAATTTCTCATTGTCGGTGCTGTATGCTAAGTTGCACTTATCGACACTGTTGCGGTATGATCTAAGTTTTTGACGATTACTTGGGATTGATTGTCACCACTTCAGAGGGATAAATTCTTAAAATAGTCAGGCATCTGCTGAGACACACAATTATACATGTTGAACTGTTTGTTGTGTGTTTACGGGCCATGCGTATGGACGCCAACGTCAACCGGAAATGGCCGATACCTAGCCGCTTCATCATCAAGAGACGCGGTAGCGTCTCGAGACAATACATTATTATACAGCTGCATAATTATTCTATTCAGTAGTTTTTAAAAATATTGCATGTTATAGAGTGATTAAACAGTAAAACGAAGAAGATTACTTAATAAAATAATAAAACAATATACCGAGCAATTCGTTATGATTGAATTATTATTACAAATTTAATTTCCAAACAACTGTGTAAAAATATGACTCACAAGTTCTTGGCACAAACTGAGTTATTAATCTATACATTTATTAATATATTTTTTGTACTTTAATAAGGAATAACTTAAATTCAATCCCACCTGCGATTACACTACACTTCCCGTGTGAAAACAATGTTCGAAATTTGGATACTCGATCGTGACTGTATCGTTGGAGCCTCCAAACAAATTATGTCGGCAAGGTTATGTTCGAGAAATGATTGAAACACGTTACCCTTCGGTGTATTCAGCTTGCAAGAGTCCGAGATACGCCTCCCATTTGTTACCGATGACTTTGCCGCAGGTGAAGCAGCGCACAGGAATGATCATCGTGCCTCTGATTGATAAATCGACTTTACAAACTCAGAAATGTAATACTTTGTTTTCTCATAGCTCAGATAAAACGTGTGCTTCTGTTAGTAGCCGTTAGCACATTAGCAGCCATTCGTAGCAACGAAGCGTCTTATTTCTCACCTAATGTCAAAGGAGTGGGGATGCGCAAATAATTGTACGCAATTTTCAATTTCACTAGAGATTTCCCGTCACGCCGTGACGGTCATTTCTTGCGTGGGTCAATTGACAACAAAATGACCGTCAATTCTGCTTCTTCGAATTCCGTGATCTGCAATAACCTTCATTTTTGCTCATAGTCGCAAATGTGGTCGAAACAATTAGCATTGATTGTTGATCATATGAGAGTTCAGTCAGTAATTCATTTAATTTGATGCTGGCTCTCATACAATTAAATCTCATTGATTAGTGTACGCAACTCATTGTCAGATGATCAACGCGATAACCGGAAGTCACATGCGCGCCACCAATGCCTGCTTGCATTGAAATCCCTAATTAAGGTTTTTTACGTTCATTAGCCAAACGGATAATCACCAAACGTTTTAATTACACTACCAATTACTGCCAAACGACCACCAAACGATTGGTATTAGTTAAAGAAATGTTATTTCAGGTTTATAGGGTTAATTTTATTCAACAAAAAAAAATGACAATCATGGCTCATCACGGATTTTGAAGGAGCACAATTGACGGTCAAATAACCCTTACCAGTAAATTACTTGGTTATCAAAATAAACGGTAACGTAGCCAGCTACAATTCCGGCTATGTTTGATACAAATTGTGCTGCCAACCCTTAAATACATATTATTAATTTAAATTTGCGTAAGACATTGGGAATTGATTTAAAAACATTGAAAATGTGATAAAATAATAAAGCTTTGTAACCAACTTAAAGAAATATAAACATCTTTATTTTCATTTAAAAAAAAAAACTTATTTTTTCAATTTGGAAAATAAAAAATAATGTCCCTTCGGATTTTAACTACAGAATAAATAACTTCCGGTAATTTGTTACAAATTGCCACGGTTAGTAACCTGTTAAATAACCGGCTACTTAATTGGTTATTTATCAGGCGCGGATCACTAATTCCAGCCAATCAACGATAAGCTGCCAGAGTTTCCCCGGATGTTCCTCTTTGCACGTACCGTCGGGTGTTCCAAAAAGTTAAATGCACTTATGCACAGCACACAGCTGGTGCGCGAAGCTCAGTGCCGGGAAATCGAAGTGGTGGGAGGTTTTTTTCACTCCGTCTCTCGCGATCGAACGAATATTTGACGCGCGCGAGTGCGAGAGAGAGAAAACGAGTAGAAAATCCGTGAGTGACGAGCGTAGGACCAAAGGGAGCAAAGAACCACCATAAACACACACGATTGGATTGGTTGTGCTTTCTCCTTTGTCCTGCGTGAAAAGGGATCGAACGAACATCCGATAAAACATTATATTTTCGGTCAGCATTATTTGTTTAATAAAATTCTTATTGTTAAATTCGAAAGAATTCGCGGTCAATCAAGTTTTCGGATAACGTATATACCTGTGCTTCTCTCTCGCACATTTAGGAATCACGAGTCCAGAAGTGAAAGCGGAATTTTCGCGCCTCCGACAATTGACGCTACGTCACTGACAGTCCGAATGGGTTATGTTTTTTACGCGTTACCCTGATGTTTAGCGTTATATACGGACTTTCTATGAAAAATTTCCGTTTATCGTGTCTTAACTGCAGTGGCGCTTCGGAAGTTGAAAAAAACAAGTCTTGTAAATTAACGAGCGTCGCGGGGTCAAAGTGTGAGCTCACTTTGCTGTCAAGGTTATGGCCCAAAAAATTTTTTCGACTATTGTCAAAATCAGCTGCCATTGTGCCGTGGCATTTACGAGCGCGTATATACTTGTGGTGACTCCATTTCAATTTTTTTTTTCTGTTTTTTTGTTGTTCCTTTTATATCCAAGAGTTCAAGATCCTTACAGCGTTTTTCCTCCAATGTGGAAATTATTCTCGTATTGCTGCCTACGTTCTTACATCGTGGCTATATTTTCGCGCGTCTTTGGAACCGCGAATCTTTGTCAGCCTGCTGTTGGATTATGGAGACAGGTTTTTGTCAATTCGAAAGCTTTGCATTTTTTTCTGCGATAGTTTAATATTGTTATTGTTCATTCGGCGGTCAGACAGGAATGAAAAATTATGAAATAGGAACATTTGTTTGTGATTGGAAGTTTGGACGATAAGATACAAAACTTGTGATACTTGTTTGTTGACTCTCGACGCTTGATTGTTTGACGCACAGAACGCTTCGTTGTCAATATTTGTGATTACGTAATCTTGTTTTTCAATGTCGAGAGTTCAGTCGTAGTAAAAAAATAAGAAAAAAAACAGTTTGTGTTCAGTTTCTAATAGTGTCATTTTTTACAGATAGCCCCCGGTGTCTCCAGGAATTTTGCGGAAGTCACAAACACGCGAGGTGTTTGATATTTGCAAAAGAACCATAGTTTTATGGTGAAATTTGCATAAAACAAGAAAATTTGGAGACACACGCAGAGCATAGGGTTTGATAAAAGGGCACGCTAGAGCGGTAAATGCCGAAGCCTAGGATAAAATGGATCCATCAATGTTCGTTCCGTACAGCCCACAAACGAACGTAGTTCCATTGGAGTCCAAACTTGCCACTTATATGGTATAACAAAGCATTAAAAAATTTTATTTCTCAATTTTACTTTATCGCTAATGTCCATGAAAACAATTTATTGGCAACAGCACAGCGATAATTCATAAATTGTTCTGAAAAACAATTGTGAAATCATTGCAATAAATTGTTTCCACATTTGCTATCATATTTGTGACATCATATTTCGTCAAACAGAATCAGCAATCTTTAAGCTAAAAATATAATTTAATTAAAAATATAACACATCACTCACGTTGGCAAAAGTTTTAGTTTTATATTTATTTAAAAATTTAATGTATTAAAATTTATATCCACCAAAATAATTATATAAGGCTTGCATTTTTCAATTCACCATTGTATTATAATATTGATAAGGAGAAATCTGTCAAATAAATAATAATCCATAAAATAATAATTTCATTTGCAGCAATAATTGTGACAAAAATTCCAACAATAGTTTTCGTAAAAATTCATAAGATGGAGAATCAATTGATAATAAATTATCAATAAAAAAAAAATGTATGTCAAGTTTGTTGTTGAAAATATGACTGCAACAGTCAAAGCAATCAAATGCTAAGATTGAAGAATTGTTTGTACACGCTTTAAAGGAAAAAACTAATATGCACTAAGATAAGATGTACAAAAAATGTATAACAAAAATATACAAAAAAATTAACTCTGTTTCCGCTAATAAATCCACGGACATATTTTCATGGAGTTTTTTGTGAAGTAAAATAAGTAATTTTCGTTCGATTTTGACGAGAGAAAACTCATTTACGTTTCTTTTAAACATATTTCTCGAAATCATCGAGTAATTTGCTTCGTTTTACGTTCTCGAATAAAAGAATAAAATAAGAGAATAAATCTTTTGTTAATGTCGTAGCTTTGTTTTCTTTTTCATCAACAAATGACTGTAATTTTTAAACGATGAATATCATTATGAATATTTTTTCGTAAATTCATGGAGTATTCAGAAACAAAATGTAATCTTAGTTTTTAAAATCGAACTAAAATTACAATTTTCATTCAACAAAAACACCATTAAAAAAGGCCCGCGGTTTTATTGCCGCAAATTGAGTTAATTTCTGTAAATTTATTGTTATACAATTTTTTCTATATTAAGTAGGGTCTCTTTAATCCAGATTCTCCTTACAAAGAATTTTTTTGAAACTTGGTATCCGATTGACTTGACCGTACCGTCAAGGACTACCTTAACCTAATTAATTTCATAATTGTTTGCGAATAAGAAGGCGGAGATTCAGCAACTTTGCGTATCTGGGAGGTTTTTTCTACTACTAAAACTCTTATCTGGTATTTCGTAGAATCGTCAAAGTCCCGCGACAACGTTGAACGCAAACACAGTGACAAAACACCTTTCGAATCTCTCGCTGGACGCTCAGAAGAAAGCCACTGCCAGTCCCGAATTCGTACCGGGACGGGGTTTAGCAGGAAGCAACAGCAGTTCACCAAATCTCTTTACGAACTCCTATCATTCCCAGGAGAATGTCGGTGGCACGACTTATTTCTACGTGGGCAACGCGTCGACCGAGCCGGTCACGAGTGATGAAATTTCCGATCCCGTGAGTCTCGCAAAATGTTGATCGTCGAAACGGAAATAATAATAAATATTATTATTTTTATCATTGAATTTATTAACTCGAAAAAAAAATTCATGAAAACAAAGAGGAAGTAAACATGTAATATAAAAAAATGTCGAAAAATCATAATATTTATTGGTACTTAGATCGGCAATGTAGGAAGCGGACAGGTGAACTATGTTTATCCGGGTACACCGGCTCATCTCCAAGCCGTTAAACCGGTTAAACCAACGACGTCCAACAGTTCATCCGCCCCGACGACACCGCCGTCGCAAGCCAATCCAAGTTTCTTCGTGAGCGCCGGTCTTCGAATGGACATACTCCATAAGAACTCGCTGTCACTGACTCAACCGGATCCAACACAATTTCCGGACTTACCCGCCGAGGTTGACAGTTATCACGAGCTCTGTCCTCTTGAGCCGATACACAAGCCCGCCTCGACGGTTCTCGGCTATCAGACCTCAACGTACAAAGCCACGAGTCTCAAGAATGGACAGCGTTACTGCTTGCGTCGAGTTCACGGTAAATTTGCGACAAGACTTTGTGCACAGTAAGGGCGACGCAAATATAAAACTCATTTTTTATTTTACCTTCCGTAAATTTCATTTTTTTTTTTAACTTCCAGATGTTCGGTTTCGAATGGTGATAATTAAATTTTTTTGTAATTTTTTTTGTTCGTGCTCGGAACATCAACAAAAGTAGGAAATTGGTGGAAAAAAGTAGTTTCCAACAAAGTTATAAACTACAATCGTTCGGACTTCCAAATATCATTTTTTTTTCTTTTTGCAGACAAGTTGTTTTTTGTACTGACACCAATGTAATATTGGATGAAAAAAAAATGTGCCCGATTTTTGCGCTACCCTTAGTGCACAATTTTGCAATTTGGCACGTTCAATCAGTAAACTGTCAATTTGTTTAAAGATTTCAGACTTGGCAACACCAAGTGCATGGTCTTGGTGGATATGTGGAAGCGACTATCGCACACCAATTTGGTCCAGTTGTTAGAGGTTTTCACCACAAAGGCCTTTGGCGATCATTGTCCGTAGTTCCTGCTAAGTATTTCCCCGTTTGTAATTGATATCCGTAAATACGTGCCAGTTTTTTCTGAATTAGTCATATTTCAGCCATGGTATTCGTTTACGACTATCATCCGGGCTCCGAGACTCTGTTGAATAAGCACTTCTCTGCCTCTGAACTTAATGGATACGCGGATCCGTTTTGCTCGGATCCGAATGCACCGCGGCCCTACAGCCACACGAAAAACACGATACTTCGACAGCAACAAAGCAGCATGCTACCGGAGAATGTTATCTGGAGTTATATTATACAACTAACTGCCGCGCTTCGTGTCATCCATGCTGGTGGTAATGTATTCAATAATTTTCCAAACTGACTTAACAAAATTTATCTTTTACATAGTCATAAGAAAAAGCATTCCTTTTTACTTTTTTTTTTACTTTTTATTTCGAGACTGTGAACTAGTAAAATTTAGTTCACTTGTTTGTATTCGTATTAATATTCTAATAAGAAATATAATATCACGGAGAAAAATGTAAAATTCACAGGTGTGGCATACAGATGTCTGGATCCCACCAAAGTTTTACTGACATCGCGAACTCGTTTACGTTTGAGTTGCGCCGCGGTTCCAGATGTCGTGACCTTCGACGGAAACGCGGCGAATCCCCTGTCGCTGATTCTTCACTATCAACAGGAGGATCTTATAGCTCTGGGGAAGCTGGTACTGGCCTTAGCTTGTCGCAATCTTCTTGCCGTCCATCGCGACAACATACAAGCCTCTCTCGAGCTCGTCGCACGTTCCTACTCCACCGATCTCCGAAACTTCATTTTGTTCGTATACTCATTTATTCACTGTTTCCTCGAGCTTCACCCTGCATATCATTGTGTCTTTTATAATTCTCATTTATAATATCTCGAGCAAGTATAGCGCCAAAAAAAGGGTTGAGTAAAGTTTGGGAGGTGTAAGATAGGCGAAAGTTTTGTAGAAAACTTCGAGAAGGGTCTTAATACTTTCTGAGGGTATTTTGCTCCATTTTACAAAATATAGAAAATAGCCAGAACTGTTTTAGAAGGCACTTTACCCTATGTTATAAAAGTTTAAGAAGGGCCGGAATATTTATTAAGGATACTTTATTAATTCAACAACATTTTTAACTGCAATTATTTCATCTCTCAGTATTTGTTCAATCAAAGAATCCGATGTGACTTCCAAATCACTTTCTAGTCGTCCCATTGTTGACAGATACGTCATTAAAAAAATGAATTCTTCAAATCCTGTGAATACGCGCGGTACTTTACAGATATTTGCTCTCCGATCAAGCGAGAAAAAGCGTGACGGATCTGATGCCAATGATTGGAGCTCGCTTCTATACGCAGTTGGATGCGGTGCAGCTGCGATCCGACGTACTCGAGAACGAATTGGCCAAGGAACTCGAGAACGGCAGACTCTTCAGATTACTCGTTAAACTGGCGACGGTGAACGAACGGCCCGAACTTAATATGGAACTTACGTGGGCGGAAACCGGTGATCGGTACATGCTCAAATTATTTAGGGACTACGTTTTTCATCAGGTTACCGCTGACGGTAGGCCTTGGTTGGACATGTCTCATGTTGTCTCTTGTCTGAATAAGCTCGATTGTGGATCGCCGGACAAGGTAATCTATTATTTGGGTACTACAATTTCATCACGAACACATTTTTTTCATAATAAATTTTCTAATTAAGGAAAGAGTACACTTTCATTATCACTATTATGCAATATTTATAAGAGCTTGGCAAACAAATTTCTAGGGCTGTTTTCACGCGGAATATAATGAAAAAAAAATTCTTGATTCCTCGCTATCTAAAACAATATGTAAATCCTCAACCATGATAATAATTTTATTTAATTAATTACTTTGTATTAAAATCCTTTTTTTTTCTCACCAGATATGCCTCATGTCTCGCGACGAGCAGAGCGTGCTGGTTGTTAGCTACGCCGAGCTGAGACAGTGTCTTGAAACTTCGTTCGGCGAGCTCGTGCAATCAGCGAAGGACGTCGTGTAAAAGCTCCGTCATCGTATAATGCCAGTTAAATCGGGAAGCCACGAATGTGATATAAACATTTAGCGGTACTATCATTTAAACGAGTTTGTCGAAATTTACGAGTACACAATTACGTGTTATACTCGTTAAAGACGCAACAGCCCGTCGAAAAAAAAAATCGGGTCGTGAGAATTCGCGAACGGAAACGTCAAGCAAATTTGCTAAGAGATTGTCAGTGAGTTGTGGAATGACGTGTCGATGAGCCCGTCGTTCGGCAGCTACAATTCGATTGTAATATAATAATAATATACGTACGCGTACGAATCATGTGATCGTGTAAATCGGAAAGCACCTCAATTCGCTGCATACGAACAGAAGGATGCGTTTAAGGTACTATAAATGATAAAATGCCAGCGACGATGAACAACATAAATGACGTAAAAAACAAACCAGGAATCTTGTACACAACTTAAAATTATTGCGCGCATGAATAATGTTGTTGCGATGATAAGAAAAAAAAAATGATTTACCTAAACACAGTCGGTGTATAGGATAGAGCTCTTAGGTTTTAGGGTACGTACAACTCGTAAGCATTCATTTTTTGAAATAAATGTTTATTTTTGAAAGCAATCTTAAATCATGTGTTATTTATTGAATCAACGAAATGTATTTCTTGTTTTAATTCTATTTGGTCATTACTTTTCAGGCTTTGCTTCCACATGGAGGAAACTTTGTTTTCACGAAAACACTTTTTTTTTTTAATTTTCATCTCAGTGTATTCACAATGATCTAAAACGTCGAGAAAAGTCGTTTTTAGAACATGTGTGCATGAGAACGCTTCGAGAAACTGATCCAAAATTTTGCATAAAACTTGAATAGAATGCGTCGTTGTTTGGAACTAAATTTGCTAAGAATCCAATAAACAGTTTATATTTTAGAGAATTTTTTTTCAAGGCTTCCTCTATGAGGAAGCCAAAATTGATCAATATACTTCCTCATATAGGTAGCTTTGTAAAAAATTTAAAAATAATGAAGAAGCAGTGTTTCTCAAACGATATTCTACATATTAACAATCTAAAATTTGATAGAATTATATTTTTATTTTTATTAAGCTTCGTCGTTTTCAACCTGATTTTTTATAGATGGAATTTTTGACACGTCATACTCGGGTTCTGAAATATCGGTGTCGGATAGAATTAATTATTAATAAATTTATTTCGCTGGATAAACAACAGATTGTATTATTTTAAACGATTAACACTAGCAAATATCGAGACTGTTAATTTGAAGAGCATCATTCAAAAAGCATACTCTTGAAGAATACAACAAAAATGTGTCACCTTGACATGATAAATCATCGAGATTGGTAGATGATTTAAAAAAAATTTACTCTCTGTTCATCTTTAATCAGTAATAATTGCAATTATAATTGTAATGACAATACAGAGTCGATTTTTTAACAGAGATAACAATAAATTAATTAAATTGTCGTAATGCATGATTTTTAAGGATTTTCTTTATTCGTCACTTCTAACTCGATAGCAACACTTACAGTGCGAGACACTCTCAAAGGTAACAAGGTATCTTAAAAATATTCGACGAGCTTTTCGTCACGTTATCGTAACCGCAAACTTTCTCTTTTTATATTTCTTTTTGATACCTCCGATATTGCAAGTTTAAGGATAAACGCGGGCAGCAACACCGCGAGTTTGTTGAAATAGAAAAAATATATTATGTTCGATACCTAAGAGAAATGCGCGTTCTAACCGATTCTACTGTCTGTGTTTTACCGGGGACTAGATAGACTAATTGCGCATTTTATATCAAGTTCGAATACCTCGAGAGCACTTTGAATATTCTGCTTGTTGGTTTGTGGGTTCTTCTTAAATTCCTTTACATACATTGAGGTAAGAAGGTTCGACGTATGTTATAATAATAATAATAATAGTAATAATATAAGTACCTAAAATAGTATTACAATTAGTTGGAGGAATGGCGATCGGCACACGATGGCATAGATTCATTCATCGACATACTATAGAATCTAGAGAATGATCGATAAATGCGGATAGATTCGTAAACAATTTTACCATTGTAAGAAAGTATCCATCACAATCAACGACAGAATACCCGCGGTTAGTACGTTAAATTAATGTACACAATATTACATAGCATAGTTAGTACTTTTTAATTATAAACGATAACTTATTTTGCGCTTAAACGACGATGATTCGTTAATCTTCGCTACGACACTCATCAAATTTTGTTTGATGTTGAGACTATGCAAAATTCGGGCATAACATAGTAACCTGCAGCTTTTGATAGTTTTGTATTATAAAAGAAATTACAAAAAAAAATATTTCGTTTCAAAGATAATATCGCAATAGCTCATTTTTCTTTAAAAAATAATCGTAAATGCAAAATGCGCAGAGTTTCATTCAGGTTTTTAATTTTTAAAAACTTCACTGAAGCACGTACTTAAAATATTTAAAAAAAAAAAAAAAACCCCAAAATTTGGCCAAGCAAGATTTTGTTCATTCACTCACTTTTTGAAATATCCTCGAAAAATTAGTAACATATATTATTTTTAGCACATTAATTGACATGAAAACTTAAGAATACAACCCATTCGTAAAAATACGAAAATATTTTGTCAGACAAAAAAAAGAAACAAAATGTAATAGACGGCCTTTAATGGGGGGATTTGGAGATTCACCTTAATAATAACTGTGGTAAACACATACGAACACATAGGAAGGAGATTTACGAGTTAAAACGTGTGGATTGTGAGAAGTGTTTATCTTCTCATATGGAAATCTCCACTTCTCTTGGACAGCAAAGACTTACGCTGCATGGACAGACTGAAAGAAAAAGAACGAAAGATATGGTTTGTGTGTTTTGGTAGTTTTGATAAGCTTTTGTTTTGTTTAGTTTTTTTCACCATGAATTCTCTAGTGAATTCATGGGTGACGTACTTTCGCGATGTCGACGCCCGTTAGCGTTTTAACGAGTTCGGGAACACGCGTCACGATGCTCAATACTTCTTCGGTCAATTTTTCCGCACCGATAGCGCCGTTTCCGCTCGAGACCATTGTTATTTTTTTCGCTTGTGAAAGCGGTGCGGCTACTTCAGCGGCCACCTGAAAATTATCAATAAAAGCCGATTTATAGATTTATATTTTTTTATTTTCATTATGAGGCATTCTTTAACAACTGGGGCCACCATAACTTTTGAAAAACTTTTTTTTTTCGTCTCAAAATATGTTTTGATGACTCTGACATTTTTCTATAGATTCTGTACATAAAACTGTGGGTTACAGAAAATTAAGAGCAAAATAATAAGTATCGGAATTAGTGAAAAAAAAGAAAATGCAATTAGAAGAAAAAAAGTGGCTCAGTTAATAAAGAATGCCTCTTATAAGGTTTATGTTATTCAAAAACCTTTGGTAGTGTTTCCAGCATCATGTCAACCATCGCTGCATTTCCATATTCGTTCCAAGCAGCAGCTTTTTTTGCCATTTGACTGGCTTCTGCTTTGGCCTTTGCCTCAATCGCGAAAGCTTCGGCGTCACCGCGAATCTTTATTGCCTCAGCTTCCGCTTCGGCCTCCATAACAAGCCGTAGTTTGTTTGCCTCAGCCATTTTTTCGAGTCTGTAACACGTTACATTAATTTTTAGCAACAGCTTTTTTTTTTTTTTGACGAGAGGATGATGTTAAAATATGATTATTGTTACCTGTATTTTTCAGCATCGGCTGGACGCCTAACAGTCGCATCGAGCTCTCTTTCACGACGCCACATCTCTTGCTCTTGTACCGCTATTTCTTGGCCCCTCTCGACGACCTTAACTTGCATCTGTTCCTCCATGATTCTTTGCTTTGTCTTTGCCGCTTGAAGCTCGAAAGCCATTTCAGCCTCAGCTTTCTGAATAAATAAATCGCAAATGTTTTTGCAACCGTTTAACAATATACGTGGTATGAAAAAGGCTCAGGTTTCTCGGTTTCAGTTTTGCAGATAATCAGGTTTTTCGTGTGACGGTAATTTTCATATTTTTAACGGACTCTTCATATGTTTTTCCCGGCAAAAATCGTAAATGCTTATCGGTGTCTCAAAACCTTTACAAAATCTGGGAAATTTCTGGCTAATATTGGGAAAAATATGAGTATTATTTCTAAGGAATTCTGGAAAATATTTGCACTATGAAATATTTTTACTGTTATGCATTACTCGATATCGATGAGGTGGGCCTTCATCGTGCGTACCGGCTGTATTATAATGTCAGATCGTACCTTAGTTTGAACTTCGACGTCGTAAGCGGCTTTCTTCAGCTCAAAATCACGTTGAGCTTTTGCGATATCAGCATCATTGAGGAATCGTGCAGCCATTCTCTGTTCCTCCGCAATAGCTTCACGAATCTGTGCATCCCTTCGAGCTTCCGCTTCGCCGATTCTAGCGTCTCTTTTAACTTCGGCTGTTCGTGCCATACCAAGGGCTTTCAGATATCCCTAAGAAACGATGAAAAATTGAAAAATAAAAAACAAAAAATCTTTGAACACACAAATCGAATCACACGCACAAAAGCGCTACATCGCGTTACGATAGTGAAGGAGAGAGCAATTTTTTTCGAGGCATAACGAGGACTAAAAAGAAAGAAAAAAAGTGAATAGAAAGACAAAATAAATTGTAGTTGTAGTGATTAACACTAAAGATTTGCTGTATTATGCTATAGGCGCTCTATTAAAAATTCTATGCAATCTATAGCGCCGTTTGTGCAAAGTGACGAATGCTCCACGCGGTCTCGCCAGATCGCAAAAATCCCCAACCACCGGAACAAAAAAAAATCACACGAGATCGGAACGCACGCACACACTTCGATCGCGTTGTTTGGCGATAAACTTCGAGATCGAAACGCGGGGAGCGATGCTTCTATCTTGTTCCTCTCACCAGCAAAATTATATTCAGATAAAACAAAAAAGAATAGAAACAAAAAGGAAAAAACAAAAAGAAATAAAAAAAAACAAGTGTGTAAATCAAGAGAGAACTTAACTTTGGCAGTGATACGCTTTTTTTTTTTGAGTACAAAAAAAGGAAATAATTGAACGTACCTTTGCACCCTGCAAGGATAAAAAACAAAAAAACGCATTGAATATTTTGTATTCGACGATGAAAAGTAATATGATTTTTCGTTACTTTGGGACATGATATGAACGAAATTTCGTCACAAACGCCTTATTTTCTTTTCTTTTTCTTTTTTCTCTCTTTGTTTTCGCCGACGATCGAAAATTGCGCACCCGCTAGTATAGCTATCGTTAAATCTGTTTTTTGTGTGTTTTTTTTTTCTTTGATTTTTGTAACTAAACGAAGTCGCTATCCGCCTAATCGACCGACTGTCCTAACGGGTTAGCAAAAGGTGAAACGATCTATGAATTATTCGTGAAGTATTCGTGCATCGGGCATTCCTTAAATGTTCTATAGCAATGAAAAAAGTGAGTGAACGTACTTCCTCGTCGCGGATATCTTTCAACGTGTATGAGACCACTGTTATTCCCATGTTGACGAGATCGCTGCTCGCGACTTCGAACACTTCCTTACTGAACTTTTTACGATCTTTGTAAATTTCCTGCAAAACAAAATGTGTATCAATAAATACCTTTTTTCAGTCAAGTTAATCGGGTACAAAGATTAAAAAAAAATGGTATACAGGCTTTAAAAACGAAACTAGTGTCAAGTAAGGTGAATCTGGATTAAAGAGTTCCTACTTAATGTAGAAAAAAATTACATAACAATAAATTTACTCGATTTACGCCAATAATGGGCATGTTTTTTTAATCCAGTTTTTGTGAAATTAAAATTGTAATCTTAGTTCAATCTTAACGAGTAAGATTTCACTCTGTTGTTGGATGTCTATGAATACTCTATGAATTTATGGGAAAAAATTCATGATGATATTCATTGCTTACGTATTAAAATATCGAAATAAAACGAAGCAAATTACTCGGTGATTTCGAGGAACATGTTTTAAAAATGAAATGAACTTTTTCTCGTTAAAATCGAACAGGAATTACTAATTTCACTTCACAAAAACTGCATGAAAATATGCCTGTGGATTTAATAGTAGAAGTCGAACTATTTTTTTTTGCGAATTTTTGTTATTTTTTGTACATCAAGTGGGACCTCTTGAAACCAGATCTATCATAGTTTACACTAGCTTTTTTTTTTAAACCGCTTTACAAACGATTTTTTCATCTTAGTATTTGATTAACTTGTACTGCAAGGACTTTAAGCACAATTGAACACAGCTTCTAAATTTGAAGTAATTACAATCTTCAATTTGTGCTATATTAAATTACACCGAGTAAAACAGTTTATATATACAATTTATATATATACCTCAACAGTCATGCTTCCCATTATGGCTCTCTGATGTCCCTCAAGAGTCACCAATGCTATGTTGTGAATTTCATCCTCGTTCTTTCCTAAAAATTGTTCGCAAGCTGTGGAAAGCATTTCTTCATTCTGCCCTTGAATTTTCACCTGAAATTTTCAATCCAGAATTACAGGAATTTTAAAATATAATGCGATGTTAAAAACAAGTTTAATAGACGATAAATAAGTACCTGTGCTATTCCAGTCACTGATATTGGAACACCCTGGCAGGTATAAACAGTAGGACTCTCAACTTGTAGTGTCATAGTATTCAGTGAAATCCTGCAGAAAAAAAAAAATACAATTTCTTCTTAATTGCCTAATCGCTTTGATATAATATTTTGAAAAAAGAAATTCTTACTTTTGAACCTGCTGGACAATCGGCCAAACAAAAACCCGGCCTCCAGGTACGAGCAGAGGTTTGCCATAGCAGCATCCTTGAATAGAGTTAAGTAGAACAATTGAATTACTAGATTGATCAATTAAAGCCAATCGGTCAAAGGGTGATGGTGAAATTCCTAAACTAAGAGGAATTTCAAAGGAAATTATAGTTAAAAATAATTCTCATCAAATTGGGATTCACTAAAAGAAAACTGTTTTTTGTTTCTTTCTTTAGAGTTTTCATTGGACAATTATGTATATATTTTTTTGCCACTATGGGAATAACTGATGGCACATAAATCATAACTCTATCATTGACATTGCAGTTTAAAAAATATAAAATTATATGAAATATTTTAAAATATTCATATATATATATTTTATATGAAAGAAAATTGTATTTAATCAACAATAAGTTTTGTGAATTAAAAATAATCAGGAGGAAACATTTTTTTTCTTTTTTTAATGAGAAATAACATATATATATATATTTTGGCATTTTGGCAATAAGTGGCTCAAAAGTAATAAGTATGAGTGTTATCAAAAGATAATACTTTCATTACCAAATATAGCTCCAAATAGATAAAAATGTAGAAAACATACATATTTTTTTTAATTGCAATATTTCTATGCATAGTGATATGAGATGCTGTGCAATTAAATTACTAAATTGACCAATTAGAGTCAGTGGGTCACTGGAATATTGCTAAAATGCCTAAGCTAAAAGGAATTTGAAAAGAATTTTTTTTTAATCAACAATAAATAACAAAAAAATATATTTTTTCTTTATGTAGTATTTTCATTGAGCAATAATGTATATTTTTTGGCATTCTGGCAATAAGAGATAGCTCAAAAATGATGATAACAATATCGTCGGCAAATGCAGTTCCGAATATATAAATATATAGAACTTATATAAAAAATAAATTTTTTTACATCGCACTATATATATATATCTATGCGCAGTAATATAAGGTGTCGGAAATTGTGAATCACTAATTGTTCGGTCAAATCAATTGTACAAGAGAGACGAGTCCACGCGAGCGGTAAAGAGCTCCACACCCACTTTGGCGACGAGTCGATATACATATAGCGCATTAGGGAGTAGAGGCATTTTTAATTCTCTTAACGATATGAATAGAGAGGCAAGGATATTGCTTAAACTTAATGAAAGGCGAGGCTGGTTGTGTACTGCAAGTTTACCTGAAACCACGAGAGCCTCGTTGGGTCCGCACGTCACGAATCCACAACTCATAACTGCAACGAAAAGCACAACACGTTTTTCTTCTTGATTGACACGAGTAATCGGAGCGACTGAGCCGGAATCGCCGGAATTCAGTGAAAATAGTACTCAGCGCCGCACTTTACGGAACTCTCCACGTTTTAGTATATGCGTGCCGCTATTCTCAGCTTGTATACGATAACTCTGTAGTCACTCGCGGAAAAACGCTACACTGTTGGTGGACAGTGCGTAATGACGTCATGTAAAGCGCCGCGACGCTTGCTTACGGATCACGTAATATCGGCGGACGCAGAATGAGAGGAATGATGCGTTTACGAGATGCGCACGCGTTATGTACTGGGTATTTCACGTAAAGTAAGGCAGATTTTGGCTGAACGTTCACGAAACTGACGTCTATCGAGAATCTCGTTTCTTAATATGAGAGATTCTTCTCTCATAGTTGCAGAGCATATATTCTGGTTGCTTCGTTGAAAAGCGCGCATTTTCATGGTTACCTGGCTAGATTTTCGTTCTGCCCGATCAACACTTAACATATATGACAGATTCATAAACCTTCTGCTAAAATCTCTGTCCTACTTTTCGTAGAATATCCCATATATTGTTCCATTGCTCCAATTTCAGGGACGATTATTTTTTTAATGACTATTTCATTAGAGGGCCTTTTAAAAGAGTGATTATCGTCGTAAATAAATGCTTTATGGAAATAAATGTACTTGAGGTATTCTTGGTTTAGGTTAATAAACGTTAATTCCATAAAACCGAGATAAGATAACAACATTGCTGAGCCTTATTGCAGAAAGTGGACAGACATTTTTTATCGGTTGCAACATTTTTTTTTTTTTTTAATGCTTTATTTCGAACACTCAAGTTGAAGACATTATATATTAAATTATAACTAAAAAAAAATGTTATATGTTATAAATAAATGATATGATTTTTAAAATTACTTTCTGATTTGTAAGAAAAGGATATTCTACCATTTTTTTAATATGGAGGATTTTTTCATATCTGAGGATTTTTTTATGTGACGAAAACAACGTCATGATCGATCATTTTTTTTATCCGATCTTTTTCATAAATCTTTCATAAAAGAAATCACACCTGATTTTCGCTTAAAATCAAATACAATCTTTGAATATTAGTTGTTTTATTTATAAAGTTTAAGCTCCAGTGCTCCGAAGATTGCTCGAGAAGAAGCATAAAAAAAACAGAAGCAACCTAAAATCGAACCAAAAAGGGTTTACTTACTTTTGACATAGTTCTCAAAATTTAGTTATCTCACACCAGGTCTTACGTAATTTTTTCATATTTTTAAACTCTCGCAAGAACATTAACATTCAAAGATTGTTATTTTTTTTAATCTAAAAAAATCGTAGTGTTAATATCGACAAACATAAAATTAAAAAAATTTGTGACAATTTGGCCTCTACTACTTTAATTTTTTTTTTTATATTTAAGATGAAAAATTGCAGTAATTGATGCTAAATACTTCGAAAATCAGGAAGTTTAATATAAATTTTAACTAACTCGTGTATTCAATTCACTATGCCAGCTGATGAATCACATTTACAGTAATAAAAATTTGAAAATATTTTTAACAATGTCATATATCTGTAGTGAAATCTTTTCCTTCGGTTTATATCAAATTTAATCAAGTATAATTGATCATTTTTCAGGTCTTCGGTGTGTGACTTTCAGTAATGTCTAAAAGATTATGAAAAATTACGAGTTCTGGGCTTCCGCGATGTTTCGTCAGTGTCGCGTACTGATGCAGGACGTGGAGGCGGAGGAGGGACCACCGCTGGTATTTGCGCAAAGAAACGTTCATGTCTTTGATATTGTTGAGGAATATTCGTAGAAACAAACATATCCAATTAAAAACTTTATATTGCTTTATTTAATTATTTTTAAAAATCGAATTTTACTGTTGTTGGTTTATAAGCATAAACTGTCAAGTTTTTAATAACATGTCCAATCGCGACATTTGACGAACTTCAATGGTATGCGGCATAAAAAAAAAAAATACCACTGTACGTAGAATTATACCTATATGTAGTAATTATATTCTTATCGATAGAATACAATTCGTTATATTTTATTTACATTCCACGGATTGAGTAAAAAATCTAAAATCGTCTAAATTGCTTCTTGAATCTTTCGTAGTAATAATCGTCGGTGGCCTTTTCACCGTTATCCTTTCGTTTACCCTTTCCGTCGTCTTTCGGAGCGACCGTATTAACGCGGGCACCACCGCTGTTTTTACCTTTATGCGCATCGGGATCGTCGATATTAACTAAAATAAAACGAGATTAAATTGTCTGAAATACTTTTGAGATGCTTTTCGTTCATTCTATTAGGCAAAATGAGTGCAAATTCAAACTTACATCTGTTGTGTTGCACAAAATTCACTGCCATGTTTGTAGGTACAAATTGCGAAGGTCCATCCTTTTTTCTGTGTCTGTCCCACAATAATTTGAGCTTTGCTTCCTCGGTCGCTTCTATATTTCGTATTTTAGCTCTGTAAGATAAAAAGTTTTTTTTCTTTCTTTTCAATTCTTTAATCGTTAATAATAATATACTTTTTACATATTGTATTCAAACAAAGAAAAACAGCATTCTGGGAATGTTAAATTCTTTAAATTCAAATTAAATAAATTATTAATTGTCTATTTTAAATCAATTTAGTAAAATTAATTTTTGATAAATATGCATACTCTATCCCAAGATCCACTTCTGGTATACCAGAAAGCATCTGATTGGACAGCATCTCCTCGCTTCTGTGAGTCGAGCTCTGTCTCAAGTGTTCAGGTACTGCTTGTAGCGCAGCCTCCTCCGGAGAACAATAAGTCATATCCCCACCAGGTCCACCGCTGTCATCAGCGTCATTATTTTTATTCTTTCTCTTTGACAACTCTTCCTCTATGTATTTTAACCTGATTTTCAAAGTTATAAACAATTAGTACATCAGCATTTATTAATATTTCAAAGAATCACAGTAGATGATATAAACATGATAAAATACAAACATCTCTTCATCTTCGTCTCGTTTATTTGTCTCAGCATTGAATTGAGTTCCTATTCCAGTATCATAAGCATCATCCTGCTTAATTTTATTGTTTTTCAGCGCTGTCATATTCACCATTCCTCCAGCCTTCACATTGAAAGGATCAGACTGAAAAGAAAATACGAATTTAAGTTTGTAGTGTAATTTTTAATTCACCAGTTTCCTTTAATAAATAAAGAAATGAAATAAATAAAAGTATAAGAAAGAAATGGAATAACTTTCATGAAATATTTTAAATATTGTTTAAAATAAACTTTCTTGTAAACTCTGATAATCTTACTGATAAATCCAGTGATATCAAGAGTCCTGGTAGCAAATTGACACCAAGTATTTAAACAAAATGATATTACATTTTTTTAATCTTTAAAAAATTTAGCATAATCTTAAAAATGTTTTTCTTTTGTGAGGCACTACTGCTATTTTTATTTCTCTAGCTGGCAAACCTTTTGCAGGACCTTGCAAATTGCCACTCAAATTTTTTAGTAGAAAATTATAGCGGATGTAAAAGCTATATGTGTCGGTATCCCTTTATTTTTTTAATATAAAAAAAAATTATATACATGGTGACCACTAGAAATAGTGGTAAAAATTCCCTGATTTTACCCCAATCAAGTCAGGGTTAATACAAGAAAGCCATTAATCGAAGTCTATTTATCAGTATTAAAAACACCTTTTTAAAATCTATTCAATGGACATGAAAACAATATTTATATAAGTCACAGAGATTAATGACAGCATTGATTTAAAAAAATTTTTTGTCATTACAATATGATTCTTCCTTATAGATGTACTTTTGTAAAAAATGAAAAATAATGAACAATGTGCAAAGCTATTCTTTGCATCTACTTTTTATTATCCCATTTTTTCTATTGTATTCAAAAATGGACTACACAAATTTATAAAATAATTTTTTGTCGATAAATGAATAAATAAAATATGAAATTCTTACTGTTATGCTATCAGAGGTTGTCAGCTTTTGTCCTAGTGCCAGTTCCGCTACATTAACTCCGCTCGGACGGTGTCGAAGCTTTTGCAATATTTTCAGCTCCTCAATGGTATTTCTTTAACAAAATTTCTCTAATATTTAATTCATATGAAGTACGATCGGATGATAAGAAATTAATAATTTTGACATACTTGACCGAAGCATCTTTTTCGACATCACTGTCACTGTCGTCCGAATTAACTTTTCGACTTCTCAGTGGTTTTCTCACTTTTTTCTTGAATCCTATTTTACTCGACGTTGAAGGTTCCTCCGTTATCGCTGGATCGCCCATCGCTTAACTAACCGTATTTACCTTTTACCTTTGAAATTATTAAACGCAACAATACGTCATGAAAACGATGTTATTGTCAATTTATAGGTTATATATCTTGCTTGGAGCGTTATCAGTGATTGTCAGTTCGAATCTTCCGCATGTTAGCAGCGCGGCGCTTAATCAGCGGCAAATAGCAGCGATGATTCAACTCTGTAAACAGCTGATAAAATCAGTGAAAATTCTACCGTGATAGGTCAATTAACGGTCACGTGACGGCTAATTTACCAAAAATTGACCGGTCGCAAATTCGGCGCACATATCTAGCGGCAGACCGCAGACAGCTGATAAATTTGTCTTATCTCCCGACGAAGAACTGCTTTTGGTTACGTGGATTTACGTTGTTTCCACCGAATCAGCTGTTAAACGTCGAAGTTCATTTTAACTTATATTTTCGTTACTACGAGCTACGTTATTATTTGCGAAGACAATTTATATAAACGATCAAAATAATGACACAGGTAAAATTTTTGGGTTTAAGTGACTGATGATTTTTTAAAATGAAACGTTGATTGTTATGTTAATTAATATGCAATTGCAGGTGAATGAGAATAAGAGAGATGTGCCATCGGTGCTGAGAAGATGCCTCGCTGTTGATGCCTATTTAACAAATGTATTTGTCAAGACAGTGGAAAAGTCTCTACCGCTCAAACAGCTCAAAGTCCATTACAGATTACTCGAGGTAATTTTTAAGATAATCATTAATTGCTTTTGAAGATTTTGACTATTCATTTATTTATTTATTTATTTCATTGGTTTCTCCTTTTCAATATTACAATATATTGGTGAATTGAAAAATACAAGCCTTATCAAATTATTTTGGTGGATATAACATTTTATACAATAAATTTTATAATAAAGATAAAACTAGAATTGTGAAATTTTAGAAAACTTGACTAATAACGAACAATAACATTTTGATATATATTCAGGTATATATATATATATATATTCGGTAACCTTTGACCTTATTTTTGATGCTCAAATGTATTTTATGCTTTTCTCAGATTCCCAATAATGACTGCAGCTTTAGCTATCATTCTTTCTTTTCACTTTTTTTAATGTTGGAAATACCTCAGGATTTTATCTCTTTTAGTTCCTCTTTTAATTTTATGTACGGGTCACAACATTGACTTATCTACTTTCAGTTACTCTCTTTCTTTAATAACTAAATACTGTTGTTTTTCAATTGTGGCAAATTATTTATATTATCCTGGTATTTCCAAATTCTTCCATCTCTTGTTTGAATCACCCTCCATATTATTTTATTGCATTTATAATTGGAACATTTATACATTTTTGAAATACTGCTAAAAAATGTTGTTAAAAAAAATAAATAGTAAAATCTGTTCCAAGTACAAATGATTTATAGCTACTTTGAAATATAGTATTCTGGCAATTAACTTGAAGTTGTAGCTGAATTAAAAATAAATGTAGAATAGACTTTATATGAAATAGGAACATCTTAAAATAATTTGAGGTATATTATTTGTTAATTTGGAGAATAATTAATGTTTTCTATTACTTTTTAACAAGCTTTTTTGTTAAATTTTTAAAACAAGTATTTCATATATTTTAATTTTCTAGATGCTGTTTATTCTTTTGTGTGTTATTTTTATTGTACTGTTTTTTTTTCAGTATTCATGCCATGGAATTCCATGGTTGGCAGGTTGGCTGGCGTTTATTTGGATCCTGAACGGCAAAAATTTATATCAGATGCAAATCAATCTGCTGATAGGTAAAAAAATACAATCTTCCAATTTTCAATATTTTTAAGAAACTTGATTTCACCTTTTCTTAGAAATGATTTTTAGAAACTTACTACAATAAAAGCCTTGGCAAAGAAATTGCCCAGAATGTTTATAATGTTGCACAGACCTTTTTTTTAATCAAATATTTAGCAATGCCTAAAGTAAAGATTTTTGCAGGTTTATTGATCGACATCGTTGTTGTTGCTCTGGTGAAAGCAACTACGCGTAGAAGACGTCCCGCTAAAAATGATGATCCATTTGCGATTGGCCCCGATAAATATTCTTTTCCATCAGGACACGCGTCTCGCTCCGCTTTCATTGCATACTTTTTCTTGAACTTGTATCCATTACCCATATTTTGCGTACCTCCTCTCTTCGCTTGGTGTACTTCAATTTGCGTGTCTCGTCTTTTAATGAGAAGACACCATCTCCTGGACGTGATTTCGGGAGTATTGCTTGGTGTTATCGAAGGAATGATCGTAGGCTACATTTATCTGGAGCCTGAGACGTGCGCTGGTTTCATATACTGGTTGACGGACGAAAAACTTGACGGTGGCGATTATCACGTTTGATCGCTAATGTTGAACCAATTTTCTACAATTACCCATGGATTTTTGATTGCGCTATTTTCTTCAATTGCTCTTCCTTATTGAACATTATTTTATAAGATTATGTACGAATGGTCGCTAATTACCACGTTTCAATTGATAAGAATTTGTTAACTTAATACTGTGATTGTTGACGTAGTAATTAAGTGAATTACCTTGTGTTTGATTTTTTTTTACATATAATTACAACAAATATGTAATTTAGATTTTTCATAACAAATAAATACAATATTTTACTCAAGAATTTAATTCAATGTCTCATGATAAGAAATTGTTCTATATTAATATTTTATTGAAAAATCGAATTCATCCTGCGAAAGATTGCGGCGGAAATATTGAAGAAATGTTTTCAATATTTTATTATTATTTTGATTGAAATATTTCAATAATTTATAAATAATTATAAATAATTGTAGGTAACTTTATGGTCGAATATTGTAAAAAATTTAATTTGAAGATTCAAATTTGAATTTTTTGAAATATTGTTGAAAATTTCAAATTTCAAAATATTAAAAATAATTTGAAAAATATTTCAAAAATATTCTGTCAATATTGCCGTATTTTAAAAGTAATATTTCGATAATAAATATTTCGGTGGTAATGTGTGTTTGAAAGTGCCGCCGTAACGTTTAGTTGATGTCGCTGCACGTGAATTATTGTGGGAGCGCTGCGCTCTGCGTCTGTGGAAAAAAATATGGCGTAAAGTGATTGTTACACATGTGTCAATGATTTTGGTAAGGCGACTTTAAAGCGTAAAGCCGATACGTGTGATTAATCTGTAAGAAAAACTATTTAAATACGCGACATATCGATGAATTTTTACTGACATGTCCAGTGTCACCGAGATTTTTTTTCTATCCTTTATTATCTCAGCGAGTCAAACACCGTGAGGCGCATATCAACGACGTTGCAAGTATCACGCCAGCCATTTCATGATTTATTTCCAAACATTTACGAACGATCGTCACAATTGTTCGAGCGCAATTTTTTCCCTCATCAAAGCAACACAAAATATCCTCCTTAAATGCTTTCCTTATTATACGATTACATGGAAAAATTGGTTTTCGAACTTCGAACGTTAAGCCACTTTTTTTTTCCGGCTGCCTTGACGCGCGTTTACGCTGCATCACAATCCTCGGCAACCTGCTTCATATATTCTTTTGGCAAACAAAATACATTCCGATCGTCTTAGTTGTTGGCATGTCGTTCATTCATTCAAATATTTCTTGCAGTTTTGTCTAGCGAGATCGCTGACCGACTTTAGGTTCACTGTGTACTTACATTTTTTTTCAACCTTTGGAGTGTGTTAAATTTTTGTTTTCTGCAATTCAGATACTCGTTGAAGTTCATAAAAAATGGGTTTTCTGTTGAAATGGTCTGGAAAATCTTATTTGTATCCAATAATTTGATATTGACTGATACGCTTGTAAAATTCAATTTTCAATTGAGTCTTTCTGTTTGTTAATTGCACCTTGTGTAAACATAATTTTCATAACAATGCAATATAGGAATAATGTAATATGCTTCCTCATAACTTTCAATATAGACATTACTCTGTAATTTGCATTACAAGATAGGCAACAAATATATTCTTTAAAGTATTTCTCATTGAAATAGGAAGTTTGGTATTAATATCATTCTATGTATAACATTGCAGTGTCCTTTAATATCTTAAAACTCTTTGTGTTGTAAAATCCTTTTGTATTAAAAAATCTGGATACTACTGTAGAAGTTACTAAAAAAATTATTTTTTTAGACACAGTTTGAAAAATTTCATGATTAGGAAGAGTCACCACTAAATGAACACTTTAGCAGAGCGATTTGTTAATCATGGGTTTCTATAAAATCTAATATTTCCAGACTGATATGAAAATTTTAACAGATAACATGAATGTTGAATTATGTGATGCAATTTAAAAAATATTGTATTTTCAAGGCAGAGTATATAAAAATAAAAACTAAGCACAAAAAAATTCAAAAACACCAGTAAATGAACAGGTTAATCTAATCGTCACTTTTTGTAGACAATAGGCTTCAGCAATAAAATAATTCCACTAGATAGCTAAAAAATAAACAAATTTAATATCTAATGTTGATCTAAGTCATCATAATTTCTTATAAACTCTCAAAAAGCTGTTTACTCTCTGGTGACTGTTCAATTACTGGTGTATTCATCCTATTCAATAATTTGATACTGTTTTATAATCTTGTACAAACCAAATTGCAATTGAGTCCTTTTGTTCATTAACTGCATTCTGTGTAAATACATTTTTTATAACTTTGACTCCAAAATCCAAGATCTGCATGAGAAATCTCTAATCAATGTTGCTATCTCATACTCTGATCATGCAGAAAATTAGTAATGTTACATTTATTAACTTGTGCCACATTTTTAAGTATTCGTCAATAAATTCAACCACACACATTATCCAATATGTCTATTGAGCATTTACTTAAACCATAACACTAACTATATGCAGTGATGTTTTCTAGAATAAAGGGCACAAGCAAAAGAATAAAAATTAGTTAAAAGTATAAAGCCTTAACAGCCATAACTGAAAATCCACAAGTGTGGCTGATGCCAAATTTATACCATAATGAAGATAAAAAAATAACAAAAGTATATTGTAAATCTCAGATTTTTTTTTGCAGTAAAAATTTCTAAAGATGATTGCTGCTAATTGATTAATATAAAAAAACTGTTTAGAAGGCAATTTGGAGTCCATATACATATTTTAGATAAATTCAAATTCTTAGGCCTTTCGATTCTCACTAAAGTTATTAAGAATTACATTTTTCCTAAAATGTGTATGAATTATGTATGCCATACATTACAGTTTTTTTTTATGACTGAAAAAAAAAAAATATCCATTGTCAATATATTTCAATAAAAAAAATCAATCATTATCAAATACACAGGAAAAAATAGAAAAAAGCCACTGGAAAGTTTAGCAAAATAAAAATAACTTTTTTTTATTCATAGTCTCGCAGATGCTGATGATTACCACCAAAGACGACTGGATAGAATTCCCGACGGACGTATAGGATCGAAGTCCGCTGGAAAGATAGAAAAACACCGGTAAGACGATAAGAAAACCGAACGAATCGTTAACCGACACCATTTTAGAGAAATAACGACAAAATTCTGGCTTCCTTAGAACGCCGAGTATTCTTGGTCGTTATTACTTATTTTTTATTTGAAATTCGATAGAGGGATGAATGTTATATCGGAATGGTGAGGGTAAAAGCGCCGAAACTCTTGCTGAAGAGGTGGGAGGCTGGATGAGTCTGATGGCTTGTGAAAGATGAAAAGGAGAAAGAGCGAGAGAGATAGGAAGAGAGAGAACTAGAGCCATTTTCCAAGTCTTGGTTTAGACCATCTAAATATAGCCAGAGCAGGCTACTACAGTCTTTCAATAGTGTGTAGTGCCGTGCAGAGCGGACATCCACCATCCGTTGCGTAGATCTCACTGATTTTCTAACTTCTAGCATGGCGCTCTGCCAAATCTTGATCTAAGAATCTACGATAAGCTTTTCCTTTTTTTTTTTAAATGTTAGTTCAATTCTCCAGACGGATACAATTGTTTTTCTCTCCGTCGTAGGTACGGTATTGTGTTACGCAAAAAAAAAATAAGTTGTATTTGTGTGCGAGAATAAAAACAGGTGTGGGTTTAATGGTGAAGCATGCCCGGGCGTTTTTTGATCTTTTCATTTTGTGTTAAAAGGATGTGCAACCGAATGTGCCAAATACGAGAGAAGAATTCGGAACTTTTGCGAAATATTCTGCTTTGCGAGAGAATCTCGAAAACACGTGTATTTTGCATTAGATTGTCGTTTATTTGAGAAAAAAAAGTTGACTTGGTATCGAGTGAATCTCTCAGTCCGACCAATACATTAAATAAGTGCATTTAATGAGATTTAAAATCATCTATGTAATCTAATTATCCTATTTGTGTGTCGAAAATTCAAATTTTTCATTTTTAAAAATATATTTTATGTTTTTATTATCATGATCGAACTGCTAAACAGCATTTACAGCAACTAAAAATGAAGCAAAATTAATTATTTATAATATGTAATATAATATGTATTTTCTAATAGTATATATATGTATTATATATGTTATTAGAAAAAAGTAAAACTAGATTTGTTTCTTCTTCGAGTACAGTTTCCCTTCTTTTTTTTACACTAAGTGGTAATTTCGGTTTTGCTGAGATGTACGAGATTCGTGTCGGTGCCCCGCTAAGGTACACCCACTAAATACGACCTTAAGCCGGGCAGTACACGCTTAAATAATAAATATGGCAATGATTATTCGCTCGTATATGGAATTCCGGGCTATTCGCAACTAACGCTTATGAATGATTTGCAATAATACCCTTCACTCATAGCATAATACACGTATGCCACACATGTTTATACGTTTAATCATATTTTATACTTTTGACAGAGGCGGTTCAATGAATAACCGCCTTGGTTAAGTTTTTTGCTGTTTTTCTCCTGTATCCAACAATATCGAGAATAGGGATGAATGATATTGGTTGATTAAACGAAAACCTATTTTTTTTTCATTTATAATCAATATTTGCAGCATATTTTGAAAAATCGGATAACTTTTTTTTTAAACTACCAACGAATCGCTTTTCTGCCTTATTGTTATTTTTTATCGTAATTTAAAATGTCAATTTGGCGATTAAAGAATGTAAAAAAAATAACGATTTCTCTAGATGCAGATAAGATAATTCTTTAATTTATAATATCACGATTTGAGCGGTAAGAAACTCGTTGCGTTTAAAATTACTCGTTTTGTTTATTTCCCAATTAATTTGTTACTGATTATTTTGATAGATTATCCTGTTGTATTTGTGAGAAAATAAATATTTGATAAAAATCATAAAAGTATTTTTCCATATAGATTTATTTTAAAATTTCATAAAAAAGTGAAATAACGAACAATGGCTAATAGATGAAAATAATGACTCATTAGATTTTCGTCATATTTTATAATGATGTTTAAGAGCAAAAACCTTCATTTTTTCGTTTTTATTAAGATAATTGTATACAATAAAAATATTTTTATTGGATATTTGAAAACATAATAAATATCAGTACCAGTATATTAATGATTTGTTGCTTGTAGTCTGCTGCTCACAAGTGAAACTATGTTGTTGAATAATTCACGATAATAGTTTTTTTAATCCACTTTTTAATTAAATATATATTTATTATTTTACCAATACTGCTATACAGAAATAGAATTATTGTATACTGGATGACGTTTTTCAAACTCACTCTAACTGTTTATCTATTCCATAAGTAATTTTGATATTGATTATTTTTTTAGAATATCCAAAAAAATCGGCAAGACAGATATTTTGTTTGTATATAAAATTATTAAAAAAAAAAACGAAAAAAACGTTATTCTTTTTAGAATTATTGTAAAATGCGACGAAAATCAAAGTAAGGAAAATCTAATGACCCACTATTTTTTTCGATTAATTCCATTAGTCATTATTTCTCTTTTTATGACATTTTGAAATCTGGAACTTGGATTACAAACAACATTTTTGTTTACCTTGTATGATCGATTTTTACAATAACAAATTTAAGTGATCATCCTCACAATAATATCAACATTGCTCATCCCTAATCCAAAATGTTGAGAAGAAAGTCTAAGTTAAAAAAAAAAGTTGAGTCAACGGGTCCATTTTTTCTTGTATGGAAGGCGTAAGAAAATAAAAAATAAATATTAGAATTCGAGATTCAAGCACCAGCGCGCGTGTCAATTCGTGTCAGCGTTCGATGCTTATATTCTGTAATTGCAGAGAAATGGTGTGTGTGGCCGGTGAGGGTCAAGGGGCCCTCGAAATTTGGGATCTGGTTGCAGGCGGCGATGAGCCACAGAAGAAAACGCTGAAGATTCCTCAGTCCGTGCGTGTCGCCGAGCTCGTTTCACGAGTGTGTTATCTGTACACGTACAAGATCGGGAGCGTCGGATTGATTCTTCAATGGGACAGAAACAAGGTGGTCTTTTTACGGGCCCTCCTTTAAAAAAAAAAAAGAAAAAAAAACATCCAATAATACAAAATACGCTTCGCCGCTTGGCTGCTGCTGAGATGTGTGTGTGTGTTTTTTTTAAATTACTAACTCTGTGTGTTACGGGCGTATTCGACAGGTCGATCTGATGTACGTGAGGCGAGATTTCACTATTGCCGAAATCGGTGTGGATTTTACATCCGGAACAACCTACAGGTTGCTCATTACCGAATGGCCGTCCTCGCCCTCAGAGAGTGACGAACAGGTGCGAAATTATTTTTGCGCATCCGTCACATCAAGCTTGATCTTTTTTTTCTCTCCGTTATCCCGGCTTCGTTCATATTTTTATTCACACGAACGCGAATTTAATTCGTGTTCTTGTCCCTCAATTTTGATCTCCGATATCGCACGTTACATGTTTCCATTGTTGTTCATTTCTCGTGCAGTCCAAGACACTGGTTAGTCCGCTCCTCGCAAGTAGTCAACGCCAATGCATATGGATCATTCCACGCAAATATTAAACAGCGGATTTACCTTGAACCCCTGGATTGGATTGTAATTTAGAAACTACCTGAATTTTTGTAGATTTTTTTTACGTGCTTATCAAATTATCGAGTAAAAAAATCTCCTTTTCATATATATTTAATAGCAGCATTTTTTACTAGAGTAAAGGAAATGAAAAAAGAAATGAGAGACGTTGTGGAAGTCCCTTAAAAACAGATGTTTCAACTTTTATATCAATTTTAAATACTTTGGCGGGTTTCGCTGTTGATTTTTGTTTAAGCTCAAATTTTTGAACATAGGAATTCTTTTTTAGTTTATTTTAAGGGATTCATAACCGCTGTAAACTTATTACAATGGTTTTTTTTAACTTGATAATTTGTTAGGCATATACAAAATAAAACGTGAAACAGGAAAAAATTGTTATAATTCATGTTTTGTTTGTATAAGAAGTGCTAACAACGCACAAAATTACAACCCAATCGGGGAGATTGAGGTACAAAACCGTTGGTTAATATTTCATGAAACGGACCACATATCCCTCGTAGAAAAAGCATAAATTGCACGTAGCTTTGATGTTTGAACGCATTCAAGTATTACGTGTGTCGAGTGCGTGTGCGTGTGTTGTTCTTTTTTTTTGTTCCTATTGCAGAAAATGCCGTGCGTGGACGGTGGTGACTCGTGGGGTTTCCTTGAGGTACTGGACCTCGCCGAGAGTGACCTTAGCCAGTATCTCGCGATTGGCCCTGCCACGACGGTCAACGGCCTTTTTCGACTGATCGAGCAAAATCACAAGCCTGGGACCTTTGGCCTATTCTTACGATGCGGAAGGAACAAGGTGTTCGGCAAAAAAGCGTGCTCAAACTGACAAAATATACACACCATAGACACGAAAAATCTTTCGATAGGATCTTGACCGCTTCTTTCGCGTCAACGCTACGATCTCAAATCTTTTTTCTTTTCGTCAAAAATGCAAAGAATAAATGAGCTTCGTATCGTCGACGTTCGAACACCAGCACTGGAAATCTTGCCTTGACAAAAGTTCTCGTAATTAGTCGTAATTCAATGAACGATCAGTAAAATTTTTATAGAAAATTGTAATATTTATTTGATAGTTAATTTTTTAAAGTTGCAAAGTACAACTTTACACACTGCTTCTTCAGTAAGTCCAATTTTTCATCAAGCCACCTCTATGAGGAAACTTGTTTATTAATTTTGGCTTCCTCATAGAAAAAATGTTGTGAAAACCGAAAATTAATGAGGAAACAATGTGCAAAGTTGTACTTTATAACTTTTATTTGAAGTAGCAGTTTTTTTTTCAATTCCTTATCTCTATAACTTTGGAAGTTACGTTTTTGACTATTCTGAGTATCCTGACATGAAAATCTCGAAAAAAAAATTCTCACGAGAACTAAGTTTCCTCTAGGAGGACGTATGAAATGAATATTTTTTATCAAGATTTTGCTGAATTATTGAAATTATTTTTTCATTCGTTAACTATCTAATGTGGCCATTGACAATGATACCTTTCTCTCACGAATCACGAAGAAGATACAAACTTGACAAACGTAGAATGAATCTTTCGATTATCATCGTCTTCCAAAAAATCTAATTCATTTATGAGTTTGTTTCATTTTTTTCTTTCTCGTTTCATTTCTCAAATAGTTCAAATTGAACGACAAAGACACGAGAAAGTTGACCGAGGTCGGCGTGGACTTGTCAGCCCTCGGTACAGTAATGCTGCTCGTTACGGACCCGTCACATTCGCCGGCCACGACTCCTACTCCAGCAGAAGAACGAAGAAGTAAGATGGACGAAGAATATGAAGGTGTTATTAGTCGGAATCACGATAAAGAATTCGAGGGTGAGATTTTTTCTTTGATTGTTTTGTCTTCTCTAACGAAATTTAAAAAAAATAAATAAAAAACGAAAAACTTGTTTTCAGCATAGTTTCAAATTTTAATTAGCAGCTGGTTAATTATTAAAGACAGATAATAACAACAACAACAAAAATTGAAGGGTTTATTAATTTCCAGATCAGTTCGCGATTGATTCTTGTAGGATAAAAAAGTGGACAAGGAACAAATCATCATACAAACGCGACGGATGCGACGATGTGCCGGCGAAGAATGAAAGTGGTGAGAAACGCCCGACAATCCGGTCGACGCATATATGTAGTAGTAGAATAGATGTATTAGCTTCTTCTATATTTTTCTCATCTCTACTTCATCCCGAAGTGTTATGCAATTTTTTGAAAACCTTTTTTTTTGCGTTTTACATTTTTTTCTTTAACCGGAGATCGAAGTGAATAATTGCTAAATAATGAGAATGAGTGAGACCAAGTAAAAGACGATGCAGAGAATTATTGATATAAAAACTTTCCATCGCTTTATCTAGGATATTAGACGCGATCTAACGATTTTTAAAAATTTATTTTTGTTTCTCTCTCCGGCCGATATCTTAATCAGAACGAATAGAGGAACAAGGACAAGAGGATGTTGAGTCGAATCGACGTAGCGAAAATGGTGAGTAATAAATATTGCGTTGCAATGTTCTCATGGCGATATTTAAGGTAGCTTCTGTGATCCAGTTGACTCAAAGCACTATCTCGAAAGAACAAAAATACATTTGTTCAAGCTAAAAAAGCTAAATTTGCATAAATATAACGAAATATCAACGCATTAATACGATTTATGCGAAATTATTTGATAATGAAGTATCGTGATCGCAGGTACGAACATCGTATATTCCTAAAATACCTTTGATATCAATAGGCGAGAATGAACAAGTTTCGTGCAATAATAATTCATTATTCGTGATGAGAAAGTATGTTTAATTATTATCTCAATCACGGGTGTAACATGTTTGTGTGACTGCAAAGAGCTTATTCAAAACTTTTTGAAAAAAACTGTTTTTTTTTCCTTTTCTAATGTCGATATTCCTATCAAATGGTGACAATTTCAATAATAACGTAATGCATCTTTTCGAGAATAATATGTTCCTAATAATGATTTCAAGTTTTAGCAACCAGAGTAATGTAAAGTTAGATTGACTTGGTTGGCCGCTTAACGAGAAACGACTCTTTACAAAGTTTCACTCGGTTTAAACATTAACATCTTTTTAATTATACAGACCGACAACTTTTTACTTACATAGAAATGTGCAGCGTATTTCAGTTTACAAGGCCATACATTTTCTTCCTTCCTGAATATTTCATTTGGATGGTAGAAAAGTTTCAAGGATCGCAGATTATAATGCTTTTTGCATATTCCCTTATGTAAAACATAGCAATTTTAGAAGCACATATCTATGTAACTGAATGGTTAACAATTCTGACATAGCGGTAAAAAAACGTGTTTTATCACGGTGAACCAGATACTTTCATTGCAAACATTAATCTTAGAATTTTCTAATGTCAATAGCTACGATAAATCACAAATACGTTTTGAAAAATTATCTTAAATTTTCAATAAACTTGAGGGTAATGGTCTTGTAGGATAGGAATAGATTTTTTTTTGTTAAGTCCTTAATTCATTTTATTTGGTTTATAATTTATCATTGGTTTTATAGCTTATGTCGGTCTGGTGAATCAAGCGATGACCTGCTACCTCAACAGTCTCCTTCAAGCGCTCTACATGACACCGGAATTTCGTAACGCTCTTTACAACTGGGAATACGTAAAAGGCTCCGAAAAGGACGAAGCTAACAGCATACCTTACCAGTTGCAAAAATTATTTCTGAATCTGCAGGTCAGTTTTACTTTGCTACCTACAAGTTCTTCGAATCAAGCAATTTTTTTTTGGATCGATCGTTTTAACTTTTAACCTTTTTTTTTACAGACATCGTCAAAAAATGCTATAGAAACAACGTCGTTGACCAAAAGCTTCGGCTGGGACTCGACGGAAGCTTGGCAACAGCACGATATTCAAGAGCTCTGCAGAGTAATGTTCGATGCACTGGAACAAAAATTTAAAAACACGGAACAGGCCGATCTCATAAATCGACTTTACGAAGGTGAGAACATTAAATTAGGGATGTGCGAGTATGAATTGAATATTTATATTCAATTCAGATAAATTTAAACACTATTCGCACATCCCTACATTAAATTCTCGAAAAAAAATCGTATTCCTCGAAGCACCTCGTAATACGAGAAAAAAGAAATTAATAAATCTTTTTTTAATTGTACAATGAAATACTTTGTAGGCAAGATGATCGATTATGTCAAATGCTTGGAGTGCGGCACGGAAAAATCGCGAGAAGATATGTTTCTCGATATTCCCTTGCCTGTGAAACCTTTCGGCAGCAATGTTGCGTACAATAGCGTGGTAAGCAAATAGCATAAATCGCGAAAAAATTCTCCTTTAGTTAGAATAATTCGAAGATATGCTAATGATTTTTTCCGGTAATTATTTCGCAGGAAGAGGCACTTAACGCTTTCGTTCAACCTGAGACTCTCGATGGCACGAATCAGTATCACTGCGATACCTGTAACAAAAAATGCGACGCGCACAAGGGTTTAAAGTTCACCAAGTTTCCGTATCTTCTTACTCTCCATTTAAAACGCTTCGACTTTGACTACAACACGTTTCACAGGATCAAGCTAAACGATGAGTAAGTATGAGGTTTAATTCTATAAATAATGATTTTGAACTATAGTAACAGAAATCATTAAAAAGAGAAGAATACTATTTATTAAAGCAACAACAAAAAGATCGATGTTTAAAAACTGGCAAACTAGATTTTTTATTAATTTGGTAAAATTTAACTTATAAATTGAAAATAATAATTACTTAATTATGTTTTTTTGTAAAAATAGAGTGACGTTTCCGGATGTTTTGAATTTGAATTCCTTCATCCCATCGACGGAGAGTCAGGAGTCGCCGTGCAACGAGGAAGACGCAGGTGTCGGTGTCAAATGCGAGGAGGGTTCGACAACTGATAGCGTACCGTTGGATGATAAATGTCAGCCCTGCGACAACGGCATGTCCGTGAGCGATCATTCGGCGAATCACGATCACGACGACGATTCGGGAATCGATTTGAGCAATGGGCCATCGACCTCGAGTTGCAGCACGCACAATCACGACAATGAAAAAAATCGGGATAATCGAGCGGCACCGAAAGGACCCTACGAGTATGAACTCTTCTCCATTATGATTCACAGCGGTAGCGCGAGTGGCGGACACTATTACGCTTACATAAAGGATTTCAGGACGGGCGAATGGCTATGCTTCAACGATCAGAATGTCTCCCCGGTGAGTTTAAAGCAGAGAATAAAAATAAAAAAAAACTACTAAGAAGAACCTTGTAAATAGGTTCGTCATTCTTTTAGTCTGTCGCACAGCTTCTCTATCAGGACATTCGTGGATCAATTATAGCTTCCTCACTGAGGAAAAATTCTATAACTCAATATTAAACATTCTTGTAATATTTATTAATTGAGCCAAAAGTGTCTATTATAAATATTGACAATCTCAATATTTTATTCCCTACAATTTAGTAATATTTATTTGAAAACACATTTTATATTTTCAAAACAGATTTGTGATCCTCAAATTTTTATTATTTTTTTTTTCTTTCCATTATTTTTCAGTGGGGTGCAAAAAGAAAAAAGCATTTCACACCAATTTTTAGATTTTATCTAAACTTTATTTGGTCTGAATCACTAAAAATGTTCTTTACTAACACTTTTCTCAATGTTTCGAATCATGTAGAGTATCCTGGTATGAACATATTGAGAAAAAAATGCTTACACAAAAACAAAGCATTCTCTATGAGGAAGCAATTAAATGATATCACTTTATTTGCAAAATTCATAGTGTTTAAATTGTTGCTTTTACTTTTTCGACAGATTACCTACGACGATATACAGAAAACTTATGGCGGCGGTCCGACCAGAGCATATTATAGCGGTGTTTACAGTAGCAGTACAAACGCTTACATGCTCATGTATAGACAAATAGATTCAGTACGAAATGCGCTACCTATGCAAGTCAAGGATTTCCCGAAACACTTACAAGTACGATATACCTTCTGATTGAGATTTTCCACTTTCATCTTTAATTGTCCTTGTAATTATTTTTCTTTTTTTGTTTTTATTTCAGGAACTTCTCTTAAAAATGCAGGACAACCAGGATATGACATATCGTGAGTATTTGATGCAGATGTACAGACTCAAGGTTTACTGTCTTCGTCCGAATGAGAAAACGATGACGTATGCGAGGTTGTGTTGTCGCCACGACGAAACCTGGGCCGAGGTCACTGGGCGTGCCTACCAAAGTCTGTGTCTCAATACTGTAGTCCCTCGGGATCAGGTTCGATTGGTTACTTATCAGGATCATCCCGGCATGATCGAGTGCAGTTACGAGGGTCGTGAGGAAGAGACGCTACGTTCTATTCTCGACGATCGGCGGGAGGTACTGATGGAAATTCGCGAGAAGAACGAAAAGTTCAAGACTTACCTGCCTGGCGGTATGCATGTTTTTTTGTTTGTTTTGCTTTAAATTCACTTATTTTATATAAATATTTGAGCACAAAGGCAAGAAAAAGCTATTTTTTCTATTAATGCGAACCAAACACTCGCACCGGAATTTTTAAAAATATATCGCACATTTAGTATTTGCAGGCTTCAAAAATGTCATGGTTACCGTTTATTTGAAAGATCACATTCATACATATATATATTTTTAATAAAAACGTTTACGGTCATTAAAGAAAAAGGATGCAAAGTAGAACCTTGCAAATTACTTCCTCATTATTTTATACATCTGACAAAGCCACTTCTACGAGGATGTATCTCGATGAATTTTGGCTAGCTTAAGATCGTATCGATGACGGTATTAAGACCGATGGATTTACAGGTGTCTCGTCGAAGGTGTTGGTCGTCGACGTTGCGAAGAAAGAAGTCGTAAAAGGGCCGATAGACGTGCGCGGACTGGTAACACAAACGGTCAGCGATTACAAAAAACAATTGGGTGAAATAATCGACATGGAACCTAAGGACATACATCTGATAGTACAATATCCGAATAACCCGAATGCCAGGCTAATAACGCAGAACGACATTCAACTGCTGGACGAGGGCTTCGGTAGTGGAGAGAAAATTTTTGTTCCTACGAGCTTCGACACCAGCACTCCCAAGTCCATTGAAGACGGGCTCTACGAGATAATAGAGATTTTCGGTGGTTTAATCTCGTTGAATGTCGACTTGCCCGACACGAGTGAAGGTAATGTCCCGTATCTTATAGTATAATTAAAACGTTATCTTGACTGTTGGACAATTATTCGGTAGAAAATAGACATAGTAATTCGGTTTTTAAAATGAATTTACAAAATATTATTGACGGTTTCTGTTATTGTTAATCGATAGTAGAGTGAAATTTTCCATTTTTTTAACATTTATTTATTGGAAAATACAATTTTTTTGCGTAGAGGTTCTTCGAGAATTGAATATCCCATCACTCGAGGAGAAAACTAAAGAAAAAGCTGTCGAAACTCCGCTAACAAATGGTCCCTCTAAAGTGTCACCGGTGACTGATGGACCGACAGATCCAGAGAAATTGGAAAAATCAGAGAAACCGGAAGCGAATGACACGGCAACGACGAAAACATCGGGTACCGAAGAATTTCCGACACTTTGGAACGAGACGACAAGTCCACCGAGCATTCAAACCGAGAGTGAAGATTGGCACACACCTGAACAGAGCAACAGCGAAGATAGTAGTTTGAGCTACAGCGATCGTACACTCGTCGGCGAAGGTGATGCCTCTGAAGATGACGATTATCCGCTTACAAATCACGTCGAGCACGAACTTTTTCAACAAACCGAGCAAGAAAATTGGGACATCGAGGATCCGAGCGAGTTCTACTTCCGAGCTACACCTCATCCCGATAAAGTTCTCAGGGTACTTGTGGATAAACGTATGAGCCTCGGGACGTTAAAAAAATTATTGGAACCATACGTTGGCGTGCCCATGGAGTACTTCAAGATTTTCCGTCAATCCGACGGCGAAATGGAATGCAGCCGCTTGACCGTAACATTGAACTTTCACAAGGACGGTGAGATACTGTATCTGAAATTGGGACGCGCACTACGCAGCGGTGAATTCAAAGTCAAGCTTCATCAGTTACTTCTCGACTGGGAAGCAGAGGTAAAAAAAAAGTTAATCTGAATCTATTTTGTTTACTTACTGTACTTATCGTAACTGTACAACCACTGAAATTTCATCAAACTTCAATTTTTAACATTAGTATATGCATGAAATAAAAGTAGTTGAATAACTTTGTAAATTGCTTCTTCACTGATTCTATTTTTTATCACAGTTTCCCTTATGATGAAACTGAAATTGATCAATATACTTCCTCATAGCGGTAGCTTTGTGAAAAATAGAAAATAATCAGAAAACAAGTAATATGCAAAGTTCTAATTAACGTGTTTTTTTTTCTCGATAAAATCATAATTTTTGTTAAATGAGATATTAACCAGTCTAATTTGTTCATCGTTTATCGTAGCCATACAGATTTCTCTGCGAGTGGATAGTCTCGAAGGACGCAACGGTCGGACAAACGAAGAAGGAAATTCTCGTTGAGCTGAAACGAAAGTTTTTCATAGACATACCCTTCGAGAGATGCCGATTGAGGCGAAAGAACTACAAAGTAGCGGCCAAAGTATTTCTCGATGATCAAAAATTCAAGGATCTCAATCTCTGCTGGCCCTACGAAATAATCGTACAGGAGTTGCCGGGTAAAGAGCCAGTTACCGATCCGAACGATGTTGTTATATTCGCGAGGCGAATGCCAACGCCGGTCGTACGACTTGGACCTATACAGGAACTGGTTGTTAGCGGAAAGTCCATCGCCGAAGTCCGTCAGAAGGTGAAACCTCGTATCTGATATTAAGAGATAAACATAAAACGAAGGGAATTAAATATATAACATTTATTCTGTTTTTTGCCTTTAAGTTATCGGAACTATCGGGAATCCCAGAGGAGAATCTCGAGATGGCAAAAGGCAAGAGTTCATTACCGGGAGACTTGATGCTTTTGCTTCTCCAGAACGTGCTCGACTGGAATCGACAGTCAACGACACCGGAAAATTGTCCGGAAATCACCCTCGAGGACGGCATTGTCATATATTACAGGTATACTTTCATACCATTTAATTACACTTACTTTTGCTTCCTCATAGAGTAAGCTTTGTGACGATGAAAAATAAAACTTAGATTTTTCTGCCAGAGTATTTAAGGTAGTTTCTGCGATCCAATTGAGACAAATCACTGTCTCGAAAAAAATAATGTGTTCAAGCATAAAAAACATTACGCAGTACTTTAGTATTTAATTCGGCGGAAACTGTAAAAGATTTTTGGATTTTACGAGATTTTGAATTATTTGAAAAATCGAAGTTAATTGTACTAGCTTTCCCAAAAATCAGGCTGGCGTCCCAAATGTTTTTACGCTAACGAAATGATATTCGGCGTTTCTTGATGCAAAGTTTCGACAACATCCGTAGAGTAGTTACGATTTTAGATGATTTTGAATTTTTCATTTTTTCATCGCTGAAGCTTTTAAAAATATTGAAACAACGAACAAAGACTTGTCATACATTTCTAAAGTATTATTGGACGTCCGATGATAACAAAAAATAAAGGAAAAACTTCTTATAATATTCTCGTAATCAAAACGCTCATAATTATTTATTTATTTGTTTCAAAAGGGATTGGAGAGAAAAGGTGCACGTGCTAAGCGCCGAGGAGATACCGGATATTAAGTCAAAAACCAAATCGCGCATGTTGGGAATCTCCTCGTCGTCGCGCTACAGCCCAAGACGAGAGCGAGCGCTCAAGATATACATCGACGACAAATGATCGGCTAGCGGATGTGGATGCCGTATACCGACGAGCATTGATCGCGCGCTCCCGATAATTAGGTAATAATTGTGTTTAAAGAGAATCTTAGGTATTTTTTGTGCCGCACCGTGGCTCGCGAAACGCGTTAAACGAATAAAAGTAATCGAGACTCGAGAAGCTGGCTCGGGTTTTATCATTGGTCCATCATTAGGCGGTTCGAGGCCTTTTTTCGGTGTCGAAGTAAAAGAAAAAGAGAAAAAAAAGAGACAGAGAAAGATAGGAGAAAAATAACAAAATAAACGTCACTCTATCGTTAACCATTCGATCGGTAAAATCGCGTCTTTTCCCGTCCAATCGCGTCGCGGAGTCCAAAGAAAGTGCTACATCATTCGTTGAATCGTTACTGATGAGTAAATCACCCAATCGACAATTTTGCCTGTAACGCTTATATCCAGCTTCGAGTTACTTAAATTTTATCTCATCGTTTGCTATGTTTTTTTTTCATTTTCCTCAACTGTAGCGAATCTTCTAAAGTTATCCGGTAATTTGTTCGATAGAGTCCCATCGTCAGTTCTCGACAATTTCACGAAATTTCGCTTATTACGTACATACATCCTAAAACAATCGAGCTTATCGCGATGATGATTGATCGAAGCGAAAAAAAAAAAATGAAAAACAGTCACTCAGCGGGAGATGCGAAATGTCACTACGAAATTTCCATCGATTGAAGAGGAAAATTAATTTAAAAATTCGTCCTTGCAATTGTTAGCTTAGGTCTAATGTAAATCTGTATACAAAAGTATTTATTCCGCCAGAATCACAATGCTTTGTCTCAAAGTATCGGTGAAAATACGAACAAATTCGGACTTTGGTCACTAAGAGTATTCGCATTTTTCACGAAGTCGATTTGCCGGGCGCTTTGTGCGATCATCGTGAATCAACGAGCACACTTCTTTTCAATTGGATTCTCGAGAAAAGTAAAATAAAAGTAGATAACACCGTTATCGAGATGAAGAATTTACAAATGAGCCAAACAAATATGCTGCTCAAATGTGAAAAAACGATGAAAAAAAAAGAAAAAATTGAGCGTCTAATGAGAAAGTAAAAAGCGCAGCGAGTCGAGGTCCGCGGACACACGAATATCTTCGGCCAACGACGATCAATCAATTCTCACTGTATCATACACTGTAGTTATGAAAGAAATTATATTTATAATTATTATTAACAACGGAATACCAGCGTGACTGAATTTGTCTTCGATATGGCGTGTGTGTTAAAACAAAACAAAACAAAACAAAACAAAACAAAACAAAACAAAACAAAAAAAAACGAACACAAACCTTTATAATTTTTTTTTACGCTACGATGTAATCGCTTGATTTTATTTCGACTTGTTGCTTCGTGGCAGAAAAATTATTGAGCCGCAGTAAAGGCGTTTTGCGAACAGATGTCCGTTCACTGAAAGTTTTGCCAATTATTTGTATAGACTTAAAAAAAAAACCTACCGATTAGCTATTAACCACTGGTGCGAACAAACGCTTGTATCAGTTGTTTTCGTTATTTTTGTTGTTCAAATTTATCCGTTTATAGAACAACGAAACTACTTATGTCCCTATAAACTTAATTATTTATATCATCCTCAATAGTAACTTTACAGTTAAACAAGTCACAAACCGTTCATTTGTTTGTACATGAGGATGTAAAAATTATGAATTTCGTTGTGGTTGCCTCTTTTGTAATTGCACATCTGTTATTCATTAGAAACAACCATTCTTCATTACTTGGCGTTTTCAGTCGTTAGAATTATATACCCAACGAATTAAGCGTTCAGAATAAAAAAAAAAAAAAACCAGAAAAATGATTACTATCGTTGAGCCAAATCGGTTGAGTCTTCGAAATAAAATAAAGAAATTAAAATCTGTCACGTAGCGTCGAACGAGTCGAGCGAGGTTAATTCATTTGTTATTTTATAGATTCGTTATTGTCGATTTTCTTCGTTTTTTTTATAAATTGGTCTCGGTTAGTTTATTATTGACGGCCACGTATTTGGCCGCCGAGGCTCAATCATAGATAATTAAATATTTCCCGATGAAAAAAAAAAAATTGTACCTCTTAAATTTAATCGAGGAGTCGAAGAACGAGGAATAATAATCATCATCTTAGAATTCTTTTAGCTTTACACTGTTTAAATGATGCAAAGAAACTAAAAGAAAACATGTGAACATAATTTAATCAAGTGGGATTTTGCGATTAACAAGACAATGGGAATTTTTATTTGAGATGTGCAAAATTAATCTTTATTTTTTCTTTGTACAATTATACTTTTCAAGTGTAGCGCGACGAATCCGGATACCTTTTGCATTTTATGCAACAAAATCTTCATATACCGTAGAAAAATGCTTTTCGTCATTGCGCCAATAAACGTTACCTTTTATGTACAACAACTAATACATAGAATTACATAGATTCTCCGACGTTCATTCTTTTTTTACAGTCTGCAAACAACCGCTTTCGTATTAAATATAACAGAAACACAAAAACGTAGTGAAAGAGTTCGACGAACAACGCGGCGTCATCGAACGATTCGATTGTTAATTCTTTCCTCTCCTCGCAATCGTATTAAAAAAAAATTAAAATAATCATGAAAACAGTACCATTGACACATCACACGATACCTACGAAAAAAAAAAAATGAATAAGAATCCTAACTAGTTTGTTATTCTCTGTGGCAAGGTGTACATTACGCATGGAATGCAAGGCTGGCACTTTTTGTAAAATAAACAAAAGTATCTGATATAATGAGCGTCCGTATATTTTGTCCATTTCAAGCCCAAATAATCGTCACTTTCCTTTCTCTCACTCTTTCTCGTATCGTCGCATTTATTCATACTATTTACAAAATAAATTGATTTTTTTTCTATACATACACATACTTAAATATTATATTATACATATACAATCGTTGAATTTAATTATTCCTACGAGTCCTACGAGTTTTTATAATTTCTAAATCGTTACAACACGATTTTGACGAGTACGATTTGTCGAAGGTGCTAAAAAATCGGTTGTCATTATCACACGTGTATTTTATTACATATTGCCTATGTTTCTTTTTCCCGATATGCTGTGGCAGATTGATATAAAAACATGCAGTGAATTTCAGAATTGAAATGCATATCGTGCTCCTGTAATTCGGATTTCTAATCTATCGATTGAACATCTTTGTCAATTCAAATACGAAGAGTATCCCATCAGCGTGTAAGCTGGAAATTGAGCTCACATTAAATCTAGTTGCTCTGCGATTGATACTAATATGGCGGATGCAATGTTTTCTAAACACTTTAATAAATATTCAGTTACTCCTGCAAAAATATTATTTTCTGTATGCTTAGAGCGTATCGTTTTACTTTAAGACAATGTGTAAACTTTCGTATCCGAAATGTCATTTAAAAATGCTTGATCTTTCGGATAAAAGCGATGCTTTTTGCTTTTATCCGAAACATGTTACGTTTCCTAAATGGCAATTCATTACTTCATCACACATTAAGACATATTAATTGTGTATCTACGTCGAATAGATTAATCAAGAGTCACGACTCACAACCGTAATTTTTGTTCAAGTTTTTTGATCCGCAGATACTGCCAAAAAGGTGCTCCAATATCAACGCTGAATATGAAGGCTTCCAGGGTGGCAAATAATTCGCACAAGGCTCGTTGGGAATGCTGATATTTTAATGGCAATAGCGAGGGTTCTCTGGCTCAAGAATTTTTTATTTTTTTTTTACAGGGTCAGAGCCAAAGAATTCGCCATAGAAATTTGCGTGGGGACGATCAAGACGAAAACTATGCGACGGTTGCTTCTTCGCTGAAGAAATGAAAGAAGAAGGAAATAAGAAGAAGAAAAAGAAGACAGAGGCTTCTTTGCGAAGAGGGTAGATAGACAAAGAAGAAGAGTCGCCAACACATATCTCGATATCTCGGGATTCGATCGCTCGCCGCTCCGCCCGTATATTTACATGTATAATTTATATATCCAGCGCGAGGGCCGCAAATGCGTACGTACTATATACATAGTAGAGATCCGAGACTAGGGCGGGATAAAGACCTCGAAGGGCCCATACTGTATGTGTATATATGTGTGTGTGTGTGTGTATTTGTGTAAAGCACCACCTCTTTTACGACGAAGCCATTATGGTACCCATCGTCGTCTTGAAGGTCTTCTCTTTTACCCATCCATCTTTTGTCTTAAACTTTTTTTGCCTATCGACGCGAGGAAGGAATCTCAATTTGCGGTAATATTGTATGTACACCACCTTCCTTCCCACGATTCAACAGCGAAATTCTCGTCTTCTTTTATTTTATATTCCTTCAAATACCCTGCGGAAAATTGTGTCCTCAATTGGTTCCGATCTATGGATCTTGTAATTGCCCATCAAATTCGCTCCGATCGTTTTTTCGTTCCTCGCATTATCCACATACCACCGGATAAAATGTAGAAATATTTTCAATATTTTATTTGCAATTGAAATATTGTTTGAACTTTTTAGTCGAATATTGCAATGCGTTTTATTGGAAAGTTATAATTTTTTTAAATACTGTTGAAAACGGTTCCTAAAGACTGTTGACACCAAAAGCGTTGAAATCAAAAATAAAAGGACAATCTTGAAATTACGCGGTATAAGTTAAAATCCAAGATAACAGCGCTGTCAATAAAATTCTTGCAAAATTTTGAATTTAATTAAACTTAACGTTATATGAAACATTCATTGTCAACTGAGCCACTATAAATTATTCATATTTTTTTTTTATCCTACCCAAAATGTTTTGCTCACATTGCCAATTTTTCTGTAGGTTCTGTAAATTCCACTGCAGATTATATAAAATTAAGAGCAAAATAAAAAGTGTCGCAATTAGTGAAAATTACAAATAAAAGTGGCTCAGTTCTTCAATAGTGCTTCATATAAAAAGCCAGGAACCTTAAAAACGCTTGATTACTAATATTTGCAGCCTTTTTCTTGTCTTTTTTTATCATACGATACAATTAATGATAAAATTCAATATCAAAAATGATGTTTGAAAACTTTTTGCAATATTCAACCAGTGCATTATTGCAATGTTTTTCTGCAATGCTGTTAGAATATTGCGTATGCAATATTTTGTTAATGTATTCAAAAAATATTCTGGCAATATTATTATATTTCTATATTTTCCAAATATTTCGCTACCATGTGATTTGTCTTATTTTAAATTAGTCAAATCATTGTTTTTCGGCAAATATAATCTAATTTATTTATCGAATAAAATTAACGCATAGAATGCCGAGCGTGAGTAACAAATTGTTCTGCAATTGGTATTGTGGCTTTCAGAGAATTCAATTGATAAGCTACTGTGGTTTGTTAGAGACCAAGAGGGAGGTTCTTTTTTTTTTTTTTTTTTTTCAAGTTTCGCTGCCTCCGAGTATGCGAATAAGCAGCATATTCGATAAGGAGTTTCCGATGGCACACGGAACTCGTGAGATTCTTTTGGAGTATACGCCCGAGGAGAGGCATCGTCGTCTTCGTTGCCGCTCTCTCGCGCCCAAGTATTGTGACCGCGAGGAGCGCAATTAATTATTGCGTGGCCGTGTGGTAGCTCGCGCATTGTTGCATCTGTTAGCAGCTTCGCTCTCGGTCGGTTGGTTCGTTTGTTCACGTGCTTAGCCCGTAGCATTGGCCTCCTCCACGTAGTGTATATATATATATATATTTTTTTTTTTTATATATATGTATGTAACTACGTACTACAACCGTCTCTATATACTCTCTTGCCTTCCACCGAGGTCCCTAATAAATTAAAGAGCGTGTAAGTATGGTCGGCGCACATACCCAGAACACTATGTACTTTATGTATAGAGCCTTACATACGTAGCTTGAGCGTCTAACTATATGTGCGTGGATATAGTATGCCATACATAAGTATAGAGTGCTGGCATTAATGGTGTCCCGAGGGTTTAAGGGGAGTGATATTTTTTTTTTGAGGTCGAGGTCTACACGCGTATAAATGCAGAAAGAGCCATGTAAAAAAAAAAAATTAAAAAAAGGAACCAGCAGAAGAGAGAGAGAGGGAAAAACAATTATAGACGTTTGATAAATCGAATAGAAAAATGTTTGAGGAAGCTACTTTTTACATTTTTTAATAAAATTGTTTTTATCAGTGAAGAGGTTGAGAGAAATATATGGAATATTCCATGAAATATTAAACAGTGGTTTAATATGAAATATTATCATGTTTTTAAAAATCTCCTTTTTAATGATTTTATAGCGGATATAAAAACCATTTTTAAAAAAGTGTTCCTATGTTATGGTAGCTTTAAAAAAATATATATAACTCTTAACATCGCAATGCAACAAAGTACTTAAAGTGTAAATTGAACTTAAATTTTTTAAAAAGTTTCCCGCAATTTTTTTTTGCGTTTTTATTGGAAAAAGCAACATTTTTTAACTGAAGATCTATGCAGTTTTAGAGTGGAATTTAAAAATTTCGCAATAGTTTGAATTTATTTAAATCAGTAAATTACGAGATTTTAGATGCTGCATTGTTAACACCGTAACTGAAAATTCATTAATATTTTTCAGATATTGTCTATTTTCAATTTTTTAAGTGCTTGTAAAATTATTAAAAAAGATTTTTATAACTTAATGAAATCTAAAAAAATTAGTCTCTGTATGAAGAGGTCAAGCAACGCACAAATTTATTAATTAAATTTATGATATAGATCTTTAAAGTGCAACATTTTGTTCTTTCCAATAAAAATAAATTTAAAAAAAGTGTCGGGAAGGTCCTCAGCCGATTTTTTAGTTTCAATCTTAACTGTACGTACTTTATCGGAACCCAATGTCAACATTTTAATTTCTTTTTAAGCTCAGTCTTTTTTTACAATATTTTATATATTTCTAGATACTTTTAATAAAACAATAAAAGAACTAGATAATTTTCAATAAAAAAAGAAATTCATAACAATTATACTGTCAAATAAAAACAACTCCTACGCATACAGCAAAACTTTTTTTTTAACACTATTCGTGCTTTTTCATCTTCGCTGAATTCTCTCTCTTTTTTTTTTAAATGACTATTCTCGGTGGATTCCTTCGTGATCTCAACCTGTTTCGTTGGTTCGTGTCTCTGGCTATTGTTGCGTGCGTGCCCGCGAGAAAGCGGGAGCACCACACAGGGGAGCCGAGAAGAAGAAAAAGAAGAAGCAAAAAAAAGGACCTCAGAGGCAAAAATGTTGCGCTCCGAAGAGAGTACATACATGCGTATACGTAGCGCGTGAACTAAGTTGCACTCAGATAAATACATAAATACTCGGTATTGCGGTACTTTGACGTCAAGGAACCACGAAAAGCATAGAGAGAAGAAAGAGAGAGAACAGAAGGAAAACGATATTAAAGAAGAAACAAAGCGACTGAAGAAATCCCTTGCAAGAACCAGTGCCCATATAAAAACCGATATAAGAACAGACGTGGACGATGGAGCAGTGCGTGTGTGTACGCGAACACAGAGGAGGCACACGGAACATCGCCAAACATCGAATTACGAAACACCTGTTCCACGAAATAACTTCATCTCGAGGTTTCGCGAGTCGAGTAAACTCTTTGAGAATCGTACTGTGCAAACTACTTGGGTTCTTCCTCTTATGGGTGGAAGATTGGTCGCGAGCGCGCATCCCCATCGGGCTTTCCTGAACTTCAATTTGTTCCATCACAACTCTTTTAGTCTATTATACAATTTAGTCAAATGGGACCATAAATTTGAAAAAAAAGAGTTTTTCAAGGCTTTGACCAAAATTGTATATCGAAAATGTGTATCAAATTCACGAATGTCTTTAAATTTCGTTAAAAAATAGATAATCTATGTTTGGAAATTGTTGCACAGCTCAGCGCGGTACCTCGGATTTTTCTAAGAATTGTCTTGAATTAACAAGTGTTTTTAAACGTCGTTAAAATGGATAATGCAACATTTGTAACGAATCTTTTTTATAGTACAAGCACAAAACATGCGTACGCGAGCATAATTGTAGATACTCGCGGATATCGAAACGCAGTATAAATATAGATACAACGTATGCATTCACGGGGACATTATAGACAAAAATAGGAGGGGTGAGGCAAGAGGGTAGTTGCGAATGCAGATAGATCTTAGATAATGTGGATAAAGCCGCCACGTATATGCCGCAGTGTAGATTGTATAGCTTTACCGAGCGGTCGAAGATTCAGAAAATAAATAAAAGGAGCTTCGCGAAGAGAGTGAGCGAACGAAGGCAGAGATTTCGCGAGATTAGATCGTTGGATTACGAAAGTATAGTGGCTGCGAGTCGATTGTGTTCGGTGCGAGGACGATATCGCGAGGATGTTATAGCCAGTGGCTGCGCTTACGCGCTTGCAATGTCGCTGCATACCGCTGAATATACAACACCAAAGCTTATACAAGAACGACTACGACGACGACGACGCAGCAGCAACAGCAGCAGCACCACCAGTGTATCATTACTAACGCTCGCTCGGAATTACGTGTCTATTAGGAACAAATATACAGTCCTGTGTTTCATAGCATGTGAAAAGAAAATTTTGCTTCTGAATTTATCGAAGAATCGGTACTTTTGCGTCGGCAGCTGCTACTTTTCTACCCTGTAGTACAGCACCATTATTTCTGATACCAGTGATGTCAGGGAAACGCGGAATATTTGATGTCTATCATTGAAGACTGACGAAGAGCTATAAGAACTTCTCGATAGGAAGCTGCTTTTAAAGTAGCTGTATCTTTCATACCCATACTCGATCCGTTCGTTTTGAATTTTTCTTCAACAATTACTAAATAAAACTTTGAATCAGTCGTTTTTTTGTTAGCTCACGTAGAATTCTTCTTCTTCCATATCGTCGAATTCTTCAAGTTACACAGGATTGTCTTCGTAACATCACGAAGATCAATGAGATGTCTTCACCGGCAGTTGAATTTTTCGATCGCAAACGATAGATTCTGTCCAACTAGCGTCGGCCGGAAACGTCGTTGCTCTCCTATTCGACTTTATCAGCTTTATCGATCGAATCTCGAGAGTTTTAGGCATTTCCTGGTAAAATAAGTATACATTCCTGTATCGTCCTATGTGAAGGATCTGTTTAACGCCCAGGCTCGGTTCACTTGAATAATATCGTATTAAAATATTTATACAAATAAAGTTCAGCTTCTTTCTTTGATATAGCGAACTCAGGTCACTATGGTCAATTCAGGCACTATGATTGTTGTGTAAATGACCATTAAATTCCGGGTGCCAATAAGTATTAATGAGGATATCTCTTTGAGGAGAAGATCGTCAGCTAGTAGTGTTCGCTATTAGGATGCGAGCGATAGTCGATCATCAAATGTAATCGGATGGCGTGGTACTCTCGTTGATAGCCGCCAGCCTATATTGTTGATTCGACGCTGGTTCCGTTGTGGATTGCTGTTGATGGCTAGCTTGTTGATGAACCTGGCTCGTTGTGCCCGAGCTTGGTAACGTTATCGCGAGCATTGTTGTTTGCTGTTGACTCGTTGAATTCGAGCTAAGATCACTATAGTAAGCGCTACTTGGTGCACTGCTTAACGAAGGACCATCGGGCTCAGCATCGCTTCCTGTGTATCCTGTATTTTGGTACGAAGGCGTTGGCTCGCCATTTCCAGGATTACCAAGGCGAAGCGCCGCTTGGTGGAGATGATGATGATGGTGATGATGATGATGATGATGATGGTGACCATTGCCCAACTGACTCGGTGGCAACGGGCTTGTAGGACCATTCTCGTACATCTCGTAATCGGGCTCTTTTAACCTGGAATTTAAATATTTTTTTTTTTACATTTTTATTCAGTACTTATGTGCATAAATAGTGAAATATTTTTTGAAAAATATATTAAAAAAAAGATAAAGGGACACCAATATTTTTGATATATTTTTAATAAATCTATCAATAATATTTGTTATTCTATTTACCTCTGGCTGTGCCTTGTCCTCTGATTGTCTTTTTTCAGTGTTCCATTTTCGCTTTCATTTCCCCGACTGCTTCCGCCACCGTATCGCCTATGCAATCTCGCAGCGTCCAATTCGTGATAGTCGTCATCGTCGCCGTTATCGGCAGGCGATGTCGCTCCGCCACCGTAAGTTGAACTACCACGAAGTTGAAGCTGTAGATCACTCGCGTAACTCGCTGCCTGGGAGTCCAGCTCCGCGTAGAGAGCTTCGTCGGTTTGCATATGTGTGTAATGGTTCTCCACAGGGAGATTCATAGCGCATCTGTGTTGAGGAAGTGTCAGTGGGGCTGCCACTACACCTGCTGTACCTCCACCTCTTCGCGAACCCAGCCAAGACCAAACGTTGTGTCCTGGAATAAATTGAGTGTCACTTTAATTACATAATATGAAGACTATGATGGTTCATTTTCAAATTCGGTTCTTTCTTTTTGGTCTCCCAAATCGAAAAGCAGTGCAAAATATTAAGAAAAAAAATTCTCCTGAATCATGAGTAAGTTAAGACGTATTCAAAATAAAATTCTGCTAAAATAAGAGAACAAGCAAAAAATATTTGAGGGTTGTTATTGAAGTTCGAAGAAAGTGTGGAAAAATAATTTTCATCATTTAGATGGAAGCCAAGAGATAAATCCAAATTTGAATAAACCACTTTGAATAAAAATGAATTAATAATGAATTAAAATTATTTTTCATTAAAATACTGTAACGACTTCTGAACATTTTTTTTTTGGGCACTAATGATTTAAGAGGATTTTTTTTTAGTATTTGACATTGCTTTTTGAGTTGGGGGATTAGAATTTAAAAAAAAAGTAGTTTAAAATGAACCACCCTAACGCAGACAAAAAATATTTGAAAGATTGGAGTACTTTTCTTGAAATTTTTATTCATAAATTGGTGAATTAAATAAAATAATTACGTATAATGTCGTTACATTCCTTTTAATAGTTTAAATATATTTAAATATAAAAAAATGAAATAAAAATATTCATTCGATAAATAAATAGAATTTTTTAAAAAGTTCATTATGGTGGATATTTAAGAATGCGAATGCACTTATAATTTTCAGTGAAACGAAAAATCTTGCGGAGACGAAGATGAGAAAACCTGCAAGTGGCTGATTTTTTTGCGGCTAATACTCACCAGGACTGGGCGTCACGTCGTGATAAGGCGGCAATTTGTCGAGTTCCAGGGGTGGTCGATCCGGTATGACGGAGACTCCACCACCCCCGGCGACTCCGCCAGCTCCGGTGCTAACCGGTTCCTGGACGTTGGACTCCTCGACCCCGACACCGCAACAACTTGCTGCAAATAGAATATTTCGTTGTTGAGTATTTTGTCTACGAAGCACATTAAAAATATTTTTTCGTTAAATCGCAGTGCGTTTGCAAAGTGAACAAAAATACAGTCTTGTTAACACGACAGATGTTTTGTTTAATTTGTTTTACGGTTTTACGGTTTTACGATAAACATTTTTTTTGCTTTCTCAAAGGAAGCTTTGTTTCGATTTTTCTTTTTTATGTAGAATAACGTAAGGATGCTAACTTGCGCAAATTTCAAGCTATCGGACTCAAATGCTTACAGAAACAGTAATTGTAAATGATGACATCTTTTCAAAAAAATGTATATTCCTCTATGCGGAAGCCAAAACTAATTGACAGACGTCCACATTGAGGGGACTTTTTGCAAGGTGAAAAATAATGAGTAACCTATGATCAATATTTTACTTTGCAGTCTTTTCGGCTTAAAAATTAATAAAACTATTAAAAAAAAAAAGAAAAAAATGAATCATCATCATCAGTCATTAGAATCATTTCGCCTTATGCGTTCTGACTGAAAGGATTAAATTTCATGCTCAAAAAATGAGGTATATCGAATTCCCAAATTTCTACTTCGCAACCTTTTTTTTGTTGTTTAAATTAATAAAAATATTTTTAAATAACGAATCATCAGCCATTAGGATGATCTTGCCTTGTGCGTTCAGCACAAGGCAAGATGTGGAAGGGTTAAATTTCATGCTGAAAAAAAAAGTGATATATCGAATGCTCAAATTTCACCCTAACGTTAGGGCATATTCAGGTCGTTGAACTCGTTTTGGTCTCACGACCAATGATACAGACCGTGAAAAGTAGTTTATTATTTAACTGACGTTTCAGACAGGACTAAGGTGCTTTGCGGTACACTAAACATCTTAAAATCAGGGATATACTATAGAGCCATAGTACAGCATTTACAATTCCTCTCCCACTATATGCCCGCAGAAAGGAATATATGAGGAAAGGAGAAAAGGAAGCTACCGAAGCTACTGAAGTGCCAGGTGAGCCACTCGTTAAAACGCCGGGGAATCCCGATACGTATTCCATATGTTATATACGCAGAATGCTATATATATATTCATCCTATACTATATATTTAACGAGGGAGGCATATTGAAACCGGGGGCATTATGACATGAGCGCGGATATGAAAGGAAGCAGAAGCCTGGGCTTCTTTTCCCTTTCGAAGCCCTTTTGCCCTCATGTATGCTCATTGTCCGCACACGTCATCGTACACCGAACTAACGTGAATCTCGTGGGGGCCCCAAAGGGGGCGGTTCCACGGATTTTTGTAGATCAGAGGCACCGCGGACGAGCCAACGCTACTACTCTGTGAAGCTTTGCCGCCCAGTCTTGCCAAGGAAACGAGTGCGTTCGAATGAGAAAAAAAAAAAAACATATATGAATAATATCTCTCGTGAACGGAAAACACTACTTCGGGATCGGTGGCACTTTGGTACGGAAATAGTGATTGATACCTTGTCATTTCAGCATTGTATCATTGCCACCCCATTACACCCCCCCTGTCCAATTGTATGGCTCTTGCAGACGAAAAATAATTTATGAGGATTTAAACGAATTATAGCATTTTATTACAACTCAAATCAATTGATGAGAATTTATACATCAATGAAAGCTACATTCAGAGAAGGGGGGGAATGAGTTTATTTGAATCAAATAAAATATAATTGAATTAAATAAATTCTATCAGTAATTCTATTGTACAAAATTCGTCTGCAACCTCACGTTAAAATATATCGCACATTTACAAACCTTTAGAGTAATATTGTATGTTAAAATTGATTAAAAAATGAATATCGTTATAAAATCTAAATCGAATTATAACTTTTTGACAGCATCCTACAATGTCGAATAAATCATACAAAATTAATTGCTATTATGAATTCTAATTTTATTCGTAAAAGCGTGTTTGCACACACGCTTCAAAATTTGCCATCAAAAAGCTTCCCGTGATACTGTCTTACAAATGACAAATTGTTGCAGGCGAAATTGTTTTCAGATAATACATTTTAATAAGTCGTAAAATAACTATTTATTCTATATCATAAAACGAAAAAGCAGTGAAGAATAATTTTGCGTTCAATAAATAAATATCTTCTATCACAATTTTGCCAATATTGACCATACTCGACACGTTAGATTCTGGATCACTATTTACAATTTTATTAAAATAGGACAGACCGCTAAAAAAATAAAAACAAAAATCCTCTCATAGACACCAGATAACATCTATAATATTAAAAAAAAATGGTCTGAGAGGTTGTAAGATTGAAACAGGGAAAAGTGGCCTGTGATATAATTCCAGTCGAGAGGGATGTAAGCTGCACGGTGAGCAAGTTTTCTTCCATTCAAGTCTAAGAGGTGTCATAGCCTCGAGAGACAGTCTAACAAATTTCGTGGTCCTTCTAGATTCGAGCGTGGCGTTTGGTTCGATGATGCGTGAACACCACCAGAGCCACAAATGCCGGTTGCGTCACGCGGACATAATCGGATTACCGCGCGTTCAACTCGCCGGTTACAAACGGCTTTAAGGGCTCGTTGTTCCATTTTTTTTTTTTTTTTATTTCATATGTTTCTGTCGCTCCATCTTTTTTTTTTTCTTGGGAGTTGACGCATTCACGAATGGGGATTCGAAACCCTCCGTGGCATTGTCGCGCTATAATCGTTTTATAACCAACGAGATCGTTCGAGATTACAAACTAGGAGACGTCACTCTTTTCCCGGCGTTTTGGGATCACCTAAGCGTTTATCTAACATAACGTCCATTAACGCGTCGTCGGTACGTGGATTGCGGCTGAATATCTTGCATGACAGCATCTCAAAGTACATAAGAGTGGAGTGAGGACGTTATGCATCTACAGACTTATGACGCGCATCAATTCGTTACCCTTTGAAAGTCAACTTTTTTTTTTATTGCTAAGAAAATTAATATTTTAGTCCATATTTTTTGTTTAAATATTTTTGTAAAATTTGTCATGTTTTTGCTTCTTTATAGAGGAACCTTTATTTTCATGAACATTTTTTTTTTTTCGAGATTTTCATGTCTAAAATGTCGATAAAACTTTATCAGAGTGGTGCAACTTTTGGTATTGAATTTCGTCGTAAAGTTGATGGCGTGTCGTCGCTGCTGCATCGACAAGAATGAAAGCGATCGTTCACGAACGAGTGTCGGATAATTAATTCGGCTGACCCTCCGCCGTCAAGAGTCATCGAAGCTGTGTGTTGTGTGCCGGCTTCAGCTTCGAAGTGTACCGGCAACATATCAGCTCTCGAGTCTCAGCTCTTGATGCGGGGGCAGTGTACCAACGATAGCATCTCGCGACTCACCTATACTCGCCTTATTGACGTGATTCCAAATCGGAAAGTTAATTAGGCGCGTTTAAGTGTCCCTTCAGCGTTGTTCAACACGACGGTGGCCTACACGCCGTGTCCTCTGACGATAAAAATTATTTAAATTTCAAACACGAAATTGTCGATTGAGAAGAAAAATTATTTTGAACTTTAAATGAAGAAAAGTTCTCGTATGGCGAATAGCATGAAAATTAGAAATTATTCCAAGAGTCTTCAAGACTTTTTATAGAAATTTGTTAGACAAAAAAATGGTGTTTGCTTCGAAATGCAAAAGCCGGCATTTTTTTATTATCGCATTTGTGTGTAAAAATCATTGTGATCGTTTCAGTATATATATATATATATATATATAACGTTATCGAAATTCTCTTATGGCGAAGACGTATGTGCACTCTTCGCAATGTAGTATTCATTAAGCTAACTAATTAAAAGCCAATTGATGCTGACAAAGTCACGCTCCCTCTTCTTAACTCTTCGACACTAGTTACTCTGCAGTGAGTCACGATGCCTCGTGCAACGATAGTCTTGGCGCCGTCATTATTTTGTCGTGATTCAAACGTGTGCATAAGGCATCCTATGTCAGTTGAGTTACTAAAAAAATTTATTTTTTCTCAAATAATATCTAAAAATCAGATTATGTTATACCAACAAATACACTAGGTTTCATAATTATTTTTTTTTCAAGAAAGAAATATCCATTTTATGTTTAGTAGTTACTGAAACAGTATTATTTCGACAACGATCCATTTTGTATCGAAAATTTAAAAACATGAGAGTATGCGGTTTATTTTATAGCCAATAAGAAGAAAATTTATTTTAAAAAATTGTAATTCCCTCTCGTGAAATTAAATTTTGAAAAATTAATAATTGGTGTACTTGTTGGAATAAAATGATTTTTTTTTTTTAGAAATTATTCGATAAATACTTTTTTTTAGTAACTGATATGCAATATCTTATATAGAGTCGAATCTGACGTAAGACAACTCTAAAGATTAATATTTCATCGATTATACTTTTCCCTGTCTGGAAAATATATTGTTACTGCTTATGTACCATACGATAATTAGTTATGCAAACATGAATTTACAACCGACTGGAGATCTTAAATCACCCGACCTTTGTTAGTAGGTGTTGGCAAAGAATTGAAGATCGATTGGTTAGAGTCACGATTGCAGGATTGACGACAGTTGGAATAGAATGGAGGCTGCATTATTATCGCGGTATATCTTTATTATCGTATGTCGTGGGCTCAAATCCCCAGTGCATAAAGGACACTATATTCGTGATCCCTCGTCTACATAAAGATAAGCTTAGGTTGAAGCAACGATGTAGCCGATATCTACATATAATATGGTGCAAGCATTCGACAAATCGGATGATAATCTTGACTAGAAAAAAATAAATAAAAAAATAAAAAACTGGCGGGTTTAAGATTGTATAGTAGCCGGTAATGTCTTAAGAGTACAGAACGATCATGCGCGACAGATTATAGGCATTCCTTGCTGCAAGTTCTCCATCTCGATATGTATCAACGATTTCTTTGCGTTACTAACGCGTGTATCGGTTACATCAAATTTTCGTTGCACAACAATCCTGAGACTTTTAATGGATTTTACGTAATCCTTGCTATTTATTTTTGCAATCCATTTTTTTTTAAATAGTAAGCCACCTTTTAAACTGAAAGTAAAAAATCAAATGAATGTTGCTTCAACAGAAAGATTGTCGATAGAACCTTTGTTAATTTGACACCATTTTTTCCCTCACTTTATAGTTTTCCAGAAAAAAATACAAAAACAATGTGTCAAGAATGTGTAATTTTGTTTTACATCTACTTTGTGTCATTTCTACACAACAACAAAAATTTACTTTTCTGTAAATTCGACAAACTTACACACTATTTTGTGTCACTTTTGATTTAATATATGAAAATATGTCAATCTGACACATTTTTTCGTGTCACTCCAAATTTAATAGAAAAGTCCTTAGAATATACAAAAAAAAATGAACACAGCAGGTTTTGTTATTTCGAAATTGGATTCTCTAACTTTACACAACAGTTTTTTACTGTGTAGGATTACGTAGGATAATTTTATTCTCCATGAGAATTCATAAGTGAGTCGTAGGCAGTACGTTGTACAGTTTGGTGCTGTCTACAGTGAACTACAACGGAATTGTACGAGTCTATCTTAATGATCTTACATCCTTCACCAATCGAGATTATGATCTATGGGAGGTTAAATCATCGTGCTTGCTCTTATTTTTTTTTTTTTTTGCTCTTAATATTTCGTTCGTAGCTCTACAGACACGTTAGATTTAGGGACTGGGATATTAGATAATTGCACATCACGCATTCTCAGGGTAAGATATATTATTATCGTACAATGAAAAATAATGAAGGTCTTTGAACTTCATTTTTTAAATACCTGATATTGTCAATATAATTTTAAACTCACCTCTGCCACCTGCGCTCTTCATTCTGAAATAATATAAAACAACATTTAAATAAAAGAAAGAAGTAAAAGGATTTCATAAACATAAGATACACTCTTTAATTCCGCTAATATTTTTTTACACTTTTGTTATCACTTAAAAAAAAATATTTGTGAATTTTATTAGACTTTTATCTTGGACTGTTCTTGATTTACATTTAAAAAATGTTAATGTACAATAAAAAAAATGCTAACTTCCATTGAAAAAAAGGATCTTAACATGAATAATAAGACTATTTTATGTCAATTTAGGACAAAATAGAATAAAAAATGATAAACATCATATGAAGCATGTATATCGATATGTTATAGTAAGAAATATTAAGTTTCACTGAGTCAAACCCGTTTATTTTATTAGAAAAATTTACCAACACTTTACATTGAAACCCCAATCGTTCATATTTCAAAAAATACTCAGGGCTTTTATTTGATATATATATGCTTAAGTCAGGGAGGGAGTCAGCTGAAATTTTAGTGTTTTTAATTCGAATTTTTAAATACTAACTATAATTTTCTTTACAAATTAAGAATAGCTGAAAATAAAAATCACAGATATACCTTACAGTGAAAACAACAGTATAAAAATATTTGGAAAATTGAAGAGCGTTGAATTTCATTGCATAAAAAAAAGAATTATACAAACCTTCTACAGTGAAGAAGAGTGACCATGACAACGGCGCCAATACCAGCGGAAACTAAGGAAACGATCACTAACGTAAGAACCCAACCGAATTCGCCAGGTGCTTCTGTAACGAAAAAAGGAAAAAATCCGATATATAAAAATATGAAATTCCGATATTATTGTAAAAGGTAAATCCAACTGTTATAAATATTATTTCATAAAACTACGTCGAAGGGTACAAGAGTGCAGAAGTCTTGGGATTATATCGATAGTACCTGCGTTTATAACTATCTATATATATATATATTATGCATATATTCATAGTATATATTATTATGTAGGATAGAATAACGTATGTAAGGAGTGCGATAATTGGCACGCAAGAGCCTAAGAATCTTGGTCGGCTTTCCGCGCAGCGGGGTTCCCCGGGGCTTTACAACCAGTCCAGTGCCGTATTTTCCGGGTTAACGTCTCGAGCCCAGGTTGGCCGCGACGAAGCTGCTTCAGCCGGACGCGCACCCGGGGCGAATCGACTGGGAACTATAGCGCGAGACTTGAGAATTCACAAGCCAAGGAGGATAGGCACCGTTGGTCGTAGGTTCCCCTGGGTTTTCAGTGCACTCACGAAGTACCTCCTATTACACCGAGAGGCGCGTAATTAAACGGAATACGCGGGGACTTTACGGCCAAGTATCGCCAACTAAACAACCTAGGGAAGGTATAACCTTATGCCAAGTGCACTGGTATAGGTAGGTTAACGTACTTGAGTATTGATAGTACACCGTTTTAAAGGGGATGCTTTAGTACATGTTTTCATCGATATCAGTCGCGGTAAAAAATGGTTTTTTTTCGTAGTTTGCCTGAAATACGCTATGTATATGCTTTAAATTTGATAGGGATGCAATATGAACTTAAACGCTTCGGCGTCCAGTCGAATTAAGGTGAAAAAACTTGGAAGAAAGAAAAAAAAAAATAGTATATTACGATACGAGTGCGATCAAACTTTTTTTTCAATCATACGAGTTGAGAACGATTTTCTCGCATGAGTTTCGTATACAATTTTATCGCACTAGTGCGAGAAGTAAGCACTTCTCGCTGTCAACACAGCTTTGCCTTAAAAGATATAATTGTTTCTTGATCTCAGGTATGTCAAATCAGACCGAACGTAAATTCTATAAAATTTCAAATAAGCTAATTCCACGTATAATGTTGATTTATTTTCTGGGTGTCGAGAAATCAATATGAAAATGGAATCGAACGAAATAGTGTTAAACTCAATAATTTCATGCGTTTTGATGTACCGAATTAAAAATATATTTCAGCGTTCCATTTACTTTTATTTCGAATGAAATATCCGGTAAAACAACGGGACATCGAGTTCTGCCAATGCAGTATTCCGCTCGCGAAAGAATCCGGATACCAGGTTGGAAATAAAAAAAAAGCAACCGGATACTTATAGACTGCAAAGCTTGTAGTAAATGCGTTTGCATGTACATACGACGTAGGTAGGTTGCTTCGGTAGCGGTGGTCACCGAGCTACTACCACCCACACGATCAATGCGTTCAACACTCGCCGTTGCGAGTACCTCCAACTAATGAACCCGACCTGCCAATTTCGCCAGCGAGGGAAGCTTAACCGTTGCGGCTCTGCGCTCGCAAGCGGATCTCCTCTTTTGCCTTGCGTGCAACCATATGGACAGCCACAGGCTTAGGAGTATATGACACATACGCACAGACGAGATAGTGACAATGTTTATATGTTGCAACGTTTGAGGTCGTGAAACATTTTCTCTCCTTTCATACAAAATACTTTTTCCTGAATAAAAATTAATATACTGGACGCAAACATTTTTTTTGTAGTTAAGTTTTTGTTCTGCAAAGACAGTTGAGACTTCCATTTGCAGGAAAACGCTTTTAACTTCATGCATAGAAATTTTTATTTGAAGATCTTTCTTTAGAAAATATTCCCTCTTTTCTAGTAAATTTTTCTTTACAGAGTCATTTTCTTTTTGTCCTAAATTTCCCTGTAACTTCTGCAAAAGAACTTAAAAATTCTCATCGACAAATAAGTTTGCGCGAAGATAGGCAGACACATCAGAAATAATGGAAGAAAAATGTGCCACGCGTCAGACGCAAAACGATGGGTAGAAATGAGGCTTAAGAAACAAGAGAAATAAGAAGCAAAACGATCATCGAGTTAACACGCCAAAGCGTAAGTTCGAATTAACAGCAACAAGTCGTACGCTGGTGTATTCTGTCAAGTGATGACGAGTAATAAAACGGAAGAAGGAGAGACGATGGAATGGCAAAAAAAAAAAAAAAAATAAGGAAGCGACGGAAAAAACGAAATGTAAATGAAATAAAACGATTATGTATAAGATAGAATGAAAGACAGTAAGAGTGAGAAACGGTAGATCGAGTGGTAAACGAAGGCAAAGAATTAAAAGAATAAAATAAAAAAAATAAAAATAAACCTGAAAGTAACAAAGTATACCGACGACTGGTAAAGCATGAGGGAGAAGACTTTACGAACAGCGAAGAAGATGGAACTCGACGTCTCTCATCGTCTCCTCGACTGACATGAACATAACAGCTTGCACCGTGTGCGCCGCGGCCGATAAGACACTCTTTATACACGAAACTTATCGATCATCTCCCGCTGAGAGATGAACGGGCGGCTCGCGCGCCTCAATATCCACGCGAGTCAAACGTCTATACGAACGATGAGCGAGTTAACGCGAGCTTCGACGTTTGGTACATTGGTCTATGCACGTATTATCGAGATTCGGACATGGCTTTGTATCCGGGACTCTCCGAGGGCATAATTCAGTGCTTCATTTTTAACTCCAAATTTTTGATCTTGTCTTCTAACTCAAAAAAAGTCGTGCCTTGTACATCGCTTCCTTATTTTTTTGACCTATCACAAAATCTTCTTTATGATAAAATACATTGTTTAATTTTGACTTTGTGGATGGCGGAACAAAAAAATGATGAGGCAAGGTTCGTATGTGTAGTGTTCCACTTTTCAATCGCTTTAGAAAAATTCCGTAAACGCCAAATTTCTATAAAATGTAAATTATATTTATCGAATTCCCTGAAATTTATTATTACACATTGACATTTGTTTTACGCAAATTTTTAGATCAGTAACATGAACCGTTCTCGAATTTTAGTATTTAAAAAAAAAATGCGAATTTCTATAAAATCTGAACTGCATTATCGATTTATTTTAAACAATTTAAATAATTTTGTCAGATGTGAGAAAAAGTATGTAAAACTTGACAAAAATTTGACACAATTTGGAGGTTCTTTCTTTGGACAAGTTCTAAGGGTATCTAAATAGTAGTTAGGAAAAAGTATACAAATTTATGCTTAAGCATTGACGAAGTGTCAGTGGCAGCGAGAGCAGGCGCAGCTCGAGATAAATGAAAAATCGTACAACACTTAATTCCCGCTCGCACGGGTATCGCTGTACTGCGCTCTGGGATCGGGCCCCAAACGAACTCCGCTTCTCCTTCCTTGTATTATCATAAATAACGTATCGATTATGTTTATCATAATTGTTGCATCGATCATATCTGTCTGCGCGAGAATTTTCTCCTCTACCTTCTAGTTATCGCTGCCGAGACACGGTGTAAACATGCATTAAGTATACATACACGTACACACACGAGAATGTGGTATTCCATATGATGTAATAATAATATTAATCATTACCGGTCGCGCCAGTTCGCCACACGAACTATCCGAGCGTTTCGATTGCACTGGGAGACAAAAACGTGTCTACCAGTATGGCATTCATATATTTTTTTCTCTACGCAATCAATCGTGACCATTTTTCAACTCTCAAACACATTTTGATAACTCGAAATGTATTTTCATATTTCATCCGTTTAACTTTTCCAACGTAATACTTTTTATGACGTACGACAGAAAAAGTACAGTTGATCATGTACTTAAACTTTTGCAAAACTGGTATTCGTTTTCGTGCGAAAGGTGCGTGACAAAAAATGTGAAATTTTTCAGCGTTATTTCAATATTCAAATGACGATATTATGCAAACGAGAAAAGCCACACCACTCGTTTTGATGTCAAAGTAAATATTTTTCGCTGCGCTAACGAGTTGCAGCTGGAATATTCTTCAAAGCGCTATTATTTTGTCACTATCGCACATTGATATCTAAAAAATGTGGCTAAAATACGATGGCTACAGTAATAGAGTTTTGTAGCATCTCAGTGGTTCGATTGGTAAGGTAGGTAAATATACTTGTCTCCAGACGATGTCTCTTGATTTATACGTCAAAATAAAATAAAAATTAGTGACTGGTAATTTCCTGTATATCTAATAAATGAAAAGAAAAACGACACTTAACTAAGGAACTATAATTACAAGCATGGCGTAGTGTCGATTATTTTTATTTTTGTATTATCTAACAAGATATTTTACTGAGGTGTAATGATATACTGTAATGTGCGTGTGCAAGACAGTCTAGTCTGTACGTCCTGTTATGTTATCCTGTCTATAAACTCGCCATTTATTATCCTTTCCGGTCGTGCGAGTTCGCCGCTCGAAATATATAGAGTGCTCTTGTTACTGTTCGCCCTCACGGGGAGACAGAGTCCGCAAACACTGTCTTGGGTCGACTATACTAACCACTTTCTCGTTGGTCGACCCATTTTCGACGATCTCTGTGATCTAGGTGATCGCCGCTTATATTTGCTCTCCGCCACTTGGCACCAGGTTGTGCACCGTTCGTTTCTCACATCTTATATGTATACTATACTTTGCACACACTATTACAAAAAGGGGGTCCTTCGTGTATCGAGATCTCGCTGATAAAATGGCAAACTTGGGAGGCCCACCCGCTTCAATCTGCCTTTTAGTTCTTGTTCTACAGCGACGAGTTTAGTATACTTGGTATATATAATGTAGTAGCACAAGAGTTAGACCCTAAAAATTAGAAAAAGCAGCTGTTGTTGTCGAACCCTTTTGTTCATTTTTTTTAGAACTATTTGCTAACTTTCTTCTATATATACAAAGCGATCTCCACCAATCTGGCCACTGTTTTCTACGCTCTCGGATCTGTTGTATAATTCGCCACATAATAGTACAGCTTAAAGATACTCTCTATGAATTTTTTTAGATTTTTATATTCACTCATTTCGGAAATGAGGTTTTTTTTTTAAACCTGTATATCATGGAAGATTGAGCTCGGGGTAGAAAAAGTGCAAAACGTAATGTTTTTCTATGAAGTGTTTGATTTTGATGTTTAAGATTTGTTTGTCTAGGAAATACAAAATAAATACACAGTAATAGCTAAATTAAAATTTGTGTAGATTTAACTTAATGTTTCTATCCTCAAACATTCACGGTAACTTTTTCTTAATTTGAGTTAGAATTTATTTTTCAGTTTCTTGTTTTATAAAAAAAAAGAAAAATACAAATTTGTATTTTTTTTTTTATAAAACAAGAAACTGAAATTTTCATTAATTATATCTATATTCGAATTTGGTCAAAATATTATATCAGATACGCAAACATATTTCATTCAAATAATTTTTAGATCGAAACGGCCCTTCCATACTAAATAAGTAGGAAGCCGTTTCTTCCAATTCAAAATTGTTTGTTCTCAGTGCAGCGAAAAAAAAAAGAATCTTCCTTCGTAATAGTTTTTATTCTCGAGCAGTCATACACATCTATCATCAACTATAACAACTATTATTCTATTGGTTAGAATATATTCCTAATAGTTGAACTCTAAACGGAGAGCTGATCAATTCCATTTCGTATTCCAGAGCTGCAGGTGCTTTCGAAGGTCTCTCGCGTTCTATCGCTCTCGCTTTGCCGGCGTTATATATATTTCGAGAATCAAGGATCCAATTATATGCTGCGGACGATCACCGGGTCCCGCTACGAAGAGAACGGTTGATCAAACGGTGCTGGAGCGAGAGTCTCAAAGCTAGGAACCCACCAGTTCGAACATATATCGCGCAGCACCCTCGGGGCCACTGCTGGGTCGTGTAGTTCAATCAGGTCTCTCGGTATATTATCATAATAAACATACGTAGAGTAAATTATAAAAACCGGATCATAGAGAACCCGCGCAGGTGCTTACATATGTAATCTTCTAAATTCCTTTTTCAATGCCGACGAGATATTAGATAATGCAATTAGCATTTCATCAAAAGCAGTTAAAAATTCTCAAAGTCGTCTGCGAAGAAAATACTAAACCAGTTTTTTCATAGAATTCTTTTTTTTTTTTTTTTGCAAACGACAAAATTCACATTTTTTTTATAACTTTCATTTTAGCGAACGAAAATCCGTATAATAAAACAAATTTATCATCCTATTAAATTTTAATTGTTACAATGAGATGAGAGCTTTTTAAAAAAAATTATTGGAATTAACGGAATATTAATTTGTCGTAATGAAAATATTTATTAAGTTCCAAAATACATTGCATAGAATTCGGCATCGATAAAAATGAAAAATATCGTTGATTTCAATGTTGTGTGAGCGACCAAAGAGACACACTGCCCTTTATTATATTCCAGATTAAATTATTCAATAGTGCGAACAGTTCGAGTATACTTAAATTATTATTACATTATTCAATAGTCCGCTATTTCATCGTCATTTGTCCCGAGCAATTTTTTTTACCATACACCCTTCGTTAGTGCTTTTTGTTCTTTTTTTTTTTTTTTTCGTATGCACTTGCCGTTGATTGGTTGTACGCGAAGCGGAGGGCGCGCGCCAGAGCGAACGAAAGAGCGATCCGGTGGTTCGATTCCACGGTACGGTGGTTCGCCGACGGCTCTATTTTCGGGAGTTGCAGGAGCAAGAGCATCGACTCCCGGAGGACGGGCAAACGGGCGACGCGTGATTAATCACCGGCCTCCAGGGTCCGGGTAACCAGCCAACCGATAGAATCCCGTATCCATCTATATGTATATATATATATATTGGACTGGTGAGTCCCAGAAACGACGAAGCTGGACGACGTCCTGGCGCGAACGAACTAACAAGAATAATCGTCGACGAGCCATGAAAATAAAAAGAAAAAGAAGAACGAAAAAGAAAAGCTGAACGTAAAAAGAATGCGAGTGTGAGAGAGAGAATAATGAAGGCGAGGAAGAGTGAAAGCTACTGTGAATGATATCGAGTTAACGAGTGAAACCAATAAAAATGCACTTTATTTCCTATTGAATACCTGCGTAATTTACAAACCGGAAATCACACCATCTGCCTGAACTTTCTGTTATAACTCAGTAGTCATCTCTCGTGAACTCTTGCTTAATTTCATAAGATATAGAGACCTCTCCTGGTGTGAATACCCTGAAGAACTTGTATAGCCCCAAGAAGATTATTCATAAATATTTCAAGTACGAAAACTACTTTCTTTAGAGCTTGATATCATGGGAATGGACGTCATGGCGAGGATCAACATAGAGAATAATTAAGGAAGATGCTAACTGAGTTGAAATTAGGAAAAAAGTGATAACGAAGAGTGAAAAGTGTGTCATTATTAAAAATATTTTGAAATTTAACTTACTTGACATTTTTTTTATTAGCTTAGAATATTAAATACACAAGTTTGTCTAACAAAGCTTTCACTTCCTGTAAGCTTATTGAACTTTTTATTACAAATACTTTTTTTATTACACATAAAAGAGTATTAGTTGAAAATGTGAAGCCTGCTAAAATTTTTTTTTATCCAAATCAACCTTCGTATTTCCTTTGCGACTGTTAGCACAAATTATATCAGAAATTCGTGAAGTCTGCAGTCGAGGAACCTGCGCCCTTCCCACAATTGGACGTTTCAATATAAGTTTTCTAAAGAAAAATAATTATTCGACACTTTGGACAGGAGGGCAAAATTTGCGGTTGCGGTTTACTGTGGATCGAGATTGTGAATGAACGCGTAGAGAGAAAACCTTTCAAGAGTTCAAGTTTTGCGCGGAGATACCTAATTGAGTCATTCGTAGTCATGAACCGCCCGCAGCTCCTGTATCGCCAATATTATATATCCTTTAATCGCCCGGCAATCTACTCCAAAGTTATACCTTCGTATTTCTCGCAATTCAGCGCTTTCCAAAATTTCTGGAACCTTTACTTTTTTTTTTTGTTCATTTCTTTTTTCATCATCAATTCAACACTCGTTGGTCACGGACAGCGGCTTTCCGAACATCATTATTATTATTATTATTATGATCATTATTATCTTTGCGGGCGAACGAGATAGTTTCGATTGGCTCATTAAAACGGCGATAATTCATCGAGCCAGACGTCATCACATCGTCGCCGTAAGCCCACGCACCTCTGCTACTTCGAATCCTCGGTCTTGGGGGTCTTTCACGAGATTTTTTCGATATAATTGAGCCATTCGTAGTCACACCCGGGTGTCTCGAATGTCTCATTCTTTTTCTTTTGAATCGAGACTACCTGCTGCGAATTAAGCTATGCAAGGAATTCAAAATCGCGGGACGATTTTGCGGAGCAACGGACACACTCAAGCAGGAATATCGTCCACGTTTGAGAATCTTGTTTTTTTTTTTTTATCATTCATTGCTTCTCGTTGAATGGGGATTTTATACAAATAATTTGCTGGCAAATAGGGCTCTTCTTTCTCTCGTTTTCCAATCCAATTGAGACAAACGTTAGCAGTGAGTATATTTTTCAAGTATTTCAAGTTAGCAGGATTTTCTGCTAAGCTGACTTTAGAATACACGATATGGGAAATTCGATAATTCGGATATCCAAATTTTCAAAGTCGTACCTCGAAAAAAAAATTCTGTGTTTTATTATTATTGGCGATATAGGAAGGAACATTTATAAAAGATACATCCGGATTTTAGTACAAAAAAGAAATTTCGACGTCTCAGACTATTTTGAGAATACTGACATTAAAATCTCGAAACAAAATCTGTTCATGAAAACAAAGCTTTCTCTACGTGGTAGCAAGAAACGAAAAAAAAACGCACCATTTACATTAAGTCTACATGAGAAAAAATTGGTTTCCTTTTGGTTGTTAAAAAAATATAAAACACGTTGTTCATGCTGTTTCATAAAAATTCCAATGACTCATATTTTCGTTTTTAACGTTTTTCAAGCTGATCACGATTTTTTGTCAAATATGAGTCCCATAAAAAAGGCAATGCACCCTTTTTAAAACTGAAAACGTATTTCTTTATATATTTTCTTTGTAACAAAAAATAAAAAAAAAATGCGTTTAATTTTGCTTGTTACCGTCTTCTTCAGAACTTTCACTACAAAGAATACTGAATTCACTAAAATACTTATTTTATAGATCGAGTATATAAAGTGCGAAAATAGCATCGCTAAATTTGTAGCGAACTATATATAATGTCACTTTAGGGTATTCGCCTCTTCTTCCTACCTAATTGAGTCATCGCTATCCACTTTAATCGTTAAAAACCTGTTGCAAAGTGACTTATATATATATATATTTCTTTTTTTTCCAAATCTCACTATAAATGTCACTTTGGCCGCACTCACCCGGCTCGCTTTTATCAAAGATTAACACCGGCTCAAAGATACTTGTTGAGCATATATATATAGTGAAGCTAGAATAAGAGATCCCTAAGTATCGTCGTTCCTCTAAATTGAGTTTCTATAGTCGATCCTGAGAGCGCCAGGTTATCGGAATTTCTCGAATAAGTCAGGATAACCGGTGAGAACACTAATTATCTGGTTGGTCGACACTCCCATAGCGATGCAATATAATCACCTGAAATAAGTACCATAAAAGATAAAGCTCTACGACCCTTTCTGCTAGAAAGTCTTGAGGAAAAAAAAAATCTCAGATTCTCTTCTTCTCCTCCCCTTTCCGTTTTCCCATTATTCTCAGCTCTATAAATCTTGGACCGTTTATAACCGAAATACTGTATTCGTATATACCACATCGACGGAAAATTCCACGTGATATCGGTAAGACAAGTGATAATTTTAAAAAATGAGTGGGGAAGGGGGGGGGGGGGGGGGAGAAGGAATATAACTTTCACCGTGTGGCACTAATCGTTTATCGATTAACAAGAAGTGCTCGGTAGTGGTGGTACATAAATCATAGTTGAAACCTGTATTTGTGTGTATGTGTCATTCTATGTCAAGTCCACCTGATGTGCAGTAAAAAGATTGTATTCACAGTTGTCCAGAGAAATATTGCCTTAAATTTGATAATTTTTTAAATATCGTGTCACTTCTGATTTAACAGAATTATTTCTGTTAATTTACACATCTTTTCTGTAAATTCGACAAAATTCGAGACATCTTGGTGCACTGGGAGAATAAAAAATACTGAATTAGAAGAAAGGGTTTGATTTATTTAAAAGAAGTATCTTTTTGGATTAATTATTAATAAATACCTAAACTTGCCATTAATTCAATAAAATATCTTCACGAAGCTGTAATTATTCTTCATCAAACTCGAATTTTGAGTTAACAAATTTTCAAAAACTTTTATTACTTATTTGTTTGAATGTATTAAATACTGACTTTCCATTCAAAGCAAAAATTTTGATTTTTCATATCATGTACTGAAAGAAAGATTTCTTGTATCTGTTAAAATGTATTTAACTGTTAAATATTATTATGCTTTTAGTTATTTATCTTTTAAACCAAAATAATGAAGTCTGAATAAATAAAATATCAAACCTTTTATCAAAACGTAATTTCCCGAAACTGCCCCAAGAAAATGAATCAATGAATAATTTAGACAAACCAAACTTGTGATGGCAAAAAATGGAAATTTTTCTGGCTAGATAAAAAACCCAGATTTTGAAAAATATATTGTCTAAAAACTTTCTGCTGATCTTAAACCTTTGATTATGTTTTAAAATTTGACATGAACGCCCAGAGAAAGGATATATTTGAAACAAATAAAATATAATTGAATTAAATAAATCCAATTACGCCAGCATTTTAAGAAACAATTTTATTCAAATTGAATAAATACATTTAATTAATGGCTGGCCCAAAAGAATTGATTTAATTTGACTATATTTTATTTGATTTAAATAAACTTTTATTCGATTCAATAAATATTCATATTTGATGAAAATAAATCCGTCAGGTTCGACTTGGGCTCGAATGTCCGATATACCGGTCGATATAGGTAAAATCGGAAAAGGTGCATGCCAGCTTTATCGTCGATAAGACGAGGGCAAGTGTGTGTTAAAGGTGTGTGCGTGTATATTTTACAGGCTTTTGATAGTGATAGTTGTTTCTCCACTAACGTGCTCTTTATTCTCGTTCTTTTTTCGCTCTGTCGCTTGCGAGCCTCACCAATTTAGTCGCTAGCCGAGACGAGTCAATCGAAGCCAAACGATCGTCTATAGAGAGGCCTGGGCAATACAACCGGTGGCACGCGATATAACCGGCTCATAGAAAATAACTGCTATCCCGTGGCTTCGTTGGAGCGTAACACGAGCCGGGTTCTCATAACTCGCGCGCAAAGTGGTCGGGTCGCGCGCCTTGTCACGTCGATGGGCAAAGTCTCCCACCTAGAGACAAAAATAAAAGCCCGTCTCGACACATCGCCCAGTAATTATTGAATTAATCGATTCAGTGTGAGCCACAGAGGATCGAAGAATATTTATAGTATCGTGTAACTTGCGCTCAGGGAGGTTACTCGAAGTTTGCACAGTCATTACGGTCAATTTGCTGGACATTGCCGGCGATAACGAATCGTTTAACAGCAGGAGGATATGTTTTGTATTGCTGTTTTACATCGGACTGTTACACTTTTTTTTTTTTGCTTCCTCATAGAGGAAACTTTGTTTTCGTGATAACAATTTTTTTTTTTGAGTTTTTTTTTTGTCAGGACACTCAGAATGGCCGAAAACGTCGTGAATAGTATATTACGATACGAGTGCGATGAAACTTTTTCGGACGAGTGTTGCAATCACACGAGTTGAGAAAAAGTTTCTCGCATGAGTTTTGTATAGAACTTTATTTCACGAGTGCGAGAAGTAGGCACCTCTCGCACTCGTGATCCTAAGTGTCGTGACCCGAAAAACTCGAAAAAAAAAAAATGTTTTCACGAAGACAAAGCTTTCTCTATAAGGAAGCAAGAAGTATTTAGAACTCTGTTACATTTTTCATTGCAAGAAGTTCCAATTGTTTTACAAAATACGATAAAACTTGAAGAACCTCGACTATAAAAATTCCACCGAACGAAAAACACTGAGAGTTTTCGAGAGTTCAACAGGTGCATCACAATACTTTGTTCTCTCTGAGAGTATAGAAATAAAATGTTGGATTCGTGAGAGAGCATCACTACACCAGACAGATAGGCAGAGGTGGTTATATCGTATAAAAGGGATCGAGACTCGAAGAGCTTGCAGAGGAGAAGCCCCCGACGGGGGCCGGAATAGGCAAGTTGGTGAGCGAGGAAACAGATCCATCACCGCGCACACCGGGAGATCCAACGGAAAAGAAAGAAATAGAAAGAGAGGTAGGACGTGCTGGGTTCGATCGAGTTATCCGTCATCCGATCTCTTTCGATTCACGAGCGCGCGCGACTTGACGCGCCCTGTCCGAGCGTTTCACGTATATACACACCCTTTCTCTACGGATATTTCTCCACTCCTATACTACTTACAAAGTGTATTGGTACTATATTATATTCTATTACCGTTGTAGAGTATATTCCAGCGGCATAAGAAATTTATTACGTTAGTTGTGAAATATATAGCAGTAGGAAAGGTGTGGCCTGCATCAGGACGTGCGTAGATTGACAGCACGCCAGTCTTCGCCTCGTCCATTTCTATACTTCGATCTGCGACGACGACGACCACGACGAGACATCCGCATAGTCGTCTAACTCGTCGCTTCTTCGCCCTTAAAAGACGTTGAAACGCATTTATCCGATTTCTCCCAGCTTCAGCTTTATATTTATAGAAGAAAATCTCGCTCGTTATATTATAAGTTTTCATAATTATTTTCGTGACTAAAATTAAAGTGGTGTATCTTCTATGCTGATTGGGGTGTATTTTTTTTTCTTCTATTTTCAGTTTTAATTCCTCATAGAATAATAAATAACAAAAATAATTAAATAACAAGAATTCAAGTACCTTCAAAGTATGGATGCTTCGTGAAGCTCGATTTTAAGAAGAAGAAATGTCTCGTATTTTGCTTAAAATTATAAACAGTGGAACCGAATGTTCGTTTGTGCGATTGAAATTAATATAGCCGTGATGATGTGTGTATAATTATAACAGTATTTTATTGTACTAGATTTTTTTTTCTTTATTTATTACGGAATTTGTAAGAACGTTTTTTTTTTTTAGGTAAGACATTGGTAAAAATCTGCGTAGACGCACGAATTGCAAAACGATTATCACAAACGTGTTTTGTAAACTATAGTATGGAAAGTACAAAACTATTTACAGAAATATAGGAACATATATATAAACGAGTAGCTCGTACTGTCGAACAGGTTACATGCATTCCGCAACGATGCAGAGAGCAGGTATAGAAACCAAGTGTGCTGTGCCGAAACGCAAATATTTCCGGAGTGCTCGTAGACGCTCGGGTTCTCGTGTTACAGAGATAACGCTGGATTTCAGGCACACTGTAGCGACGATAATGCAACGAGGAGTCGCAAAAAGGTGGAGAAGAAGGTATTACGGACGAAAGGCCGCAGGATAAAATGAGAGAAACCATTGCGACAAAGTGGAAAGTCCCGAGGACATTGAGAAGAAGCCGAGAAATTGCTACTCCAAGTCTGGTAGACTTTAATCTTAATTGGCTGAAACACTCGTGAGCGCTTTTTGACTTGTCTCGATCGAGATGACAAAATAGTTGCTGGAGAAAAACGAATTAGCGAATAAAATCATCACTAGCTTCGAGATCGATACGGTAGAAAGAAGAATAACTATGGAGAAATGCTAAAAATTATTTACAAAAAGAGGTGTCACTCGCGAATTAAATATGAAATTATTTTTAGTATTATTGACAAGTTTACATGATGCTAGACACTTTTTGGAATGTTTGTGGTGTGTTTGGAGACAGCGAAGAGGGTTAATTAAGATCCAAGAATGTTTAGAAGATCGTAAACTCACGAGGACTCCATTGCACAAACGACATCCAGGTATCTTAATTATCACACAGCCCATAAATTGACAAGCTCGCAACAAAAAAAAGGATTAAATTTATTTACATATATTGAGGCTATCAATGATTTTACAGCCGCGAAAACTGTCCCTCGCCACAGGTCCAGATTTAATGTGTAAAAACGATGTTTCATTTACTATTAAAAAAAAAAAAAATTTAACTGACTAATTAAAAACCTAAGATGTCTGGAATAAGAAACACATTAGAGGAACCCTTATACTGACTGATCAGCAGGTAGTAATAATTAATCACTCGTTTTATTTTACTTTCCAAAAAGAAAGTGTATCGGAAATGGATTTTATCCTGAGAATCTTGACACACGCGACGAGAGTCCGATAACGTTGTAAAATGTCTCACGATGTCGTGCCATAAAATAAAGTGACAAAAATAAAATAAAGAAAAAATAAAGAAAAACAAAAAAAAAAAAAAATAGAAAAAGATATATACGTGTCAGGATTATTAGCGGCTGTCCCACCATCACCATCATCGCCGCCACCACCACCACCACCACCACCACCATCTGTTAAATGTAATCGTGAGGACTGCACTGGTGCTATGACTCGGATCGAATGGTACGATTGCATTGGTGGTAGTGTTTCGCTCGTTAGTCAGCCCCGCGGTGTCCCATGTATCCCTTGGGCATTACAAACCTTAGTTAGCCCTACAAGCGGTTTGATATATCGGGACTCGTGTTCGTCTCCGTCACGCGATCTTGGTTACGTGCGCTCTCTCGTGCTCCTTGCAGACGTAGAACCAGAGGCACAGAAAATGCCAACCAGCCACCAACTGCAGCAGTAGCATTTGCCGTAGCCTGAACGGAGAGGAGAGGATTTCTCGCACAGGAAAGATCTTTGCGACATGATCGACTGCGCTATCTCCGGCAATTCGATGCCGAGGAAAGACACTCCCAACAATCTTCAAGGGGAGGAATATTTTTTTTTTACATCTAGATACAAACAAAAATATTTATGCCACGCGGTGCGAGAAGTGCCTACTTCTCTCTACTCTGATTGTAACACTCGCTAAGAAAAAGTTTGATCGCACTCGTATCGTAATACACTATTTCGCACTAATATCGAAATGTACTATTTTTTGAAAGTTGTAAGGGAGAATCACTAAATTCAGGAAGTCTTTAAGACGCCTTGCGAAAAGTTTAACGTTCTAATTTATTATCGTAGGGTCAAACCCTGTGCAAATTTCTTATTTGTGTCGTTCTCAAAAATTTGTATTTATACAACCTCATTTATCTTATCAACAAATAAGGATAATTCATTTAAATGAAATGAAAAAACTTCGAAAAATACAGAAAATAGCGGAACTTAATCGTCGTCAAAGCTTGCACATTTGTTAATGTTAGTAAGGTAGGGTTAATAAATTCAGGAAGTCACCATGATGATTTGCAAAAAAATGATGTGTAAGCATTTCAAACTCGTGCCACTCGCAATTTTTTAATGCAATCAATCTCAATTATTTCATAAACAAATAATGACAATTTAATTTTCGCGATATCAATGCTTTCCTAACACTCTAACGCGTAAATAAAATTTAAAAAATCTTCGAAAAATATGGAGAATTAATGAAGTTATGCGTCGTCAAGGACTGCAGGTATCCGCAGACCTGCAAGGTAAGGTACATTTTTTGACGGTAGTAAAAAAGGCAGGGTTAATAAATTCAGGAAGTCGTCAAGATGCTTTACGAAAAATTCTATAAATAACACCGAGTGTCGACGGATTTGCGTCATACGCAATTTTATAGGGAAAAGGAAGAAAGGCGAGGACATGCGGTGTGTTCCGGAATTCTTCTGCGAGTCGCGGCGCGGTACACGGTGTGCAGCGGCGGCGACTGGAGCATGGCGGGACCGGCTCGCCGTGGACAGGACTTTTTGGAAGGACCTATCGTACGGTAGCATCTTGGGCACGCAATCGGTGGACGCTCACGCACGTGTGTCCAACTCGGCGAGGCGCGGACGCTGCTGGACACTGGACGGCGCGGTGTGTATATGCCGATCCCCGCGCGTATACACAGCGTCCAACAGCCAAGCGTTCCTGTTGCTGTTGCCGGTGCTGTATATACCCGTGCCGATAAATCCACCAGAACTGGAGATCCGTTCCGAGATTACTTTCGCGGTGGTATAACGCCATGCTGGCGTATATGCTGCGAGCGCAAAGGAGATGAAAGAATGGAGAGGATATGCAGTGAAGAGAAAAAAAAAAAAGAGGAAATGGAGAAAAATAAATTAGCGAAATGTTTGATTGCGTAAAAAAACAAACGCAATACATAAGTGATAAAAGTAGTAAACTAAAATAAATTTTTTCACACTCAAATTGCAATGGACGGTAAAAAAATGGTGTAAATTTGAATTGCCAGTTGTCGAAATAATGAGAGATGGCAAATTTGTTGTGTTAGCTAGAAATATTTATTTTTTCTATCTCACGGATTTTTCTATTCAATTTCAAAGTGGTACAAGGGCTTTGTAAATTGGACCAATTTACAAACATTTTTATGGGTCGAAATAAAAGTGACAAAAAATTTGATAAATTGACACTTTTTTTCGTGAAAAGGAGGAAAAATATTGTAAAGGAATATGACAAATGTTTTTCTTTAAAAATGACAAAAAATATATTTTAAAAGAAAAATAGCGTTTTTTTTTGCGTTCAATTTACATAAAATAGATCTAAAAAAATTATACTGACAGAATAATGTGTCTCAATCTTTCTGGCATATATATACAATTTTAAATCTAGTTTTACTGTGTATACAAACTTTTCTTCAATTATGTGAGAATTAACTAAAATTCAAAACAACAACGACAAAATGTCTACCAATAAAATAATGAACGAAAAAATATTTACCAACAAAATAAAAAACGTCAGAATAACTGCCATACAGAGAGAAATAAGTTGATTTTAATAAATACATTTTATTAAATACAAAATTAATTTAATAAAATTAAATAATAATTCAGTTTTTCATACCGAAACCCCCATTTGTTATTTTGCCAGGAAGACATTTATTTCGTAGTTAGTTCGATATAGATATTTGGACGTGTTACCCTCCTCGCTATCTACATTGCTGGATTTCTGCACATGCATAAGAGTCGCCGTGGCTCCGCGTTCCCTTTGGTGCTATCTCGGCCTCGTTCCGCCTCTCGTTAGCGCCCTGGCTACGTGAAAGTATGCGTAAAAAGCGAGCGTTGCACACAAAGGTATATAAGCGAAAAGGTATACGAAAAAGGTATAGGACTTTAAGGGGGGTATTATGCAGCATATGCAGCTACCGGCATATCGGCAAAAGAGTAACCCGGTCGCGAGGTGCGAGACCCGCGGTGAATAAATAAAAAATAATAAATAAACAAGCTGAAAAAGTAAAGAAGAAAAATAAGAAAAAAGGCGGTGAACAACGACGAGAATGAGATAAAACTCTGGGGCTCCGGAGTCTCGAGTGCTGCTCGTTACCGTGAGGCCTCTCCACGTACTCGACATTTTTTTATTTTATTTTTTTATTTTATTTTATTTTTTTCAAGAGTGCGCGCATTCTTTCTCCACACTGCAGAAACGGAGCAACAGCAGAAGCACCATGAAAGCGTTTTCTGTAACGATACGCGAGTCCGAGGTAAGGAACGCTGCGGTAACGATACAGGAGTGAGTCAAGCACAGGCTACGGGATGCCTTATGTACGCCTAGCAGAATTAACCAGACGATGAGAACCCGAGCAAGTTTGGATTTGGTGAACGCTATACGCCCGACAAAGATAAGATCTCACAACTTGGTGGAACGCTCAGGTTTACCCTGCTGCTGCTGTGCTGCTAGTTAAGCACACCCGAAAATCGAGGACACTTTTATTGCGAGACTTGCACGAGCTGTGCGTACATGAGTTTCGAGGTGTTGGCTACCATCGACAGCTTGTTACTTAAGTATAAGGAAAAATTGAATAAAAAAAAAAATTTAGTCAGAATCTACAGGTTTTAAAAATTACAGAGGATAACAATGTTCAAGTTACACTCATTATACTTTCATATTAATTAACTTTTGGCATTAGCATCGATATCAAAATAATCGGATATCAGGTTGGCTTAATATTAAGTAATTATATTTTTTGTATTTACTTTATATTCACCCAAATTAAAAATTAAAATATTTCTGAAGAGGTTTCTGATAAAATAAATAAATAAATAAATCAGACAAAATCAAATTTTGTCTCCCACTTCGAAATACCAATATAAATGGTGTGTCACTACTTATTGGAAAAATAAGGCTCTAGAGATCAACTCTAAGGGGTGCCTCATTCAAAATTTATTGTCAGAGTAGAATTAAAGAGATATTTAAAAAAATACCGGCTTAAACAAAGTTTAACTTTACTATATTCTAGAATTAAAACGGATATATGCTGGAAGGATACATTTTACACACAACTGACAATTTCTTGAGAACATTAAAACTATTGGTTTTCTTGTGAAAATGTGCCGAATAAAAAGAAAAAAAAATATAGCCTGACAGTACTTTTGATTAAATTATTATTATTATTTTTTAAATCAACGACATTGTCTTTTACTCTGACATCAGAATTTCTTAACAAAGCAACTTCCAACATTTATACCGTCGAATTCCAAATCCAGCTCCATAAAAATAATTGCCCACTACACCTGCAGTGCTTGTCGGGTTATAAGATATTCTCTTGCAATTTTGTAAAAGTTCCGAATCTCGCGCTCGATTCGATGAAAAATTCAATATTCTTTCGGGTATCTTGTTTCTGGTATCTCTTTTTTTTGTATATCGATCATTAACTCGATATCGTTTTGGTTTTGGGTATAGATAGCCAGCCGATGAAGGAGGCTACAGATTGCAAATCAGGTAATACTCCCTTTAGTCCCGAGCCCCGAGCTCAAGGGGACACACGATGAGATCCAGATCCCGTTAGCCTCACCCTCGCCATTCCTGAGCCCTGAAGACGATGATGCGCGCACACACCGTGTGCCAACAGGCCGCGGGTTTCTTCTCCGCACCTCTTGCGCTTTTTTCTTTTTCTTTTTCTTTTTTTTTTTATCACATTTTTTGCTGTTGTTTTTTCTTCCGTCTCGTCCAGGGCGGTGTGTGGAAGGCTGGATGGGAGAGCCACGGTGGATCGTCGTCCCCAGGACGAAGGTGTGATCTCGTAATTATTGCGTCGGTGAGGCCGCCAAGTGACGCGATGATTGCCACGTCGGAGAGGCACCGGCGTATCGTAACGTAACGTATGCTCGCAGCCTGAGAAGAGTCAAGCGTTATATTCGCTTCAGCGAATATACCGCTGCATTATATACCGTATACCTTGGTATATTACTACTTATACCATATATAACCATAGCCATACTACCAGGATGGCAGCTGGGGGAGGGCCTCGTTTTCCTTTATTTATCGTCAGCGAGACGTTCATCTCGAAACGCGATACAGCAGATAAATAATCCGACGGGACACACTGCGAATTATACTGTTTCAAGCTCGCATCCGAAAAACGGCAATTGGGGAAGCGCAGAAAGTCAGCGCGTGCATGTACGAACGCGCGCCTCTGGGAATTTCTCAAGTGGCAAGTGGAGACTATAAGACCACAGGTATAAAATATCTTTCATTTTCATGATTGCCATTGAAACGGTGGAAAAAAATTCCCTGACTTTTCCATCATCAAAATATCATTTTTCTCTGATTGAAATAATGAGTTGTAGTCCTAATGCGAGGAAATTATTAAGTGGAGGGAGTCGGGTGAAATTTATGGATATTTAAAGACTGATATCTCACTTTTTTGGTTGATAGTACTTTCTTTTTTATACGTGTACTGTTGACCTATCGAGCAAAGATTTTTTTGTCAAGTGGCAAAAGCATGCAGCTGATAAGGGACACATGCAACAATTTATATTTGTTTTTACCTTGTGGATAAGTTTGAAAGAGAACCAGTAGGACAAATATTTAGAAATAATTTAGAGTTAAACAAGATACGCCAATAATTCAATTAATCCAACAAACTTAATGTACTTTACATGCTTAACGAATTGAAAACGACGTGCTGAATTTTCTGTCTCCCGGCGTTCGTTCGTGAAGCTCATTAAGTTTGTTAAGTACGATAAATATTTTAAGTGAAATTTGTTAAATTGTCCTTATCAGCACTCTGATTCTGAGCAGCAATTCAAATTTAATCGAACCAATACAAAAATTATCAATTGGCTTAAAATATCGCTAAATTCATAATATTTGGAATCAATCAACTAAAATATATCTCTAAGTTGAATATATAATTTCATCGGCGCCTAATAAATCTCTCCACGATTTCAATTAAATTAAATTGATTCAATGACATGTTTTCTCTCTGTCACCTCGATCTAAATCAATCCGCAGTATTTAATTGGAATAGATCGTTTCTGTCGGTGCATAAAAGCTAAGAATTCGTGGGAAAAATAGTTGCACGTGGAAAAAGTTGAACTGGAACGTAAACAGCGTACAACATCCTCCAGATCCTGGCGAACGTCCATCGTTAATTTACCGTTCCCATGGCTTACAAAACCCGACATCGCCCGGTGTCTCTGCGATAATGGTTGAATGACATAGAGAAAAACGCGTGTGCGTTTTGCACAGCGGAGGCGGGATTTAGGCCAATGGAAGGTGGAGGATTTTTCGACTGGAACGAAGAGATAGCTTCGTTAGTCCAACGTACTTATGTAGCTAGTGTACTAAAAGGTACACGTGTTTCATTCGACCCTTTCACGATTGTTGGGGATACACGCGGGTGGATTCGTTCGTTGCATGCACGCGGTAAGTTGATGATGGCCGCGTGTACGAGGCCCTCCGATTGGACGTTCAAACCGGATGTGGCTACTCCTACGGCACCTACAAGGTACAGCCTCTACTACTTACTCGCATCAACGTTATTATCATTATACCGTTTCTCCCACCCTAAACTCACTCGGTTAATTTATGCCTCATGAAAAAAAAAAAAAAAAAAAAAAAAAAATTCAACCGCGGGAACGCACACCGATCTTATCTTCGCTCGAGTTCCTAATCTTTCAATGACTGGCTATCCAAACGAGGCGCATAACGAACGATGTGCGAAAGAGCGAGAACGAAACCTGGATGAGGCTTCCACTTTTTTTTTTTTTTCTCTTATTAGTACTTTTTTTTTGTTTAACGGTTTTCGACTGGTTACACATTACGTTCCGCGGGGTTGTTTGAGTTTTATCACACCGACAGGATCGCTCTTAATTAATACATCAAGAGAAGTCAAGCGGGGGCAATCGTGCCCATTTATTACTCCTTTTATGGACTATGTTTATTATCGTGTGTCGTTTTCTTTCTCACTTCTTTCAGTACTCGGCTATTGATATCCGAGACGGGAAATGTCGTCGCGGATGCTGAATACGCGGTTTCATGCGTTTAAGAGGTATTTTAGTGTAGGTTGGTTTATGGCAAGCTAGAGTAGCATTCGTACTTCCGGTCGTAGTTGAAAATAGAGGAACGCTGTGGCGGTTTCTATGAGGTATAAATTATCAGCTTGTTCAGGTGACATTTATAAGTGTCTACTAAATGCATCAAAGTCCGTTGCTGTATACGTGAGCCGGGAATAAAAATCTGAGACAATTCGAATGAACATGTCTAAATTTTTTTGACGAATTTTGATAATCAGCTTATTACTTCCAACATAACATCGAAATATTTAGAAAATATTATATTAAATGTAGTAATTTTGATAGAATATTTTAATGTCTATTAAGCAATATTAACATTTTATTCTTTTATTTTATTTTATTTTATTTTTTAAATTAAATTACGTTTTAGAAATTAAAAGAAAACAAGATGACAGTAACAAGATATAAACCATCCTATAAATATTCGTTGTATACGATTTTTCAATGTATTGGAAATTCAAAAAAGCAAGAAATAGAAATCCCTATCGATACAATTTCTTAATTACCTTGGTTAAAAAAATGCAGTTTTCCCTCAAAGCTAGTTTTTAAAAATAATTTTACGTGCCGTAAGAAATAAACAAAATATTAGAGTACAATCATTCATACAAAATCTTCTAAAATATTACTGAAACAAGGAAAAGGAAAAATCTTTCAATAGAAATATTCTAACATATTTCTAAAGTGATTTAATTTTTCTAGTTTTCAACAATTTTTCATAAATTAAAAATTGTAACTTTTCCATCAAATGTTTTGCAATAGTGACAAGATTTGAATTGTAATAAAATATTGAAAATGATTCTAAAACAATTCTGCTGTATTCTGTGTTAATGTGAGTTGCACCATAATATTTAACGAATCAAGAAAGGGCAAACAGAGTCGAGTGTATGCTTAAGGGATATAACGCTCAGGTCCCATATTGGGTACACTTTCAAGAATCTTTACCTCTTCAGAAAAGTGGAAAAAAATATTTTGACAATAACACCAACGATGTCAGGTATATTTTATGTAATACAATGACGAATCGTGATTTTACATTTTGGTTGAAAAACTGATAATAAATATCTGTTTGTTGATACAATTATCGTTTTATTGAAAACGTTTTTTACAGACCTCTTTTTTTTTACTATCCGCTGCAAAAAATGCGGTGTTGAATTTTAAACCAGAGAAATGGATCTATTGGTACTATACAGTGATATTGAAATTACAAATCGATATGGATTTGTCGTACTTTAATGTACTTGTAAATGCGCAAGACTGAAATAGTACAAATCAACGCCCATTAGTGTTGACTTAAATTTCCCATAGTTTCATTTCCTTTGGTGCAAAGTTTAACACCGCGTTTTTTAAAGCGTGGAGTCAGCGGGTTACCGCTTTTTGGCTTTTTATTTTTCTATTTGTTTGTTTATTTTTCTTGTAGTAATGTAAATATATTGACTTACCAAGTGTGCCGTCGAGGGAAAAGGAGTGCCTGTCGTTTCTCAACGCCCAGGTACAAAGGTCGCAGGTGGTGAGTCCGTCGGTCGTGACGCCCTCTTCAGGTAAATAGGGTGGTCTCGGAGGTGGTGGCACGAAGCTACCTATGACTGCCCACAGCGAGTCGACGTCACCGTTTCCGACTCCCGTGTAATACAGTAGCTCTTCCTCGGCGACCCCAGCGAACCAGTCCATGTCGTTCACGCCAGCACTCACCGTACTCGTGCTCGTGCTCGTCGTGCCGCTTGCTACCGTCACCTATAACAATCACAAAGAAATCGTCGTGTTACAATATGACTAAACAAAAAAAAAAAATAAAAAATAAAAAGATATCTCGAAACGGAAGACGACGAAGTTGGCTGAGAGAAAGGTAAACCGAGCGCATGCAATGAATCACGACACCGTAACATTTGTTTTATACCAATCTTTATACAATCCCAATATTCACATAAACCACCCAAAACACATATTTAAAAAAACTAGAATTCTGTGGCAGCAATATTTCGAATCAAAAAAATCCGAAACAATATTTTATTAAAATATATGTTTTTGTATACACGAGGAATTATTACAAATTCGTGAACTTCTTTGAAGAAAAAAAAAGTATTTCGTAACGAAAAAGACAGACCAAGTCAAATGTTTTTTTCGAGGTACACAAAAATCTCTGGGTCCTCAACAAACATGCCTAATGGAGTCTAGATATAAAAACTCGTTTAAGAGTCACTGAGTTCATACGTGAAGATATATATATATAATGTAGGTACACATGTGATGGAACCGTCATTTCGTGTTTCGTGTTTTGGGAAATGGAACTGTACCAAAGCAAACACAGTAAAATTGGAAATAAGAAAAGGAAATAGGAGGACGTTACATGAAGGGAGAGAACAGCGAGTGTAAGTATAGCGCAGGCTGTGGTACTACAGAGATATTCAGCGCGTTGTCCCATACGCTTGGGAAAACATACATACACCGGTGGAGGAAGACTGAGCGAGCTGGATGAGAAGCGGCACTTTGTGCCCGGTGAAGACAAAAGGGTTGTTCTAACTCCTACGACAAACACGAGAGCGCGGGCGGTCACAAACGAAACTTGGCTGTCTTTCTTTCTCACATTGCTTCCATCTTTTTCTCTTTCTACTTTTTTTTTTTTTGGTGCGCTGGAGATCGCTTGCGCGTTCTTCCTTCTATTACTCTTTCACTACTTTTTTTTCTTCTATTTATTCTTTCCGCTTATACTTTCCGCCTGGTTTCAACAGACTTCTAGCTCACTTTAGAGTTAACTCCTTCTTCCGTAACTACGAAGTTCTATCTTAAGATCGTTCTTAAGTTCGAACTTTGATCTCAAGATTGAGCCTAAGTTCGAACTTACATCTAGAAACTCAACCCTCAATACTTCAACATCTCGTTGTAAAAATCAGTCGGACTATTCTGATTTCTTCCAAGAATGCCTCGTCGTTGTAGCCTATAGAAAAAAGCAAGTCAAATTTTTCATCCGACAATTAAGTTTCCAGGGAGTCTAGGTAAACAGTGACGTGGCACTGACGTGTATATGGGTGAAAAAAGAGTACTATTCGCTCGTTGTATGAGACTCTTGAGACGAGACACACTCGTTAGAGGGTAGTGTATGGATCGCCACAATATGAACCGAGACTGCTATGGCCAGATACTCAAGACTCGAGACTTTCTTCCAATCTGGTATATACCTTTCGCTTGGGAAAGAACCAGATGAGAAGAGGCTCAAGCCTTCTCGACGAGTGCGCGCAGAGCTCAAGTGCCAGACAAGACTCTCGAGGACCTCGTTTGACGAGGGTTACCGCATCAGGGGGATGAGTGCTATATACGCGTGGTCCTGGGCGAGCTGGACTCGTGCGATATGGCCTGAGGGAATGCGATAACGCGCACCGCTGACGCGTCGAGTACTCGTGCTTACTCCTCGTTTCCTGCTTCAAAGATTATTTATCTGTCAAGCGATATGAATCATTCAGGATAAACTACTGTGTGAAAAGCAAAAATCCTCTCAGAACCACTCAGAGACAAGCGATAATGCTAACAGGCTCCTGATTTTTCTGGAAAAACCATTTCCCTTTTTTGCCTCAGTGAACATTTATACAGCTGAAAATTTCTTGATCCTAACGAACATCACCACATATTCTGACGACAGGAGATATATCAACCTATGATTGAATAAATTTTATCCATCTATTCAATTACAGTATTTACATTTATCTCGTTCGATGAATACTTTCAATCAAATTGCCGAAATATTTATCGAGTTACACCTGTACCTATCATATATGAAACTGGACCCACCAGTCAGAAGTATCAGTGTTGATTAAAGACTGCATCAGCATCGTATTTCACGTGTAAACGAGTCACTGTTTACGTTCGAGGATAGCGAAGGATATATAAAATACATTATAAAGTATTGTATATGATATATTGTGGGGAGTACGGTTAATTTCATCGAGGGTTATATTCCGGACTCATCTTCTTGCTCCTTTGCTCTGTGACTGGTGACTTTTCGAGATGCTACGAGGCTTTTGTGGTTCTCCGATCTTCTTCAGACGGAGGAACGTCCCAAGAGCAGGCCCAGAGTGTATCGATCCGAGAGGCGCGAGGATCGCACAATGCCACGCATTGATCGGCTTAATTACCGTGATATCCTTTATATTATACTCCTTATTCCTTTACCTGTTGCTTTCGGACACTCTCGTATTCTACCTCTACAGTGCATGTGTAGTTATAGAGTCCGCGAACCCGCGTGACTCTCGAATTCTTGATTCTCACACCTCACAACACTGCAACATTATACGAACACAGAGTGTAGTGTACGTTATAGCATATATAGTATACAACCTGCTGTCAATTTTCCAGCTTACGATGCGACGCTTCGTTAATAAGCCATTATACTGCATGTACGGCGCCCCGTTGGCTCAACAAATCGAAATTCCACGCATTGGCTCACATTCACTTTTTTTTCTTTTCTACGCTTTTTTCCCCTTATATTCTCTCTCAGCCACTCGCCTTTAATTAGAAACCATGAAATAACACGTTTAGACATTATTTTTATGAGAAGGTCATTGAAGAAAAAAAAAAAATGTCTGAGCTAATAAAATACGACGTGCCTCAAAACGGGTACACGATACAATATGTATCAAGAGGGCACATGCCTGTCAGCGTTATATGTGCTCTAAGGTGAGGAAGGTCTTTGCTACCCACCATTTGCTTGTCGTTGGTTGAGTGACGTCAATTTTTTCTACACTTTTGCGTGCCCTTTGCTCCACTCTGTAGCTTCGCGAGCTCTCCTCATGGAATCTCATGGAGCAGCGCCTCAAGGAGGACGAGTTTCGGGGACTTGATTTGCGACGTCTGGTCGACGATGCGAAATAACGAGAGGCAAAGAAAAGAAAGGGAAGAATGGATATACAGAGTGTCCGTGAGTGATGAAGATAAAGAAGGAAAGAAAGCCATATACGAATGCTATATGATCACTACCCGCACTTTTCTCCAGACTCTCCCCCCTCCGTTCGTCGTCGTAGCTTCGTCGTTATCCCGAGGGTAGCCTCCACTCGTTATAATTATTACGTGTTGGCGTTTACGATCGCGCGAGCCTGCGGCTCTCTCGGCAATATCGTTCGTGCCGTTTCCATCTCACTCTATACGAGTTGAAACGTTCGAAGCGAGACGCACTGGCGAACGAACGAACGAACAAACGTTCGGCGAGACGTTCGTCGGTTCGGTCCAAAGTGGACGACGGGAAGAATCAGGCGCGGGGCGCTCGTTCTCGGCCCCTCTTTATCGGGGAGGCCCCACTCGTTCACGAATCCAGCCTATCATCAGCTTTCCCCCCATCCCGCGACGGCTAGCAGCGCAATTTCGAAGCGCTACCAGCCAGTTGTAACGTCTCAGTTCCTCGTTCAGGGCTGCAGCTGATACTCCTATCTGCCAGCCGAATTACCTTTGGAACGACCGAGGATGCCTAAGTGGCTGTAGTAGAGACTATGAAGGAACGTGGGATCGTTGCATTGTGTTTTTTTTTCGCACTTGTGTTAAGTCAGAAATTAGGAAAAATCTCCGGGATGGCAAGACTGGAGGACGAATGAAGGAAAGAGGTGGCCTCTCGCGAATCCAGTCTATCATCAGCTTTCTTCTCTTCCCGCTAGAATTAGCAAACTAATTTTGACGCGCTACCAGCCAGTTGATATTTCTCAGCTCCTTTTTTCACAGTTGCAGCTGATACTTCTATCTACCAGCCGAATTACCTTTCGAACGACCGAAAATGAAGGAACGTGGAATCGATGGATTTCTTTCACACTCGTGTTAAGCCAAAAACTAGGAAAAACCTACGGAATGACGAAATGGGGGGACAAATAGAGCAGAGAGACGGCTTCCTTGAGGAAGACGAACGAGATTCTTGGAATAATTTTAGGAGATTTCAGTCTGAAGGTCCTATCTTGATCCGTAGAGAATCCGCCGGCACCGTCAGGACGAGGCGGTGCTGATGACGATGTGGGAACGAGACTGCAACGAAAGGCCTAAAAGATGGAACGTGTAGAGACACGGTAAGACGGAATGGGGAGAACGAAGAAATAGAGGATGAGGGTTGCCACAGAATGGGAAACGAAGGAGCGCGCGGCATTTCAGAGTCTTTGGTCACACCGGGTGGCTGCAGCTTGCCCCGCGACATTTGCAATTCGAAGCCACATTTCATTCCCTCTCGGTTGCTCGGTTAGGCGAGCACCAAACTGTCCTTACTATACCTACACATACGGACAGAGATTGACCGAAGGATGCGAAAAGACTTTCCGGAGGAACGGAGTGAGCGCAGAAAGAATATTCAGAAGCGTTTGAGAACAGAAGGATTCGGAGGCACAAAGATAATCAATGACCGGGAGAATCTGAGTCGAGAAAGAAAGCTAAACGTGATGGTTTGCCTTGTTCGGTCATCAGCTAAGATTCTTCAAAGCGCGAATTCCTAAAATTCACTGAAAACACAAAAACTGAATTTTTTTCTGTTCCATGTTTTTTTTTTTTTTCACCGTAGTTCTGTCATCGTCAATTCCCACCTTGGCCACTTGACACTGAATCTTTCGATATCCTTGAGACTGGCGAACGGTTGAGAATCGCTATCGCGTCCTCCAGTTCTCGAAACGTGCCGGTTCCTCACTCTCGTCTCGTTTCATTCTCTCCAACTCTTTCTTCTACCGCATAGTCTCTCGTGGCAGTTCTCGTCTCTCGTTTTTCGCTTTCTCGCACATACTCACACACGCCTTGGCTCTACCGCGAGAGGGTTAAGAGCGATTCGGCTTTGAGGGGTCGTTAAAAGGATGGGTTTGAGCGGCCCGGGCCGTATATAATGGATAATTGACAGCCGTACCCGCCGCCGTTTGCTTTGCATGGACATTGAATTCGCGTGGACGTACAGATGGACGGGACGGCGCGCAACTCTCCTCTCTCTCAGTCTTTCTCGACGAACCGAACGAACGACTGGCAGACAGTGTGCCGAACTCACTCTGTTTACTCTCTCTCTCTCTCTCTCCCCCTTTCTCTTACCTACCACCGGAAAGTCTCTCGCTCCGTTGACTTTGCCGCCATCGAAGATCGACCCCGTGTAACCATCACTGCCAACGAACCTCTTATTTCTTTTTTGAATTATTTTCTTCATATTGTTCTTAGTTCTATTTTCTTTTGTTTTCAATTCTCGTAAATGCCCATCGACCACATCTTTGTTCTTAAGTTCATGTTAAAAACTTCGACAGACTTCAACTCCGCAGGTTTTGGCTCAACTCCCAGGCTCATCCTCAATCGTTCTCCCTAATAGCTCACCTTTCGTCTTTACACTTGTATCCTTCATAACGCAAAACTCAATTTTCCATCCCATTCACATTCCATACACTCTTTTTCTCGGCTCGAGCATCACAAGCTTCATCTTCGTTCTCGCGTCTCCCAATGAAATGCAGCGGCATAACTGCATACCCGACAAGTGCAAAAGGCAAATGCGAGGAGGTGTACCACAGTAAGGAATAGCGTGAGTATGGGATGCTCGTAAATTCTTCGAATCCGCAGTAAACGCGGAGGTGCAAGAGGAAAAGAAGAGAAAAGTGAAGAAGTTGGTGGAAGGGGTGAAAGGAAGAAGAGTCGGTGGTGAAGTGAGGAATAGGAGGGGGGGGGGGGGGGAGAAAACGAAGTAGTAGTTGGCTCGGTCGTTGGGAACACTTAATTGCACGATGGGAAAGCACGGGTGGCTCGAACGAGGAGGCGCGTTTCTGTATTCTTCTTCTTTTTCTTCTTTTCTTCTTCTGCCTCTTCTCGCGCTGACTCGTCTCAGTGGCCCTTGGCCCACACTTTACGCGCGTAGTGTGAAGAAGAGATGGTTAGAAGTTAAATAGGAAGCTTTTCAGTCTGCTTAGTTGTGAAAGTTGACAAGTGTTGCTTCGTAGGCTAGGCACGAGAGTCTTTGTTCAAAAGAATCTAAGCATTATTCTCCAGAGCTAATTGAGCAAATTCTTTTGCAAGGAATTATCCTTTAAAACAATTGTCGATGATATTTTATTTCATTTATTTTAATGTTAATATTATCAAATTTCAACAATAACTTCCATTACAATATGATCACACTATCCCATACTGTGCATTTTCGAACAGATCAGAAAATATATATTTACGAGGTAAAGATCAAATTTTGTTACCGCGTGCGAACGCTCTAAATATATATATATGTATATTTTTAAAATAAAATTTAGACTTTTATGGATAAGAAAAGCCTTTCAAATTAATTTTCTACGCTCTCTTGTGTTCGTAAAAAAAAGATGAAAGATTCATGATTTAACGAATATGGAAGCAATGATCAATTTATATAGATACGAAAAAAATCTACGCAATTCCCATGGTGATTGCGAAATTCGTATATAATATAGCGACACGCCATAGTACTGAATGAAATAAGCATACTTGATGTATAATTAAAGTCGGAAATGAGTCAAGTCGTGTGCAATCTTCGCGCATATTTTGCTCGCGTTATTGTTGGTAATAACGCTGAGTAGATAATGTCAGCATAAGAATCTCAGTTTCAACAAAAAATGAATGATAATAATCAAGCTTTCGACGGGGATTTATCCTTTAGTCGGTGAAGCGACCGGTGTGCAACGTAATCGAGTAATTATGCTTGCAAATGTAGTCTGTCCCGAAACTCTCGGTCCGATGAAGATGGCCTCCCGAGTTTCTGCGGGTTAGGCCCCCCGATGATATTAACAACGGTAGGAATTATGGAGATCGCTTTCGGGACGAGGATAGCCAAGAAGCAGGACCGCGCGAATGATGTGAAGAGAGATAGAGACGGAGAAGATGAAGAGAAAGAGGCGAGTTCGAGCTCGGCGAGAACGACCTGAATATTTAGGCGCCGGCACCTGCGAAACAGCCTCTATATTATCCAACAACTGGCTCTGCTTCTTCCCATCTCTTTTTTATCGCCATATTTTTTTCTCTTTTAATTCACCAATATACTTAGATTTTTTGTAAACCGGATGTATTGATTATTGAAAAGACATTATATCATCGGAATAGGCCTATTGTAATGGATATTTAACGTATAAGCTCAGAAACACAGAAATATATTTTTTTTTTCTATCAACTGCTGAGTGGTGGTGCTTAAAGTTTGAAATAAACAGGTGTGGGAAATCCACGTACGAGTTTCATCTCAATCTAGAAAATGATAAATGGTCGAGAGTTAATTGACAAGTTACTAAATGTGTTTTGGCTACTTGGCACGAGAGTCGTGTTTGCTCGCGAAGTCGACGTCGAGAAAAGATATTTTCGAAAAGGTCAGCGACAGGTGGCCGAGAAATTCCATTAATCGCTCGTTAGGGCGGGATCATCTTGGAGTGGATCTGGGATTCTGCGAAGGCCCAACGGCAAGAACGACGCTTGGTTATATTATAAGTAAAGAAGGAAAGAAACATAAAGTGACTTGTCAAAAGGATTCCATTGGAACGCAACGCAGAAGCCCGGGTAATCGATCGTCGCCCGTCCAACCGCACTCCTCGAAAAGATATCCGCTGAGCGGAACCCGCGTTCCTCCTTGCTGTTGAACTCTCCGAAGCGCAACCCACATCTTCGGTCTTCTACTTGTTAGAATTTTTCGTCATATTTGTTTTTTTTTTCATTAGCTCTCAGTTTTGGCTGTTCATGCGGGTCTGGCGATGGCCCAGTGTCTCGTGTGTCTCGCGGCACATCATCGTCATTCTAAGCAACCAAGATTCAGACTCATCTTCTTAATTGTCGAGCCCGTCGAGTCTAAGATTTCAGATGGACAGCTCAAATAATCGTGCGTCGAGCTAAAATTACGGTTAAAAGTAGAACGTTTGGAACAAACGTTTTCAAAATAAGCTGAATAAAGAAAAATATATAATTTATTTTCCTATATTTGACGCTGAAGTGACATTGGAAAATGGAAAGGGATAACAGACACTTTAAAAAGAAGTTTTTTAAAATTTTTGTTAAGCCCTAGGAGTATAATTTTCAAAATCCTGACATTGCCTTGACACTTGCACTCAAGACACAATAACCGGCGAAAGAAGATGTCCATCCCAATGGCTTATAGTGGCTTCAGGGCCCCAGAGATAAAATCGTTTTGGTCTTGGTTGCCCTGTGCGTGGATTGGCTTTGCCTTTTTTTTTTTTCTTATTTCTTGATTTTTTCGTCGCGGCTCGCTCGCCCGTCTTAATCTCGTAATAGCTTCAGCATGAATGCGTCGATGGGTTTGCTCACAGGAACCCGGAACGTTTCGATATCGCATCTCCATTACCGCAGGCTCACTGGCGGGTCTCTCGAATGTCTTGGTTTTAATTCCTTCTCGTCCTTCTCATGTCGAGTCGATGGGACGACAATGTGCGGAATCACGTCGAAGAACACCGACGGCCTCTTTTCAATCCGACATTATTTCTTTATCGTATTCGTGGAATCGATTATCCACCTTTGCTCCAAATCTTGTATACATATATGATCGAAGGCCAGAAAGCATTCCTACGAAATATAATGATGTCTAGGCGAGTTTTTCCTTTAACAACCGTACGTTAAATATTGAGATAAAACGGAAGTTCGACCTTCATTTACTCTCTTCCTCTTACCGTAACGAATCAGCGGTGGCATAACTGAGTAGTGCTACGCAACGGTACTACAGGAAATGTACTTCCTGTGTTGATAATTAAGTATGTACACGATTCTCAGGGAGATTACAGAAATTCTTGTTATTGAGATGAAATCATATTTAATAATGAGAGAATCCGTCATATTCCAGTCTTGGTCTTGTTGAGCGCAAACTTGATGGAAGCACTACCCGAGTCTACGTATAAGCATCTGCCATAAACCTACCAGGAAACATGTAACAAACATCCCCTGGGGCATCTTGAGCGCAGCAACTTTAGATCTTCTCATCGCAACGCTAAGAAGACAGCGAAGAAGCAATCAGCGGAAAGGGATCGAGCGATGTTGCGAAAACAGCAAGAAACAGGATAGAATGAAGAAGAAGACAAAGAAAACCGAGGAGCTGGGAGAAAATCAAGGGAATCCAGTGGACGGGTGAAGATGGAAGACATGAACGGACATAGCGAGTACTTTGTCCGTACCGTATACGCGTTGAATCATCGGTCGGTTTCCTTTCACGAGACGATACGAGACGAAAGACGAGAGTGGAGATCCGAACTTTGTTGAGCCAAGCGTTTCAGTTTGCTTTCTCACTCGGTTGAATCGCTCTTTGCTTGCTCGCTTTAGCTTCGGACGGTTCTTCGCATCCTTGCTCACCCGATGGCAGAATCGCGCTCGCGAGCGTGAGGGCGCGCGCGCGTTCCCTGCATCAAGGCCTGTGGTCTCAACCAAGCAAGCATAATGACTCAATCCGCGATCTACCTTCTCCCACCGCGGGTTCCTATCGACCGCGAGACTCTCCACTTTTCTGTCTCGCTCTCTGTTCTCTCTATCTCTCTCGGGCTCTTGGATCACCGCGCGAGACCGGTGATCCACGAGGGGTTCGTTCGCTCGTCTCTCGTCTCGTTCCTTCAAAGATTATACACCAGTCCGCGCCTTTACTCTGAATGTCGGCGACCCCGAAGAAAAGAGAAGATCCTCGCACTATCGTGCGCGTGGTTTCAGTCGTGGAACGCCTGTTTACCACGCTGCTGAGCCGAGGTACACTGGGGAGACGGGACTTTTAAGTCTTTTCTTCGTTTTGTTCATCCAGCAGCTCTTTCCGATCTCATTTGATTTGCTCAATTAGGAAATGAAATCTTGATCAATCCTGACTTTGAGTAATCACAACAATCTCGATAGTTTGAAATATTTTCAGATGGTCTGGAAATAAAACTGAGAAATCGTTGTAACGTTTTGACGACGATCATTCGGATATTCGACATTTTGAGAGTTATTCTTTTGCTGTTGAATCTAGAATGTAAAGTTTCGTCGACGTTAAGCTATTCTGATCGTATAATGTCAAGGATCCTGTCATCTCATTTCATTATCCCCACTTCATATTCATCTCGGTACAGAAACTTCAGATTATATACTTGGTGGGATAATTCCGCCTCTTCGGGAGGCCACTGTTAAAGTGAAGTAAGATGGACGAAGACGAGAAGGAAAAGAGAAATAAACAGCGCTATGCCCAAGAACAGAGACGAAAAAGAGCGATGAAATAAAAAGTAGAAGAAGGAACGAGGCGTAAGAGCGGTGGCAAGGTGGATGAGACGTTTGGTAAATGAACCGGAAGCCCTCGACAAAGAGCGACTGCTTCTCCTTCTACTTGGTCTCTTTTTCCTTCTGCTCCTGGTTGCGGATAACCAATTCGAAGGATCACTTCTCCTGTCCCCTTTCTCGTCTTCTCCGGGAGCTGTGCTTCGCTCCACGGAGGAATTTGCATCGGCGCTTCTGGGAAGAAGGAGTAGAGGTTGATGAGGGTGACTGGATACTACACTGTGGAAGAGCAAAGGAACGAAGACAGAGGATAGAGAGGGTGGATGTGGAGGTAGAGGAGGCTTATCGTCTTTGCTGAACCTTCTGGTCAGCCTCGAGGTACTCTATATCGCTTCCCGACTATCCGGATGCGCGGTCCATTGTTCAAGGAGGACGTGACGACTTTGATCGCCGAAGAGAATGAAACCAACCGGTTGGGTGTCTTGAAAATCGTAAGACTATGGGAAATAAGAAAAAGCATTCATAGTTGGCCAAAGACCAAAAGCACTGATGTTTTCTAGTAGTATGTAGCTGTTCATCCAATTAGGTGCTTGTCATTCCTGATTCTCACTTGAAATACAACTCGGTTAGATTGTAGGTGGTCCTGAGGACCCCGACAGGTTGAAGAAGCGCAAGAGACTCTAATGACCTCATAGAAAAATTACAACGGACAATAATCGTGACAGGGCAACAACAATAGAAGCTTAAATTGAATGCTTACGTTGACGTAGACCTTTCGATGACAAGTGTATGACGCGAGAACACGGGTACGTAAGCATGAAAAAAAAAAGAAATCCGTGATTTTAAACGCTTCGTTATTGAAGACCTTTGACTCGTTTTATACCTGCGGGCTTATATGAACTCAAACAAACTGACTGTTGTCAAAGCAAAAAGTACTTCTGCTTGTCACTGAAGCTTCAAATTCGGGGTGGGCTATTACGGACTTGTTGCTGACACAATGTTACGGGTGATTTTCAAATAGATGGTTTATTAATAATGGAACTTGTCTGATCAGCTAGAAAAATATACACGCTTGTTACGATGAAATATAGTCAAAAAAGGGTATAATGTGTTGCCTGTGTTCCTTTTCTTTCCCTAGCCTGGAAATTCTATGCCTTCTCTGGTGATAAAGATTATGGGATCAACATGTTTCAGTTACGATTTGTTTTACGACCTTTTACGACTCTCTTTATTGCTTCCAAACAAACTCAAACAAACGGCCAAGCGTCAAGCGTCGCAAGTCTCCGCCGTCACCGCAGGTCCTTAGGAACAGTTGCAAACCTTACCCTCGTTTTACAACCGTTCGTCTCGTTGAGCACGAAGCAGAAGGCGTACCGGTAGTGCATACTGTATAGTGGGTATATGTATATACCTGGGTGGTAGCCGCACGAATAAGAACCTGACCGCGACGGGCCTGTGAATGAAAGCGCGAGAGCGCCAGTCTCGTGAATAGACACCCGGCAATAGAGGTACAAGTGGAAGAGAACGAAACCAGCAGAAGCCGACTATCAACTCTCCTACTATGGACTTCAACTGTAATACCACTTGTACAGAGGTTGCGGACTCTTGGCTTAGCATTTATATGTGAATGGAAGGACGCTAGGCGACCGCAAGCAAATGAGCATCTCTGCGATATACATATAACACACTGTTACAGCCCTATAAGGTGGTGTTATCAATTGAGCCCGACCCAACAATGCGTGGACAATAAAGTAATTGACGCTAAATGATGTACATAATTTAAGTGACAATTTCTTGATCATCCAAGTGCATCTCATACCAACATTGTCAAACCTGAAAAATAGATAGATGTCTAACAATAAAATATTCATACATTCGTGTGATGGACAAAGAAAACGATTTTATGTTAGTGGACAAATTTGTAGGCTTCATGAACATTTGTGATTATATAGCACGGAAAAATTATTGGATCAATACAGCAATGTCATGGTCACAAGCCTTGCAAATTATTTTATGCCTTTTACAAAGCCACCACTATGAGGAAGTATGTTGATCATTTCTGGCTTCCTCTTAGAAGAAACTTTATGAAACGTATAACAAAATTCAAAATGTTATAAAATTTTAACCGCTTGACCGACTTGTGTCAAATTTGTACTTTATTTTAGGGTAATCCACATGACATAATAATCTGGAACAATTTTTTTTATGACAACAAAGGTTCCTCTACGCGGAAGCAAACTGAGAAAATCGAGAGAAGAGCTTATGCAATATAAAGAAGAATAAAGACCTCATCCCCTGCTGCTTCAAGGGGGAATGCTTGGGAAGAGATATCTCTCTCTTCAATTCTTTCTTCATCTCGGCCCCTTCCTTCTCTCAGGAAGAAAGGAAGAATCGCGAGTGGCCGCGGTCAGAGTAAAGAGAACCTGTTATTTCGCCCTCTCGACTCGGAGATTACACGCTGTCACACCGTTCGAGCAACGGAGCATCTCCTTTCGTCCGTAGCGGCGCGCGGGGCCCGCCCGAAGCGTGCGATCCTCAAGACCGTCCAGAGGACGTTATATACGTCTTTGCTTTTACTTCCAACGTTGTTCGCATTGAGACGGAGCGCGTCGTGGCCGACTGGCTTCATGCTCGCTCGAGGGACACGCGGTGCCTCTTCGAATCGGATCCTCCGCGAGGAAGATGAAATACGGACGGACACGCGGCATTCCGACGTCTTATTCGCGCGATTATCGTTCAGCCTCGTATACCTTTGTACACCGTTACCGTGTTGCCATCTAAGACGCGCTCAACACGACGACGACGTTCAATACATTCGTCGAGCGGACACGGAATCGGCGACTCTTGCCATCCATGAAAAGATCTTCGTTTCGATCGAGCGAAGACACTGATGATCGTTCTACACGCTTCCGCGAACTTATTGATTGAGAGGTGACGTTTAGATCGAACGAGACGCAGGATCGAGAGCGATCCAGATGTCAGACTCGGCGAGAAAAGCCTGGCAATCGTACTCATTGAAGAGATACTGCTGAGCTGAAGAATCGTGAGAATTGTCGATCGATGTCATTTGAATTGAGAAGAACAGTCGCTATCGGCGATCTCTTAAGAGAACTCCGATAAGGTTAGTCGGATATTAAGATATGGACAAAGTTTTTTTCCTGAGTTAAGGTAGCTACAGAAAGTTGCAGATTATTGTTAAAAAAAAATACACGCAAGTATTCATCCATGAAAATTTGATTTGGCTCTTTGTCTTGGTTTTTAGAATTATTTCTCTTCTGGATATATCGAGTGCAGACGGTGGGGGACCAATAATTTTGAACAAATGTTCTGTACGGTTAAGAGTATCCTATGCAACTTATTCCTACGCACCTACATTAATCTCCAGTAATGATCAAACTAACAACTCCATCACTTTGACACTCACCATTTCATACGGCACGAATAGCTGGGAAACATAAACAGTTGTTCGCTGGCTGCTGCGCGCTTGTTCCTTCGCTCATTCTCTCATCATCAGTCAAAAAGATTTCTGATCACGACGACATGAAACCGGCTCTTGGAAAGCTACCAGCAGTGTAACATGCATCGCGCTTCAGAACGCCCGGGGACACCTCAGGAGTTTGGTACAGACTTGAAACCGCGCGTCGGCGTGAGCTGGGTATAGTGAGGGCAGAAGAATTTGAAGGGTGAGAGTATGAGAAACGAGATGAAAGTGACAGAAGACTGTAAATTCAAAAAAAGACGTATGAGGGACTCTAAAAACAATTTGAATTGAAACAACGGAAGATATATAAAGAATATACTTTACTACACAAGAACTCGAGAAAGTATGTTTAGAGATTTCGGATTTTGGTTTATAATAATTTCTTTACTCTAGTTCAGTTCGATAATCGAAGTAATCCTCAAATTATAAAATATTAAATTCTCCATTATGAAGGGAAATAAAAAGATTGCAACTGTTGAAACCACGCCAGAAATTTTACATAAATTCGATAGCGTTCGTTTTTGGTACTTCAATTTTACACAAATTTAACGACTTCAGATTGTAAATCTTATCAAATTTAAACTGCATTAAAGATTATAGTGAAATCACGTCCGTGTGTGCATTGCTTCGGTGCAACATTTTTGTACTAACTGTCAAGCAGTTTCTGAATTATGAGTCGATAAATTATTATATACAAATATTTTACCTGCGTGCAAGCAGATTCCAAGTGAACTGATATTAAATTCTCGATTATTTTATCCTCGTGCAAAAGGAATTTTTATGCTTTTTAATGAACTCCTTTAAGAGAAAGAAAAATTCTAAAATTCTAAGAGGTAATGAAACGCGTTGTGCATAAATAGATGAGCCGTCGTAGTAAGACCCAGGGGGGATTACGTACGAGAGAAAGACGGGACAGGGGAACGTGGAGGCGAGATGATATCTGGTTCGTGGAGGCAGGGTGATAAATCTGCCTGGGACCCGGCGCTGTCAGGTGGCGCAAAGGAGTAGTTGTGGAGGGGGAAGAAGTCTCGGTACGGCATATACAGCGAAGACAAGAAAACAGAAGACGCGGAAAAAGAAGAAGGCAGCAACAGTAGCATTGAACAAAACTCGGTCGTCGCTGCTTTGCGAATCGAGAAAGAAAGTAAAGGGAATATAGCTCTGACAGTCTCGTACTCGTGATTCTAAGGGTCTTTCGCTCTCGCTTTATTCCTTCTGTACATTGACGCTGCTGGTTCTGTCTTATTTTTTTCTTCCTTCTTATTTTCATTCGTTCGATTTTCTCCCTCACTCGTTTTCTCTTCGTTCCTTCTTTCGCAACTCCGGACGAAGCGTACGACGCCCAGGCTATTTCGCGTGTCGCTTTGTCTTGTCCCCGTCGTCTTCTCCACTCTCCGACACCGAACGCTTTTGCCGGCTCTCTACTCTCGGGGCCCATGTTGAGATCCGAACGATCTCAACATCGAACGACACTGCAAAGCGTATTTACCGCCGATCGGGTGAACCGATCGGGCTACCGTCGACGCCTTTCGCCACCTCACTTTGCAATCGCAATGTTCCTTCACTTGACAATCCAAACAAAGCGACATAGCGAGATATGCACTTCAAGCCACAGAGAGATCAATTTATATGATAAAACATCGTAATCAAGTTTCGGACAATGGAGATTCATAAGATTTAATAATTGGTTAGAAATTTAATAGAGAAACATTTTATTTTTTTAAACTAATTCTAAAGATGAAAATTAAAAGATCTTGCGAGGATCAAAATTCCACTTGTGCATTTATTCAGTTAATAATTATAAATTATTTAATATTTTAGACGATCTTATCATATTTGCAAAAAATGCATGCTTACAAAATTACAAACCATATGGAACAATTTTACGAAAATCGTTTTTTTTTTCTTCATTTTGTCATTTTCAAACAAATCTATGCTGAATTAGCTTGTTTACTTTTTTAAATAAAATTTTTTTTTTCGGTCCTCCAACTCAAAAAGTAGTGCAAAATACTATTAAAAAATTCCGTAGCGATCTCCAAATATTTTGTTTAAGTACCAATGATTTAAGAGGACCTTTTCAATATTTGTAATTGCTTTCTGAGTTAGGAGATCAAAATTAAAAAATTACGTTCAAAATGAACCACCTTAATGTGAATTAATTTTTTTAAAATAAGAAGTCATTATTTACCATTATGGTCGGTAAAAATGTTTCATGCTATATAAAAATAATGAATGTTAAATTATTTATGATACATGTAAATAAAAGGAGTGAGTTTGAAATCAATGGAATGACAACTCTGAATACAAAATGCCACCAACAAGAAAAAACCACCGGCGAAGTATTTAAGGCTTCAACTATTGAACAAGGATTTTGTTGATTCGTGCATAAAGTAGTATTCTTATGTACGCAGATGGAGACGAATTTGAAAACACATGGATACACCAAGCCCGACGAACCGAAAGCTCGAACGTAGGTTGGAATTACACGGATAATCCTACCAAAGGCGAGGCCGCTCCACATACCCAAACTTAAAGCATAAACACGTTGCCGGACCGTCTATGACATCGTGAACGAGCAGCTACTCCACACTAAAACGCTATAATCCTCGCTTCCTCTTTTTCTCTGATTCTTCTTAACCATCACCACCTACTTTGTCATTTCACAATTCTGTCTCATAGGAATTCGTGCAGATCCACCGTAATATTTGCATTATATTGCATATATGTCACCGATCCGACAGCTTAAAATTCCAACAATTTCTCTAAGCTGTCTTTTATAACTGGTTCGAAAGATAACCGACAAATGTGAAGATAAGCAGGTGCCATAAAAAAATTCCAATCCACACGTGTTGCATTTTCATAATGCACATAGCAAGGCGTTTCCCAAATACGAAAAATATTTGTGTCTTTCAAGGCGCTTTTTTTATCTGAGGTCCTTTAGGCTTTTTATCTTTACTGCGGCTTTCAACGACGCAGTAGGTAGTAGTATAGAAAAACCGGGGAAGCGTGTCGTTCGTGTTTCCAGCAGGGTGTTCGTTGCGTCCTTCCCATAAAATACCATAATAGTAATGAGCGAGAAATGGGGCCTCGCACGTTGGTCACACTTCGACGTGTGAAGCCGAATTCAAGGTATTCCCTCAATATGAAACTATCCGGGTTCATTTCGACACCAGTCGGAACCCTCGAATTTTTATCTACTCGGTGAACAATAAAAAAAAAGAAAAGCGAAGAAAGGTGTCGGCAAAAGTTCCAAAAGCAGGCTAATATCAAGCCTACGTCCTAAGCACACTGCAGGAGTAACGAGCGTAAAGAGAGAGCTTCGCACGTTTGTTATACTGAAGGCTTGTAGAGCTCGGTGGCTCCTTTGAATGCAGGAAATACCACGGGGGTCCAGGTCAACTAACAGGTAAGGAGGCTCACCCAACGCGACGGCATTCCCTTCTGACCGCGATGCAAGCTGCGTGACTAATTGAGAAAACTTAAAAAAAGGAAAACCACTGACGATGAAAAAGGTGTTGAATTTCGAAATGTAAATTTTTCGGGTCCGTGTTATTTTGCATTCCTCGAAGCTGTTGTAGCGAAAAATCACCCTAAATTACCTATTCCAAAAAGGTCAAAACCTGTTTCTAGGGCTTTGAACATTAGAAGTGTCTTATAATATTGATTATGATTATATTAAAAAGAAACCTTGACATTTTGGGCGATGACTAACATATCTAAAATACCTACGTGCACTACTTACATCCAAAACCAGCATAATTTTCCAGTCAGGATCGCTATTTCCAAAGGTGTCAAGATGCAATCTCATTGGTTCTTTGAAAAATGATATAACCTCAGCTTCTGCAGGAGAATTAATGATCTCAACCAGCCGCAGAAGCAACAGGACCATCAGCGTCACGACCCACAGTTACCGGAGGACTAGACGAGAGAGAAACGAGATAAAGGAAGATAGAAGACAAGATTTCAGCACGGTGTTCATTGCGTCCTTCCCCTAACATACCATATAGTGATCTATAGTGACTGGTATGTGGTGGTCAGTTGTGTGGCTTATAGTCTCGTATTAGTCGAGGTGTATCGTGTGAGCGAAGATTGAACAAGACAGTGAACAACGGAAACTAAGTGAGATAGGAGGAAAGGCAATGAGAAAGGGAGATGGGAAAAGCTGAAGTTGCGCCAAGGGTTAGAAGAACGAAAGAAAGAAGACACTCCGAGTAAATGCGTTCGAGGCAGAATACCGCACACTTGGTATAAACCCGCGGGGTCCGCGTCGCCTTTCAATGGTAGGGCAAACACGCGTTACCTGTTGTACATAGAGTGTATCGTTGACCGGGTGAGCGCGCCAAGGTGTATCGCCGAGAGACGCCGCGTGCAACAACGGAACACACACATACAGGCTGATTCTCTCTATCGCGGGATAGCTGAGGGCAGCAGCAACAGCAGCACCGGTACAGCACACAGCGTGATAGAGATAAAAAGGACGTTGGACGTATATACAGAGGAAAGGAGACACAGCGAGGGATGGTGGAGGAACATGCGAGGGAAAGAAGATTGGTCGTACTCGCGAGAGCTGCCAGGGTATAAAGGTTAATGAGCGCACAGGCGCAACCTATTATTTCAGACCGTTGCCTGCTGGCTCTTCCTTCCGTCTCTCTTTCATTCTTCTCCGTCCTCTTCTATATATTCTCCATCTTTGTTTTACTTCTTTGGTATCTTAGCCTCATGATCGTTTACCTCCTCCTCTTATTCTACTACTATTACTTCTTGTTCTTGTTCTTCTTCTGGTTCTCGTTTCTCGTCTTCGTTCGTTTCCCCATTCGTCGTTCGTATTCGACCAAGTCGGTCGCAGGCCAGTTTTGCAAAAGGTAGAGGATCGTGGGTCAGAGCAGGAAGAAAGAGTGTAAGAGAGAGAAAAAGAGCGACAGAGAAACGAAGGGAAGGGGTAGAAAGCGGCTCTTTTCAAGAGTGGGGGAAAGTGGGAGACCTTGAGCTGCCACGAACCACTCGACGTCTTCATCGCAGCTTGAGAGGCTGCTGTTGCTTATACCGCTGCCGAGTGGAAAAGAGACCTGCTGATATACCTCTAGCATCGATTCCCGCCTACGAGAGGTTTCACTACGTGTCTATATACCCAGGCATCCCGTCCATACTGAATTGGCGGTTTACTCCCAGGGTATACTTGAAGCCAAATATGTGCTTATGGATATAGCGAAGGTCAGTCTTGAAGATCTTTAGTCCAGTAACGGCAAAATGCACCAGCAGATATTACGCTATCTTAGCTGAACCATTTTGATTTACGGATGTTTCGAGTTCAAGTATTTTATACGCCTCTTGCCAAAGGGGAAGTGCTTAGTTTTTAGAACTCATGGTGAGAGATATTTTCCTATTTCAATTTTCTATAGAATATGTCAGACCCTTGTTGTCATTGACAGCACATTTAAACGAGAATATGTCGCCTACAATCGCAACTTAGATGGAATCTGTTTGTAGACAGAAATTCAAGATTAAAATGGGTTTTATAGGAATAACCAATATGCAGCGTGCAGCCATTGTATTATATTCCAATGCAAAAGATCTTCAGTTTTGTGTGTCCACTGGATATTCTACGCTTCGACCGTAGATACGAATAATAGAGTTGAGATATAGTCGCATAGAATTGATATAAATAAATGCGTTTGGCACATGACGGTAGCACGTGTCACCGAGATTAAATTAAGCATTGTCAGGGCTCTATATACCTTCTGCCATAGTTGTCGGAGACAGAAACGATTGAAACATATTCCGCACGTTGTTCAGCGCGGCACCGAGCGCCTGTCAAACTTTTGACGAGTCGCTCCGAGGGTCGTAAACCAAGTGAACGAAATACAACGGTTTTGATCGACATCCGCGATACATATATGCCGATTATACTTTAACAGAGGCTACGAATTATAACCAACCATAACGTATTCCACGACGTATATACGTGCCAGGTATACATACGTGAGGTTATAATAGTATATCGCACGCGTGAACGAGTCCAGGTGTTTTCGAACGAAGACAGAACGAAAGGAAGAATGAAAAAAAAAGAAAAAAAAAATGTATGGAGTCTATATAACAGAAGTATCCATTGTTCCAGTTTGACCTATCCCACTCACGAAACGTATTATAATATTAAAACGTTAAAGCATTCGTGACGTTTTGGACTCGAAGATGATGATGATGAGTTTGCATTTTTTTTTCTTCGGCGTTGCTTTCCCAGCTGTGTGTGTGGCGCAAGTTGTTGAAGGAAGGTATATTACGTAGAGGAACTTGTGTTTCACTCGAGAGGGTAGTTGACTGCCTTATACTGTTTAAATGGAGTTAAATATATGAATAGAATGTAGTGATTCGTCTAAGAATGCAGATCTTTCATTAGTTGATGAGCAAGTTGTCCCTCTGTTGTCCAAATAATACGCTTCTGAAAGGTAGATTTGCAGAAAGAGTTAAGCTCAGATCACAGGTGACGAATGGTGGGTCACTTTCAAATGAGTCATAAAAAGCGAGCGGAGGGTGACGATATTTTATCGAAGGGTGAGCAGCCAGTTTCCCTTCTCTTTATCATTCTGCAGCCAGGTGTCAATTAAATACACTAAACATGTTTCTGTTTCTCGCTATAACTATATGCCTCGCAGATGAATCAGAAGGGGAAATGAGAAGTGGACATGAGATATAGAATGCGGGGTATAATCCAGGTGCAACAGACGAGGGCATAACGCACGAATATAAGTAAACGTTTCTGCAAATATCACTGCAACAAGACCAAGTGTGCTTATACTTTCTTCTTTTCTTCAATAGCTTTTACTTTAATAATGTTGCGTTTTGTGTCCTCCAACTTTGATATCCAAAGATGTAACTATTCCAGACTGGTTTTTCAGTTTCTGGCGACAGATTGCGTGCCACGACTGACACGATTTCGAACTTTTCGTTCTTGTTTTCATTCCCTTTTCAGTCTCCTTCTTTCTTATTTTCTTTTAGTATTATTCCTTCTCCCCTTTGCTGCAGTCTCTGGCATAATATGTTTTTTGCTCAATCCCTTGTAACAAACTCGTCATGCCAGGGCGGCAGAGCCATTTGGAATCATTGGCCCAAGGGAATCGGCTTTCGGTCTTGGGCTTTTTCCCCCCCTTTGTGGCCTATGGCTTCTCGCATGATTCTCTTCGTGGATTGAGGCCCGATGAAAACGTCACAGAGGTTGGCGAGCCGGCGTAACGGACGAACCCTGTCGAATCGCGGGTTGAACCAAGACCCGGAGGGTGCGCCCCAACCGACGTTGAGGCAATTGGGGAATCATGATGCCGGCTTAATATGCTCGCTTTTTGGTTCGCTCGTCTCTCGGGTTTCCTTGCAACCGGTGAGTGAAGCGTCGCGGATTATCGAATTTGGGAAGCGACTAACGCCACCCCAAAAATTATACGATTTGCTTTAGTGGCCACAGTTTAGAATTCGTTAAATTGAATTGAAAATCGACTACTCGCATGAACATCTGCCGCACAAAACCGCAGTATTTATACAAAGGACATTTATCAAAATGTCAATTCTCAAAAATGGCTAAATTTATCCAAATGAAAATTTATCGTTACAACTATTAATAATTCATTGAATAATTATATTAATTTAAATTTTCTTAAGAGATCTATTTGGCGCATTCGATGAAAGAATATCCGATACAGCATTTATAGATTCTCGATGAGGAGAAGAAAAGATAAATGTTGAGTGAGTAATTAGCTATTGCCATTGGAATTAGCTATCGCATGATGGGAGCAAAGAGGTGTAACTAATTTCGTGGTTCACTAGCTCGTCGTCGGCACGATTATGGATGAGAAGGAAGACGTGAACTCTGAACGAAAAGGATAGCTACGTATAGAGCTGAGAGATATCTCGCCATCCCTCACTAAGATATCATTTTCTCTCTTTCTCTCTCAATGAACCGACTCGGAACAAAGCGAGAGAGAAAATCCAAGAAGCAACGAATGAGAGGGGAAAACAGTGAGAAGGGTATATAGCGCGAGAATGAGAAAGACAGAGCGTGCGAAGGTGAGAGATCGGTAGGCGTATCAGGAAGAAGAGAGCAATCGAGGTCGCGCCCGTGGCGGTCGAGGGCTTTAATTACAGGCGAACAAACACGAGAGCGAGCCAGGCAAGCAACGCAAGTGCGAAGAAACGAAGGAGTGCGATGGCAGCGGCATCAGCAACAGCGCAGCAAGAAGATCGATTCTTGAAGTCACCTCTCTTCGACGATCAGTGCGATCGATCGGCCGATCGGGAGCCCCTCTTGTACGTGAACCGCACGGTTCTCTTGCGTGATTTTTAACTTCTTTTTTCTTCTTACCTGTACTTCGAAACGTTCAAAAACATACGGTAATAAAATAGTTAATGGAATTGAGAGAACTCAACACGACTTGGTAATAATTGTAAAGGAAGTTTCTTGTAAATGAAAATTCGAGATCTTAATGTGTATGCTTTCAAAATGTGTCAAGCCATTCTAAAATTAGTAGGGATTAATTCTCATAGTTTAATCCAATTTTGGGCAAATGTGGTTAATTTTGAAAATTAACCTTAACTGCATTAATGTAGAAAATTTGACCTAGCTGTGATTATGTGACCGATCTGTTCGTGTATAAGTACCATAACTTTTTCTTCGATCAATTAAGACGACGCATCTCCAAAGCGCCATTCAGTACGATCTCTCTCGCGTTCATATGTGTATCACATATAGCTTTAACGCAACGAATTAATTTCTGTTGAACCCTCGCGATCTTTACGAGTCGATTTCGATCGCGACATCGACTCTGCAGCTTCTCGTATAACTCGCATTTTCCTTTCTCTCATTTGCTTCTGCCGTGCGATCAAGCCCACTGATTATTGGTATTATTCGATCGTCCCACGTCTTCTCTTATTATAAGGTATTGGTATATAATGCACACAAACTTGGCTGATTCCCCGTGCGATAAACCGTCCTGTTTAATGCCCCAGCAGATTTTACATTTATTTAACTAAGCATTCCAAATTTCTTCTTTGGACACTCCATATAAATATCGTCGGACCACGTGAATTTAAAAAAGAAGCAGAAAATGAAAGAATCCCCACCGCCCAATCAGGACAGCGTTGCTGTTATTAGCTCGATCGAAAATTAATCACAATTAACAGACTTGCAATGTCCAACACAAGCCAGAAATTCAAGATCCTAGAGATCGTCCAGGTATCATTGTCAGTTGACATGCTTATGGTCATCAGGAGCGCGGGTGCAACATGGTCCGAATCATTACGCGCAGCCTACGCATTCTTTGAACGTTGCTTCAGATCGCCGCAGCAGCCGTCTTGGACTCTCGTTTCTGTCCTCGTTCTCGTCTTCGTCCTGCTAGTGGCTGGGACTCTCGGCTTTGCTCAGGAGCCCCATAGCTTCGTAGCAGCTTTACCGCGCCGGTGAGCCACCTTCCGATACTCTTTTTATCTCGTTCTCGTCGCCGTATAGTCGTCCGAGGGAAGAACGAGAGTCAAGAAAAGGAAGAGAACAGCGAAGAAATCCGGTCGAGGCACCGGCGTGGCACCGGCGGTGGTCCCGGCTCTGCTGGTGGCCCGCTCGCACTTACACACTCGATCGCACATTCGATCTTGGGTCGCGCTCAACAGCGTCGGAGAACCAAGCTTGCCTGCCCAGACGACCTCGAATCCTTCCAACCGCGTCACCCCCTTGCCTTCTATGTCTAAGTGCATACATTCCTTGTACATATACTCAACAATATACCTGCGGGTGTATTTACAACTACACGCATCGCACCTCTTTCTTCTTCGCTCTCCGCACCTTTACTTTTTTTTTTCACCCTTGTTCTTTTTATATTTTGCATAATCGGAATCATGGTAAATCTACGAATATGTCAAATGGCAAAAAGACCTTTTCAGCTAGTTATATAACTTCGGTTGATGCTCGTATTTGGATTGCGATCTGTAATATTTTACTTGTTTGATTGCTAATATTATTTCTAAAAATATGTAATGTGGAGCTACCGAATGAAGAATTTTTACTCCATTGCAGAAACATGCACCTTGAGTTTTGATAGGCTGTAAACCATTTATTTGTTATTAGACATTGTTCACAAAAAAAAATCTCAATTGTACGCAATATCGCAATAAAATATCTTTTCGGCGTGAGAATTTTTTTTTAAGTTGGGGAAGATGTAATTTATTTAGGAAAATCTTATTTCAATCATTGTCCGCGTCTATGGTAATGTATTAAATTGGTCTCTATCACAACACGTTAAACTCACGCCGAACTAGAAGAAATAAAATTTTTTTAAATAAAATAAAATAAAATAAAAATCAAATGAGTAGATGAAAGTAACATGTAAAATTCGTAATAGGAGATAACTAAACTGAGTTCCTATCCTTTATTTTTTTGTGGTTTCCGAGACATCGAGCAGGAGGACCGCTCACCGAGTACCGCGCGGGTGGCGCGACGAATTAAAAGGCATTGCCGGAGAACCCGATCCAGCGTCTGCGTGTGTGTTTGTCCCGAGAGTGAGATCGCGCACGTTTCTGGCACTAAAGAAAAGCAAAGGTTCGTGGCGCGCGATGCCCGACGTTCCAAGCTCCAGGAAAAAAGGACCTTCCGAGTGAGTGCGCGCCCGCGCACGCCCAATTCACGACGAAAACTCTCGGGAAGCTGGTAAAGACTCCCCGAACTGGAGCGCGAGAAAGAAAAGACGCAAAAAAAAGAAAGCTGTAAAAATATGTGAGGAGACCCACCACCAAGCACGTTTCATCAATAGCTCGTGCAAACGTGGGCGCTTCCTTAGTGTCTCAATCCCGGCGAGCAAAATTGCTATGAGGGACGAAAAATTCTTCGCGAAGCGCAGTTCCGAATTCGGACTGCGTCCGAAACGATTATAGAATTCTTCTGTTAGGTGGGATTGCGAAAGAGAGAAACTACGTCACGATAAAATCCCACCTGCTGTTTCAAAAAATTAGAACAAACAACAAGCTAATGGAAACGCTTAAAAATAGTTACAAAGTAGAAACTTGGACGTTGCTTTTTTATTATATTCTGCATTCTACAATATGAGGAAGTATGTTAATCAATTATTGTTTCCTCATTGAGGAAGATGTGTTAAAAATGGATAATAAAGAGAAAGAACAATTTTTTGTTTGTTTTATATTCTGCACACTTTAGAAAGAAGATCAGTAGGTCAAATATTCCCAAGTAATTTTCAGGTAATCTTAAGCCTTTTACTGCATGAGTGTACCTTTTTATTTTATTTTTTTTTATAAAAATCGGTAAAAATTTAAGCCACCGTGCAAATCTTAAAAAAATATAAACGCTTCGAAAAATAAAAAATAAAAATTCGCCATGAAAAAAAATGTATATGTAGTAGAAGTCAACGAAATTAGTCAAGAAAAGTGACAATAAAAATTGTAATTTATACGAGGGATTGACAAAAAGTATTATACACAGGAGACTAAATAATGATAATAAAAATGTTGTAAATAAAGAAGAGAATGAAAAACAATGACAAGGAGTAAAATTGCGTGCACTAATCCTTAGACCGAGTGTGTGGGCTGCCGGTAGCGACGCCAATCCAAGCAGGTACACACACATATATATATATATATAAATATGTATATAATGGTGAAGGTTTTGCGAAGGTAAAACATGGGGAAGCAGAGCGAGTAGCTAGGTAGCACGCGAAATAAGGAGCCGCGTTGTTGAAGAGAAGCCGACGGACTGCGGTCGCGATCTTCCGATCCGGGATCGAGACGCCGAGAGGATAGCTATATGCACCTCGTGCACAGTCAGCCCTCACCGCGGTGGCTTATCGATTTTTAACGAGCGCTCACCTCCACGATTTACAATCGAGCCGTTCGTTAATCAAGTTAAGACCATTATATATACAGCCGTTGGATCTCGAGGACCGCCACGGTGAATCGAGATTGCTAACGCCGGTGTTATATTTTTATGTACATATATACGGTGTGTTTTCAACGCCGCTGTTCTAAACGGTGAAAAAAATGCTCCAAAAATAAGTCAAAATTGAATTGATACTTTAATGTAGGGGAGCAGAACGGGACTAGTTAAGTCACTTTTTGCTTTTGATTTTTATTTAAGTTTCGCTGAGTATATCGGGGTAAAAAGATGGTAGATTTTGTTGCCGATTACGGTCGGTGAAAATAGGCAATTTCGTACTTTACACTGTTCGTTGTTAATATGCTACACGTCCAGCATCCGCTTAAGCTGTATAATCTGTAAATTGTTATTTTTTATCAAAACTTATTTAAAAAATTTAAATAAAATTCTTAATAATTTTTTGTAATAAAATAAAATATGTTGTTTTATAATCAGATGTGTAGAGGCATAAACTTAGGAAAAAAACATAGATGAAGAAAATTGACATGCGGTACAAAAAAAAAAAAATACTCCGCGGCTAAAATGAAATTTTTAATGTTAGTTTCATGAACGAATTTTTTTTTGGTTCGATCTTTTTCGTGGTAAATTAATTTGTTCCTCGCTACAGTAGTCAATACAATATAGTATTTCAGTGGATATAGAATCGAGTAATGAAAATACAAATAATTGTAGGCTAATTGGATACAAAAAATCATTATAGTTTTCCGAAAATTCGATATACTACAGACCTGGTAAGCATCCCCGAAATATTGCAAGAGACCCGAGAGCGAATTTTACGAACTCGAAGACGCGGCGATGGGTCCGAGAGAGGCGCATTAACCTAATCGTTTTGGGACCGTCCGAGAAATAAATTGGCTGATTTGCATGCGAATTGGCAAAGTCTTGGTATAAGACGAAGACGACGCATGCTCGCGTGGTATCCGCGGGAGCGGCCAATTAATGACAAATGGGATAGAAGAAAAAGAGACACTTTTTTTTATTCATAAATTCACTCATTTTGTTCACTTTCCTACGTCGTTCCATTTTTCACAATCGTTAGTTCATAATTGAGTTAAAACAGTAAATATATATAGATATAGTAGAAGTATCACATGCGGTTTGATTTGACCAGTTTGGATAGAGCATGAATATCTACTTGATGAGAGTAGACAGGAAAGAGAAAATTAATTTCAATATTAAAAAACGAAGACGTAAAACTAAGTCAATTCGATTCAAGTAGAATAATTGGTGATTGCGGTAGTTGCCTACGTGTTCGTGAACACGGAAATTTATGGAGGTCGTTAAAATCACTCCTTAAATTAAGCGGCTTTTATTCAAACGTAAAATCGTCGAGAGGGTTATATATGACTCCGATATAATAGGGATATCTTTATTAACCTGGCTTCGAGAGCGCCGCTATAAGTCGAGCGAAGAACGGAGAAATCGCTATTGCATAGCCCACGTAAGCAATGAAAAAAATAATAAGGAAAACGATGAGAAAGAAAAGTTGGAAAACACACGAAAAAAAAAGATAATCATAGACATAGATGGACACCGAGTAGATGATCCATGTGATTATTATTGGAGCTAATTCATAAAATCGGCAATTATAATGGATTATTTATTTAAATTTAAAAAATACTTTGCTTTCATCTCGGCTGACTTCATTTTGCTGATTTCGCTGAGAAGAAAAAAAGAAATCGTTGCTCTGCGTTTACTTTTGATTTCTATTTTATATTATCATCAGTAACAATAAAAAATGAAGATTCCTGCGGATATCGAAAGATTTTTCTTCACTAAATGATACATTTGGTTTTGTTTAAATTGTAAAAGAATTTATGTGACATAAAGTTGAAAATGTACGAATATATGAATGCAGAATTTAAAAAAACAAAATTTATAAGAATCTAAAGATTCTGTTGAAAACTGCAGTAACGAGAAAGTCTTTCGCGCTTTTTCTTTTCTCATTTGTGATGTTGCTTTTACGTAGAAAGGAGAATACATACAGAGAGGAAAAGGAAACTGGCACCTATCGAGCACCCCGAGGGTCGATAATTTCGAGTGTTTACGGCCCGTAGTGTTTATAAGAAGGCGGAGGCCGCGCGAGAGGACGTTTTACGGCCGTTTTATGGCCGCCATTATCCTGCTGTGGCTCGAAATGCGGAGGCCAAACCAGTGTCTCGACTATGTGCCGTTGTCTCGCTGTACGAGATGCTGCAGCATCGTCAGCAGCAACGGATTCCCGAAACTAGAAATGAAACGAGCCGCCAGCTCCCTGATACTCTCACTCCGATGCACAACAACGAGTAACCCATTTATCGTTATATAGTCTCCGGAGAAGAAAACAGACAGAGAAAAGAAAACGAGAGATGTCTGAACGTTCAGAAAAAAAATTCGTTTGGATAGTCTCACGGGCAACATCTAAATATCTAGTTCACACTCGTATTGCATATCGAACTTTTTTTAAATTTGACAGCATTTATTTATTCTTTTTCTAGGATTTTTTTCTTCAATTAGAAGTGACAAAAGAATGATGAAATTAACAAATTCTTATTTTTTAAATTAGGAGTAACAAAAAATACGTAGTTTCTTTTAATTACAGAAATATATTGTCCAATGGAACCGACATGTTTTTCAACAAACTGCTTTAAAAATGTTGTTCTGTTGTAAAACTACTGATTAACAAAAAAAATGGTGACGAAATAAAAAAAGAACTTCTGCGGATGTTTGTGTACAGAAACTTCGTATCAAAACTACCCATAAGCTTCAATTTATTTTTTATATGCTGAATACTTTTTAAATATGACAAAATACACGAAACGTCAAAACTTGCGAGATTTGCAAATATAGTTGATCATGTGGAATTTATCGAGAATCTAAAATTCAGTACACTAATAATGATAATTTCAATATTGAATAATTGTTTTTTTTTTGTTTACAATACAAAAGCCCTATGAAGATTTTGTCATTGTTTCTCTTATTTACAAAAAGCAATCTAAAGAGCAAGAAAAACTGCAATTCTAGTTGCGGATATACTGTAGCCTCGATCTAAGAGCGAAATACTGCAAGAGAAGTGCCTGTGGTGAGGACTAAAGTATAGTACATACTTTGATTGCTTGTTGCCCGTAGCTGGTTGCAACTGAGAATCCTCGTCCGTTAGCAAAAAAGGACTGCCCATTTTAACAAACTCCAAGAGTGAAACAACTATCATGAATATACCAGTACACATACAGATCCGTTTCGCGCGTTACATACCCCATAGACTTTCTATGGGCTTGGGAGTAAAGCCGGAAATCTCGTCTTCGTCGAGAGACTATCCACAAGCAAGCAGAGAGCTAGCTCCCTCTTCAATGCTATTTCTGAAGGTGTGCAAAGCGCCGAGAGTATTACAGCGAAGTAAGAGTGAGGCGCTGTGAGGAGGCACAAGGAAGTGTACCAGCAAACGCCGTTGCGCTAATCGGTTACACGAAGAAATCAAGCGTAAGGCCAACCTCGAAGCTGCTGCTAATTTTCTGCTCATTACGGTTCAATGCGTTTCTACACCTTCAGCATAGCTACACATCGTAACCAGTATAGATATACGTATTATAACGTGTCTACTGTTATCCTGTACGAAATGGACGTTCTGCAAGGCATACTTCGGACACTATGAAATCTCGTTAACTTTAGCCTCGTACCTGCGCGTGATGCAGAAATATAGACGGCAAACGGACAGCGACGTGATCGCGGAAATCGATAAGCATTTTTTATGAAACAACTCTGAGATTTGTGAGAAATTGCCAATACAGCAGTGCTGAAGAATGTACTAATATTATTTTAAGAAATAGAAGTACATTTTCTTTTTAACTTCGAATGAAGACAAATTCGTTGCAATCCTAATTTTTAAATTTTTTTTTAAATTAAAGGCTCTGTCACAGGAGATCAAAAAAATCGAAAAATCTGAATAACATGAAATCCGTATAGAAAAATAGAACTATTGTGCGTGTGCACTGTTTTTTCTTTGCGAACTACGATAGTTAGATAAACAAGAATAAAAGTAAATGAGGCTGAAGTGATTTTGAGGATAAGCCTATAAATAGGTGACCGGAAGTCCATGAACCAATTTATTCGCCTTGATGAACAAGAATACAAGTTGGGTCTGCAACAAAACGTTTGTAACTTGAAAAGCAACCGAAAAATACATAACAAGCACCGCCAAAATAATTCCATTCCATTAAATTACAATAACAGTATAATACACAAAAATAGGTTTCTTTAAATGTGGCCAGATTGTCTTGTGTCGACGTTTAATTGATGAGAAACGATACACCCAGAGAAATACAGCTGGGATGATTTGATTGAAATCAGATATGGAAATTCATTTGAATCGATTTAAACTTTATTTAAATGACATAATATTTATTCGAATAAAATAAAATATAATTGAATTACATAAATTCTATTAGGCCGGAATTTGTTTAAGAAATAATTTTATTTAAATTGACTAAATATATTTATATAATGGTCGGTGTCTAATAGAATTTATTTCATTAATTTAACTATATTTTATTTAATTCAAATAAACTCATTCCTCTCTTCGCGCTTTCTCCAGATATAACGAAGCATCACTGGAATTGGCGAAAAGTAAAAATTGCTACACATCCCAGGACAAATTACGATGGTTGAGGGGCAAAAAAGTATAATTGTACCCAATCTGTGGAAGATGAAGACGTTCCCGCCTCGTTCCATCAAGACGCGGGTATATACGTGGGAGGGCAAAAGTGTCTCCTCGGGGCGAGTGTATATAACCGGCGCCGTTTTTCCCTTCTTCTCTTGGGCTCCGGAGTGGCGCACGAGAACAGGATGAAAGGTGCCGCGTGGTTCAGGGACACCAGAAAGAGGCGAAAGAGAGTGGATAAACGACTCGAAGAGACTCGAGGAAGCTCGGCAAGAAGGAAAGAAAGAAAGAAAGTAATGGGACGGAAAGAGGGAGGGATAAAGAGAGATATAATTCCTTTCTACATTTCGAGGAGACTGTATTTAGGCCCTTTAGGACCATCTCTGCTCCAATATCTACACGAAGACCCTTTCCCCACTTTATTTCACTACCGATGCTGATGATGTGGCGGTCCATTCTGGGTATATGCCAACATCATCACAGCGACACCGCGCCACTGTTAATATAACGTGCTATCTTACAGAAAGCTTATTTTCTACAAAGGTGTCGATTACGCCACTCAGGAATTTCTTTCCTTTTTAGTTGAGCGACACTTTTCTCGTAATGCGATCTTCAAGCAACTGCCTTCTACCTTCGGTAATATGAGGCTGCGGCAATAACGGAAGTCGTGTTCATTTTTTCTTCGTTTTAGTTAAATTGACCATTACACTTTATAGTAACCGAACATTAAAGTACGAAATTAGGTTTTAAATTGGATAAATTGTAATGTATTTTAAAGTACCGCATTAATGTTATTCACCTATGAGAAGGCAACACAAAGGTGTAGTACGAATGAGATGCCCTTTAACTGCATCGGTATTATTGTTATTCAATTACAAAACGTGACAATAAATATATAGTACGAATGATTAAAAATCGACAGAACAGTTTGATGATAAAAAATAATGATTATAGATAAGCGAGTTGTTCATATACATAGCTCTTACGAGTAGGATATGCTTTCGCATTTGTTGCATTATAGCGTTGCAGCGTGAGTAAGGTTCGTGTATTTTCTTCTGCATTAACTATGAACCTGCAAGTGGAATATATACGGGTACTTGAAAGTTACAACAGCAGTGGCAGGCAGCAACGAGTTATAAGAGTTATACACCGCACCCAGGCGAGGAAATCTTCTGCTCCTCGCAATCTTTCCTTCTTTCTAATATTCTTCCTTCACTCCTTTTGACCGTCTTCCTTTAACTGTAATTCTCTTATACAGCTCCTACCATCTCTTGGATCTTTGCGTTTCCTCTACTACTTCGCAACTTTCTTGCTCGGGCTTCTCTAATTCGCGAGCAATACAACCGCGGAATGTGTTCGCCAACACGCAAAGATCTAGTGAATCTTCTATGCACGAGAGAGTACTTCTCCAGTCCCTGTAAAATTTTACACGACACATTCACGTATCATGACACGTTATCATTGATGTTTTTGAATTGTAAAATCGTGATTGTTTTCATCTAGAAAAATTATTTTTTGATCTTTTCTGTTACACCGGATTTTGTATTTCTCTTTTTTTGCTTCCTCATAGAGGTAAACTTTGTTTTCATGAAAAAAGAATTTTTTATACTGGAATTTGTTATTAAATTTTATATCTACGAGACAAAAAATAATCCTGAGACGAGACATCATAATAGAAACATCCCTTTTACTCAACGTTCATCGTCGCTCGTTCTATTACGCGACTCATGTAATAAACCTATCTTGACCAGTTGGACGTTCAACGGGGGGTCGAAGTGCATAGGTCTCGGGTGAAAACCCAGCAGGCTTCTCTTCAGCTCTTCCTGATGGCAGCCTGCGCGTAATACTTTACACGCGTTCCTCTCACAGCAGCAAAGGCATCAAACCTGCTTGAAAAATATTTTAATCGAATCATTCGTTTTCTAAGACCAAAATAAATGTTTTCTTAGAATCAAATACGAATAACCTTAACGTATTTATTAACCCAGGGTTATTTACGTTTTTTCTAAATTGTCCAACGTTCGTAGTTTTACTCACAGGTTTGTTAATTGTCACAATTGCGTAGATAATAATCTTGTCAATATGTGGAAAAGAGGGCCTAGTACATTTTTGAGTGCATTACTCAAATGCTACTTCACAAAAAAAAATATATTCGAAAATGCATATTTAACAAAAAATTTAAAAAAAAACACAGTAAATCACAAAGAAAGTATATTTATGATTTCTTGTGTGTCTAACATTTCATTCTTGAACAAAGAATTTTTTGTAAAGCTTTTTTAAAAAACCCGTAAATGTAGTTTTTGAGTAATGTAATTTTTTGGTGTGATTTAAACATTTTTATTTATTTTTTAACTGCTGTCATGGGTTCAAGTCAATTTTCTGAGCCATCTGAAAAATTATATTTACGAACAAAGAATTTACTATAAAAATGTTAAACAGATCGTCGATATAATTTTCGAGGATTCATATTTTCGATAATTATGAAAGCAAAAATTTTAATAAATTCTAGAGTGTCTTTTCATATTGCTCTGAAAAATCCTAAAAGGAATTAAAAATATAAGAATCCCAACCCTATCGATTAAAATTAACCTCACACACTTATTTAATCCTGTACAAAATGTGTTTGTTTAATTTAAATTAAGTTTAGGTAGTTCTGGTGACGAAACGTCTTCACAATTTTATACAGAGAGCGGAAGAAAGTTGAAAACGCAGAAGTTGATATTAAAGCGAATGTTGATGAATGCTTCGCTAGTATGGCGTTATACAAGGTTGGTGCTCGGGCGATACGCGTCAGGTTTAATGATTAATTGAGCGTCGCGAGCAAAGTCACGTAGCAACGTCGCGGAATTATTAGCTCTATCGAGTATGAAATTAAGACGTAGTCGGTTTACACCTGCGGTTTGGCTTTCTTGCGTGGCTTGCGAGGCGCACCGAGAAAACGCTTGATGTACACACCCGCCCACTACACGTGTACCATCGACGCCGATACATCAAACATACACGGTGAGATTTCCGAGAGAAAGAGCAAGTAAGGTGGAAATCAATTCTTGACACAACTGACCCTTTGATGTGTGTGTCTGTGAATTCCAATCGATACACCAGTACTAAATAACCTACGTAAACCTGCGTACATGACGAAGTACCAGGCGGATAAGTCCCTCGAACCACCTGCGGGATAACACTATATGCAGTCGAGTATAAATGTAACCGTACAGAGGATTTTACGCCCTACAGTACACCCGCCAAATTGATTTGCAAATTTTTATTACCGAAAATTTAATTTGTCTGGCATAAATTGAATGCACACGTGAAGAAATAATACAAAATTGATATCACTGCTTAAAAAAAAATCTGCTGGACATTAAACTTAATAAACTGGTACATTAAATTGAATATGGAAGTGCAATATAAAATTATAATAAAATATACATGAAAATTTGTGAAATTTTTATAGCGCTACAGCAATTTTATAAGAAAATTAGGAAATTCCGTATGAAAATACTGTGATTTAACATCATATGTGTATATTGCATTTAATTTACCAGTTTGTGAATAAAAACATCCAAAATTGATACTTCAATTTTCCAAACAATTTTAACAGTGTTAAGCTTTCGTTACTGTCTCTTCGATAGCTTTTGCTGCAGTAATGGGAATATATGTACTCCAAATGTACACGTTTAAACTTACTCGTGTACAACGGGCACGCGGGGAAAATGATAGTAAAGAAAATAAGAGAAGAACGATTACGGGGAAACGATTACCCGCGCGATTACCGCTGTCGGACGTTTAAAGCGACGTCGTCGTTTGAATATTCGAGCAGGGAGCTGCTGTGGCTGCAAACTCTCTCGTCGCACTTCTTCTCTCCCTTCGTCAGGCAGACGTGCGCAACGCTAGTCCAGGGATCCTTCAGCTTCGTGAGGCATCATGCATTTTCTATCTTTCTTCGTGTCTGCTTCCTCATGCATTTCTATCTTGTGTGTTAGAAATACGTGTATATATACATATAGCGTTGTACGTGGTCTACGCAAGGATTCGCGACGCAGCATCAACATCAGCTACGCCAGCATAGCCCCTGCATGCATATATTATTATTATGCCCATGTTGTACACGTATATAGATATACAATACGTGTATATACCCCCCCTGGCGATTTTCTTGTGTCTCTTATTTTGCCCTTCTGAGAATTCAGTTTAATTGTACACACGTTGCTATTCGATAAATGCATAAAAATTAACAACTTGGTATTCTAATATTTTATACTAATTAACTGCATCTAATGGTTGCCGTGACATATTTGGCACGCTTACTTTGAACGCTTTTTTAACTTTTTTCTTACCTGAAATTGAGGGATGGGTCAACTTTACGAATGGCTAAAGACTCACTTACGAGGCTTCTAATATTGTTTTTGTTAAAATTGGCAAAATTGTAATTTTTTTAAGAAAATTGTTTTTTAAATAAGCATCTAAATCTACGACGTAGCTTGAATTTCATCTCTAATACAAATTACTGTAATTCTGCTGCAAGTGAGAATTATTTGGGAATATATGGGTTTTCTGATTCTCTTAAAAAAGTGTGCAGAATGTATGAACTCCCTGCCCTTAATTTAAGGGGAGGGAGTGAGGTCAAATTTAATTTAATTTACTGTTAAAAATTCAGTGTGTCAAATGCAATTGGTTTTAACTTTTTACATGGGTTTACCTGCACATTTTTTGCAGCGTTAAATTCAGATAAATGAGTGTCTGCAAATTATTCGTCTTCCACCTCGAAACTTTTAATCCATTTATCTCCGAGATAAATAGATGAAAGTCAATAAACTGTTCAGTAGTCAATGCAGAATTATGGCACGAATAAAAAAAACCATAAAGATCGGTCTATGTTATTCGCCTATTTTCAAGAAAGACGTGTCAAACATTTTGAGGTTATGCAAATTGAGACCAGCTGTTGAACACCGACCATTAACACGGTGTGAACTTTACGGATACCGAATAAGGTTGACCTGTAGCCTCGGATTTTCAATAGTGTAAAGTAAATGATTTATGAGAGGACACAATATTGCCGCAAAAAATAATTACTCGTTTTTAAATCATGTTTAAAAGTGATTGAAGACAGGAATTATTTTAAATGTGAAATAATAGCAGCCGGACTTTAAGGATTAATGTGATAAACATTTATTTATTGAACAATAGTCGATTATAACAATAATGATGTACAGACGCTCAGATAGAAAACTATTTTATATAAAATCGGAGTTCCAGTATCCGAAGTAACAAAGCCCATTTTGTTAATGTAACAGATTTTCTGTGTTTTATTTTTTCTTGTTAAATTTGAAAAGTAATACAATTATTTTTAAAGTTTAACAAGCTTGCTTTTTTTTGTGAGATTGGTTGTGACAAAAAGTCGTCGATTTTATAACATTTTTAATTAAAACAGTAAGATTAAAAATGACAGCAACAAGTATGTCAAATAACATTTGTTAAAATAACAAGAAAAAAACTATTGTAAAAGGAAAATTATACCATTATTTTTGTTAAAATGATAAAAAATATTTCATAAAATGAACACACAACATTTGTAACAAATCATTTTCAGAGACATTAATCATCAGAGACAAAAACTGTGTGTCAAATTGACACAAAGTTTCTGTGTACATTTGTTGACAGAAGTTTTCTGCTAAAACTGCATAAATTTCAATTAAGATTTTATCGTGTGAGTCCAAAGTCTGCTGTAGGCATACACGATGTCATGCACATTACACATTTGATTACAGTTCGTTAGGCACAAGAGTAATTAGCAAATTTGTATAAGTAAATGTGGACTATTGACAGACATCCGAGTCCGTCCAATTCGATTGGAAATTGTCAAATTATGCGTCGTAAAATATGTTCCACGATTATCGTTGCTTCTCAATATTTTTTTATAACTACGATTGAAACCACAAGAACTCAATAACCGACGTGACATATTGAGCATCGAATCCTTGCAACTTGAGTTCATTAATAACGGCACGAACGTTCTGGTTGGCCCACGCGGCATCCACAAAATATTTCATTTCGTAAGAATAAAAAAGTTCTTGAATATTGCGATAACTTCTCGAGACCCTTTGGAGCTTCAGATTATAGCGATCTCGATGGTCTCGAAGATATTGATAAAAATCGGGTGCGATGCGTATTTGATGATTTACGTATATATCGCGATATTGGAAAGATCGTTTGCCACGACCGTTTTGCTGTCCCATCGGGATTCCGAAGATGTAATTGAATGCATTGACAGTAATGTGAGCATGAAGTCCATTGATGTCGAGAAAATTCAGCAGATTCTGAACTTCTGGTTGACTTTCGATCACAGTCATTATACGTTTGAATTCATTCGTGTAGGAATAATGTATGGCTCTCTGAGCTTCATTAGCGCTAAACAAATGCTGAAGTATCAAATTTATGAACGTCACCAGTGACTTAGAATGAGGAACATCTTGGATATTATTGTTGATTTGAATTGGACTCTTGACGTATTGAATTGGACTGTCGATACTTTCGATTGGATTTTCGATGCTTTCGATTGAATCGTCGATGCATTCGACTGGATTGTCGATGCTTTCAATTGTCGGATTGTCGGTGCATTGGACCGTTCCGGACAAGACCAGAACTGCTGCATACACCAGGAAGGACTTAATCTAGAGTAAAAACGGACAATTATAAAAAGCTATGAAGAATTGTATTATGTTTAAGAGTCAGATTTCTTTTTGCAGCGACTTAACACTTCGAGTGATAATCTATTTTCGCCTTTCAAGTGCACACTACATGGAGAAAATTAATTACAAATTATTTAGCTTGGCTCGAGAATAGTTTGGTACATTGATGGAATAATTAAGGTTTTCGAGTACAATGAGCACTGTTAAATATCCAGTATGTTAAAAATTCGAACAAACTTTGCTTAAAAATAGGCGAAAGGTGATTGGTTTGGATTTTTTACCGCAGGGTGGATCCATCTGATGATAATTAGCAATACTTTTCATGGTGTCAAATTAATAAAAGCAAAAGGGTTAAAATTATTTGATCCTCACCTTGAAACGTTAAACCGTTAATACGTTCTTGATAAGTACATGAATATCAATAAATGATTAGCAATGAATGTAGAACTATGGAAGAAATAAAATTCACTGAATTCGATTCGCCTATTTTCAAGAAAAAGTTGTTGACATTTTTAAGGTTGTACAGCACATTGACAGTTTCATGTGTAAATCATAATTCTTATGAGTTCGCACCACAATAATAATAAAAGTATAATCATTCTGGAGTAACTTAAAATATTTTGGTATTCCAGTGAAACTTGAGTTTCGCATGATTATAATATATAGTGGCTACTTATATAACTTTAGTGTCAAATTATGATATTAAATTGTAGCGTCAAATTATTGTGTTAGCATATTGAAGCGATTTTAATGAATTCCCATTATAAATCTTGGAAACTTCTATAATAATTTATATTTCTTTTCCGAAAACTCGTATCGAACCTCACGACGAAAGGATTTAAGTATTTTTTTATGCCCGTGATATCCAGCTCAGCTAGTTTTGTGGAGATATACACGAAAATACAAAAGGAAATCCATACTGGACTGCACTCGAAGGGTTAATATTTCGTTTTTGATAATTCAGCTCCGTTTTTGTTACTTACCGCAATCATAGTGCACTGTGCTTGACAAGATCTTATCATGTCAATGGGATGCCTTCCACTATTTGCACGATTTATATACCGAATATTCATCCCCACCCCGTAATCAGTGGCAATAATTAAGAAATATGGTAACGAGGTTATTCGAATTGGTGAATTCGGGCAGCTTCACACGGTTGTCGTATCAAAAATCACCTGCGTTATTTTTTATCGTTGGAATTGGAGTTCAAGTCACTGAGACAGAATGTCATATTATAATAGCAGCTGTTATGATATTCGTTAATTGATATTCCTTTCCTTTTTCTGTTTGTGCGACACTGAATTTTGGCAAATTTGATCTGGATTATTATATGACTTATGATGGTTTACGGCTTTTTTTTTACTAATTTAAAACGTTGTCGCAATGTAATTTCGGAGAAACAAATTTTTACACATTAATGCTGAGGATGCTGGAGTAGATTTTGTTACCGACTACGATCGCTAAAAATAGGCAATTTCGTACTTTACACTATTCGGTGTTAATATGCTACACATATGCGTCAAATTTTACAGGATTATAATATCAATAAAAACGCACGGATCTGCATTCGAATTTAGATTGAAAACGCACGTGAAATGAAGAAATGGGTTATTTTCTGCACTTCCCGAAAATCAATATGGCCGCCCGAAATTACATATTATTACAAATTACAAACTCACATAAGTCAAAGAAAAGCGTGTGCGTGACCATTGTCGAAAGTCCTCCGAATATTCCACGAGCTCCAAAACGTCTCCTCGGAATATTCGGAGGTCCTTCAAGAATGGACGTGCAAGTTTTTATCGACGTAAGTTGGTAACAAAATCTACTCCAGCATCCCCTTAAAACATAATCAGATTACAAATATAAAATAACTTTCAGATTTTTTCCATTAAACTTTTTAAGTAAAAATCGACCAAAATGTTCTTTGATAGAGATACTACATATATGATGGTCAATTAATCTGATTTTTTTGGTGATATTTTGAATTTACAAATTTGTTACTGAAACAAATTTGTGAGAGGTGACATTTTTGTTCAACATTATATTTATTTATTCAAGATTTCCATAGTTTGCAAAATAATTTGAGTATTAATTGCGCCATTGATGTAACGAAGATTTGTCACACCTTAATAAGTTTACGTTATTAACTACAATTTGATCTCTTAAAAATATCTACATATATTTTTTTTTAAATGTCAATACAGTATAAATTAAAATAATACTTTTGTGGCAATTATTGCGCAGCAATTAAGTTGTCTTATACACGAAATAGTTTTTTCGAAGTCGTGTAAATTTTTGCGAATCAACATTGTAAAAATGTCTGAGTATACTCTAATGAAATTATCATCTCTATATTCGTGTGATTTCACAACGCGGCTGATTCGACCAAACAGACGGTCAGAATATTCAGTTAAGGAAAGAAGAAAAGAAAAGAATGAAACAGATGTAATAATTCGGCGCGAACTCTCTCGTGTTTCGGTTGAGCCGATGTTATAAGTATTTCAGGCAGCGGTACAGCTGCCATGTCTCTGATAAATAGCAATGTCTCGGCGCCGAAGCGCCATTTACATTTTTCATTCTTTCAGCAACGTACGAAACTCACACGCGCGCCAATACTACACATGTTATGTATATACCGATTCGGAGCGGTGGCATTCTGTAAGTTGCCGTGCGTCAGCTTTGGCTGAAGTAAAAAACCTATTATTCATTGTATCATGCCTTAATTACTGTTAATAAGGTACAATTAACGAGCACTTATTATTTACAAAAAAAAAAAAAGACCAACAAATATTATTCCGGAATAAAAATCTCGGACTTTTCCGTGACACCATTAAAACGTTTTTAATTAATTAAGAGCTCTAAATTCCATTTATTTATTTTTTATTATAATTTCGTTAGTGAATCATGTAATGTCAAAAAAATAGATTATAAATAAAAAGGATTGTGCTGACTGTAATATGTTAATGGTTGTAACTCAAATAAATTGTTATCTAAAGGGATATCGGTAAATATTTCATCGTTTTTAGATTTTTTTTATAATGAATGAAAATTGTTTGAAATTAAAGTCATTTTTTATTATAGATTTGCAGTTGAGTGTTCAAAAATATAGTGGAACTAAATTTTCGTTTATTCATTTTTATTTTCTAAATGTTTCAAAAAATTATTTTTTAACGGATTTAATGTGACCTTTTTATATTCGTTATATTACTTCAAAGAGTGTAATTAGAATTTTGATGTTTTACAAAGATATACATATTTGTTTTTTGTGAATACAATTACTTTTTGTCTGTACACAATCGAAATTTTTCAAAGGCTCATGTGTTTTAGAAATTAAATTACAAAAAAATAATGTACGAAAAAATGAAGGTTTATCCATTTACCAATTTTTTCTTGACACATATATAGATTTTAAAGCTAAGAAGTCGAAATTAAATTATTCTCAGGTACGTAAAATATATAAGTTCAAATCCATTCTATGAATTTCAGTCCCAATCCCGAGGATTTGAAATTGGGAAGATGCTCAAAGTGGCTACAATCGCTACATCTACCTTTTCTTTTTCTCTGTCTATTTCTTTTTTTTTACATACCGGTTTTCACTGTCAGTGAACCTCGTTTTTATTATTTCAAGATAAATAGTCTGTTTGTTTCGAAAAAACAAAAAAAAAGAAAAAAAAATGATCAGGAGTTGGGTGAAAGCGGCATTGCGAAGGAGTTGCGAAGATTTCCGATGCAAAATGATACGCATTTCACGAGGCGTAGCGTCCCGACGGAGAGATTTATCTTGGCGTGAACGGCTGCTGCGAGCGATCCTCTCGGATTCCCGAATGCTCGGCGTTCGTGGATGCGGCGGAAGCCAACATTGCTGGTGTTTGCGACTGTGAGACGCGCGCGCGCTTTTCGACCTGCGAACCGCTGGCGGTCGCAAACACCAGTGAGTGTTACGTGGCCGTCGGGTGGCGCTTCTCATTTTGCCGCCTTTCGCTTCCAGTGCCGCCAAGTAAACTATTGTGATATAAAAGAAGGGAATGCGTATTCGATTCGTATCGGAATTCAGGGCGCGCATATATTTTCGTAGAGCATCCGATAATAGTAACCCGTTGGTAACTTCTACACTACAATAAATTACTACACTGGAGGGTAATACACATTACTTGTGGTTGTCGTGAATGGTGGTGAAGCTGAATTTATATATGAATGAGATCGAATAAACATATAATTATATGTAATATATTTAAAAAAAAATATATTCTATTGACCTAACAAAGAAAAAATATTTTTCCTGGTGGCTAAAGTATTCGGGTAATGGGGGTCACTAATAGAAGACACGTACAAGTGAATTTTAGTGATTAAATAAACATTTCATTAAATTCTTTTCCCTCATTTTGAGCATACCATAAAAAAATTGAAGATATCGAAAAAAGAAAATGATAGATTTTTCTAAAATAATTATTCACAAAAAAAAAGTTATGTGGCATATTCGCATTATGATTCGAACCCTTTTGCACAAGAAACGGTAGCAATTATAGAATAAAAAAAAAAAAAAGAAAAAAAGTTGGTGTACACTGTGAGAATACGTATTTGTACATACCTATTTTATTTTATATGCCATAATTTCTAGAAACTAGATAAAAAGCTGTCCGCTCGTAAGCGTTAAATTTACGCCCCGAGACAACTTTAGCTCGGAGAACTTGATTGAGAAATAATATTTGGCTTGTTTAAAGGGACTAGGAAGCCTTATTCTCAGAGACCTAAAAAGAGAGTTAACAAACTCGTAAATGTTGAAGAATTATCGTCTCAAAGGTAACAAGAAAAAAAAAAAAAAAAAAAGTAGTACAAATAAAAGTCTAAATTGTCGAAAGCCTCGCCAGTGGGAAGATAAGACACGAGAGTATCTATATCTCTCACTTCGCCGGCTATATAAATGTGCAAGATAGCAAAGCTAGTTTCCGATGTAGTGCGAACGCGAAGCGTCTCGAAGTAGCAGCTAGGGAAGTTGTAAGAAACAACACCACTAAAAGCCAACAGCAGAAGTATAAGTGTTCGGAGTTGCATGCTGGCTGTTTCAAGGAGCGTTCGCGAGAGCTGCGGGCCAAAGGAGAGTCGTATCTCTTTCCCTCGGTAACTCTCTCAACTCCCTTTCGCTCATGGCGCGCGAGTCCCTACGAAGCCGGCATCGCACTCGCGCGCGCCCGTTCCCCGGGATCTCATTTACAGTACAAATTAGTTGTAGGCCGGTCCGGGGCATCTTAATGGTCGACCAGCACGCAGAGAGCTTAGGTTTAATGAAGACCGCGCGTTATCCGTGACGAACCCTCTTGCGCCCGCGGTATGCGTTTGCACTCGTATGGAGTCTTTTCCACCTTCGTACACGAAGGCAAACCTCACACTGTAACACACGCACTTGATTCTTCTTCCCTTCATGAATACATATTATACAGACACAAACATGTGCTCGTATTTCGCGTGCACATCTTAGCTCCGTATGTGAATTAGTATGGTTTCTTCTCTCTTGTAGGATCGGAATACAGTACAGTGGGATATTTCACATACGTTATAACTTTTTGCCTTTGCGGTATGTTGACAATACGCATAACTTTTAACACTCGTCCTGAAGAATTGTCTTTGCAACATTGTTGTTGAGAATTCACTGGAGAATTGGAATGGTAAGATTTTTTAATTTGAGGGTATTACGTAGGTACTGTTAAGTCATTTCACAATTTAATATGGAATATTGAAAAATTGTGTTTATAGACACTAAATAAAATAATTATAATATTCGCGAAGATTAAAAATAAGTAATTTTGCTTTGCTGAAGCTTGCTTAGGTTAGGTTCTCTTCTCTTATTTATTTTTAAGAAATCCCTAAATTCCCACTTAGTTGTTTTGAGGACTGTCCTCAAAACTACCTTTCATATATGAAAAGGTTCTCAAAACTACCTTTTAATATATATATTAAAAATATATATATATATATGTATTTAAACGTGATGTGCGTAAAGCCTTATCCTTGTGCTCGTGAGCGAGCTCTATATGCCAGCAAAATCCTGGTAATAGTTCATACAGTCGGAAACTCGTGGGGATTTGATGCTAGTAATATACAAAAGCGTTACACGTACGTGTCCGTGCATACGCGTAGTATATCGCTATTGCCCTACCGGTAAACCGGCACCCAAGGAAGGACTCTATGAATGCGAGTTAAACGAAGATTTATGCCGCCGCGCGTAAATATAAACAACAATATGCAATCTCGGCTCATTGTCCGCCGCCAAGATCCGCAGCCAACAGCAGCAGCCACCGCGCGAGTACAGGTCTCGCGGTTCTTTCGCGGCCTCGCGAACGAATCTCGACTAATATGCTCGCGGCCACGCGTGCATTAACCGCGCGCGCGATGCATTTAGCTTCTTAACTTGGCTCTCTCGTACGCCGGCAAAACACTACCGCGTTCCCGGTGCCTACATTTTGCTTTATTTTATTTCTTATTCCGCCTTCTTTAAGCAACGAACAAAAAAAGCCGACGCCACACACGCGCGCGCCATTCTACGAGTCGATCGAACGCTTCTAAACGAAGCAACGCCGAATAAAGAAAATCTCGAGGAAAGATTTATACGGTAATAGTATACATTGATGGATGTATACAATTCTACATGCTTTTCGATGTCGTGGATCGTGTTAAAAAATAAATAAAAAAAAATCAAAAAATAAATCTATCCCTTCGAGATTTCTCGCGTGATTCTTGTTACAGTGAAGGCATTACGTCGCCGACGCAATAAAATAAGGAAGAGTCTGTTGGGGTAATAAAAATGTTGTTTTAGTTGAGAGTACGATGAGATTTATGGGAGTTCCGTAATTCCCAGAATTGATTAGGTGTATTGAACTGCGGCTGGGATTTTAACGTTTGTAAAGTCGTGGGCTTTCATGAACCTTTTGGCTTTTCATAAGTTATTCATGACTCGTAAGTAGCCACTATTCGCTTTTACAAGATTTGTAAAAGCGAATATTCCATCTTCCTTCATGCTTTAGTCAAAAATGAAGGTAGTCTTGTCGGTAGAGTCAAGTCAATGGAGTGCTTATATTGAAAACATGAGTTGACCCGATTTAAAGGTGACCCCAGTGTACATTGAATTTAAAGGAGAAACTGTAAACAGTATTGATTTTGCGCGAATAAATTAACAGAAATATTTTCATAGTTTTCTTTTAAGATAATTCTAGCTTATTTTAACTTATGAATTTCTCAAAATCAAATATTTACGACATACTTTAATTATTGCATATTTCTTTATAAGAGGATCACTCTGCTGATGAGATAAATAAATAAAAATCTGTAAAGATAAATAAATAAATATTTCCTTGATATTTTTTAAGATCATTAAAGCCAACTTGTGAATTTTCAACAATGACATTTTATTTACTTACACTCATGTCTTCCATAGTGCAATTTCCAGTGCGTCGACAGCAAAAATTCACTACAATTCAATAACAAAATATAGATTTGCCGCCGATGCGCGACAAGGTTGATAGCTATTTAAATCCTTGATTCTCGGTTTGCCACAGATCCGTAAGTAAACGACCGCAACACACGCGACAATCTCACGAATATCTCACTCGCGATTACTTTGCATTCACGGTGTTGATACATATAAAGCCCCGTGGTTGCTGCACTCGTTGAACACTTGACGAGAATACCAAGTCGTTTATTCTACAGATTGCTGCTCCTCCACGTCCCACTTCTTTATTTATTTATTTTTTTTAATCCTGCGATTAAACGATTTAATCACTCAATTCACCAGGCAACAATTATTATCCAACTTTCCCATAGCTGATGATGTTGATGATGATGATGATGAGGACAAGCCACGCGCGCACGTATTTTTCAAGCTAAATATAAAAAATAAACGTTGACCTCACTTACTCACACTCGTCAAGATTCAGCGACGTTAAAATCGTCGCCAAACCGGCAAAACGCTGACGACGACGTCGTCGTTCGCTCGCATTATCAGCCGCGAACGACATCGTCTGCACCGGCGTCGAAGTCACTTTTACCGTCGGATTGTCGTTGCGCCACCTACAAAAAAACAACACGCGCACTTAAATTCTTACATCCAATCTCACACTCTATCCAGCCAATTTGTGTTTTTTTTCTTGTTGTTGTTGCACTAAAACAAAAAGTGATCACAAAAACTTCACATCGATTTTATTAATGCAAATACGAAATATCTGTTTTTTTTTCCCCTCGTAAAAATGCATTTCAATCGAGATTCAAAAACAAAACCATCGTTAAAAGTGTAACCACAAAGTTTAAATTCCGACGATTTTCACTCTTTTCACAATAATCCTTTTGTTCTGCGTTTGGATTACAACGAGAACATCTTCAGCCTGAGCTGCGAAATAAATATTGATAGGAATCAATCGATAAGATTGTTTTGCTGCTGTTTGTATCCTGCAGCTTGAAGGATGGCAAAGATTGGTGAAAAAAAAGGCGGATTCCAAGAGGAAGACGAATCCGGTCTCTTTGAGGTTTCAACTCTGTGATATCATCCCATTGGTCACATCGGCGTTTTAATTCGATTATTAATCGTTAAGACGAGAAAAATCTTTGGACACAGACACAAAGACGCGGCAAGGTGTGTTTTTTTTGTTTGTTTTTACGACGTTTTAAGAGGTATGAGATTTTTGCGGAATATAAACTTCCCCGGCGGGATTGGACTTTCGAGGAAGATATGGGTTCGTTGCAAAAGAAGAGACTACACACATACACACACCGGTTGCCGGGTTGCGTCGCCAAGTTCCTATATGTTTTCGTTAGTTTGGCGAAGCGAAACGAACGGCGAGGGTGCAAAACATCCTTTTGGGATTGCGTTGCTTCGGCTGCCGCGAATTCAACTCGGCGAGATAAAGAACCGAAGAACGGACGGATGTAAGGACGATGTTAAAAGAGAGGTATACTAAAGTTTGCTCTCGACAGGCACACCGCACTGTTCAAACTCACCGAGTCGGTTCTTCTGGTCGCGCGGTCGGCTGTAAGCCTTGCCAGATCGAACCGCTCGTTCACTCGGCTGTTGCCTGACTGCCTGAGCTGCTTGAGCTGGCTTTCCTATGCCTACCTCCTGTATACGCTTTCTCTGGGTGTGTGTGTGTTGCGTGTATCTGTTGTGTGTGTGTGTGTGTGTGTGTGTAAGCCACGGTGTGCCACCACCGCAACGCCCGGAACGAAGACAGCACGCGAGCTGTCTCGAGCGGTGGCGCAGTGGTGGGAGGTGCATCGTGCATCCGACGCGGTGGCGGTCTCGCAGACTGACGGCGTGGATGCACCGAGCATCAAACCAGCCCTTCGTAATGCGCGCAACGTAACCCTGGCGCTTAGAGGTGATCTAAGGCGATCTCACGATTAGCTCTACACGGACCTGACTTCAACTAATGACGCGATGAAATATAGATTTTTTTTTTATAAATTTATAAATTTATTTTCTGTTTTGGTGGGTTTTAGGGGAGGTCGAGGCAAAATGGGATGCCTCAGAAAATTAAATGCGCAGTAGGAAAAATTGTTGTGTAAAATCGCGAAGTTTCAGTTTTCGAGCTAACTAACTTTGCTGGGTCGAATTGACAGCATTTATTTATTTTTAATAAAAAGGTTATATCGGGATTTACAAAAAAAAAAAACTTTGCAAAATTTTTCAAAATCAATTATGTTGAATCAGTGTTTGTGGAGAAAACGTCAAATTTATAAGAAAAAAAAATTACGTTGCATCAAGAAATGTTGTCAAACTTAAAAAAATATAATGTTGTTAACCCGCAAGATGAGTCGAACTGACAATAGTTTTAAACTAGAATACAAACAATGTGTTATTTAAGTAGTGATGACAAATAATAAATCAATTCAACAAAAAAAGTTTTTAGTTAGACGTAACAAAAAAATGAAAATTCACGATATTTTAACATAACGTTTTTGTCATTTTGACAAACAGAAATTTTCATCGTCTTAAAAACGTTGTCATAATATTTACAAAGTCAGGTAAAAACAATCTGACCGGCAAAAAAAGTTACATTCAAATTTTTTTTTTCTTTCAGTAAACCGTAGTGCCGATTTTCGTGGTCATAAACCCCAATTGTTAATTCAATAGATTAATTTTAGTATTTTAAAGTGTCTTTAGTTAAAATTAATTTTTAAAATTATTTTCTACTTATGGAGAAAAATAAAAAGTTCCAAAATATTTTGTTAAAAATGTTGTACTCCCATTTAACGAGATATTTCTTGTCATTTTAACAGTGATATTATGCAACCCGATTTTTCTCACACAAAACGGAATCACCGGGACGCTTTTAATCCCTCCCATTTTATATTCAATAATTAACGACAACGTTGAGAGTCGAAAGTTCAAAAAAGCCGATATTGCTTTCATTGATTTTGAGAGTCCAGTGTGTAAATATTTGCATTTGATAAATAAAGGACATTAGCATCAAGGGTAAATTTATTATTTCTCCTCCGAATCGGTGTTCCCCTTGTGTATATGCGCTGTAAAGAAATCGCGAGGGCGTTCCTGAAAGATGATCGGCGCGTCGATCGCACGATGCGCGAACGTGAAAGCCCCGGAATCAATATTGTTGGATTGCCTCGATAACGCCTCGTGGATATATAATAAAATTTTGCTTGCCCACGATCTTCCGCCGTTGCCCCTCGATGCTGTTGTTGTTTTTCGTCCTCTTTCGCAACTTTTAACCTTGGTAGCGCGATAGTCTCTCACACTCTTCCTTGGAATGTTTCTTTTCTTTGTTTTGAACACTCAGCTGAAAATTCTTCTTATTTCACAAGTCTACATTCAAGTCTATTAGTCTACGATCATCCCATTTGATGGACTTTTCATCACTTTACATAGAAAAACATTTTTTTACACCGGGGAGAAATGGCAGTTTTAAGGACTATCAAAATAGCGTAATCGTGTTTCCACAAATGACAGTCAATACTAAAATAAAGAATCTAATGAAAATCTATAAAACCTAAAGAACCTATATAAGAACTTTTCAGATCCAATTAAACCTCCTAGCTTTGTACTGTAAATTTTCAGTTGATTCGTTTCACAGTGTGGGTCCGAGTTGTGTGAGAAAAATCGCGATTGAAGCGCGTGAGTCGAGTGCCTTAGGGCTGTTATACTGGGGAGAGATGTAAAACTCGCGGGTGGGCTCGAGCGATTGTACGAGAAAGAGAGAGAGAGAGAAAGACAGAGCAAGCGGTTCCTCGCGTCCGGTCGATCGCGGCCGATCGGTACGCTGGCGTGAACGGTACGAAGAAGCAACATCGGAAGAAGAAGGAGAGAAATAAGTCCGTAGGAGCAAAGCAGAAGCAGCCGGTCGACCTCGGTGGCGTCCATTTGTTCTCTCGGACGTTTCGGAATTCTGTACGCACCAGATTCGAGAATCATGATAACGATAGCGCGCCGCTTCTTCTATACTATTAGTGTATTCTCTACGATTTTCTACGTGGCATAGTATATATATGTAGCGTAATATAGTACGGTCGAGAACTATATAGGTGCGATGACCGTAGATATACGATAGAAGCGCGTGCACTGCCACGATTTTTCATTCTTGTGTAATCCGTCGTTTGATCAAGATTTTACCATGCACGAATGAGAAAGAGTAAGGGAGACAGAAAATATATTGTAGAGTCGAATAAGACGAGGAGAAGAGAATGATTTTTTTTTTTAAATTTTGTGTGAGAATTATTTCGGAAAAGATATATCACACGAAGGATAGGGGACTACAGATCTAATTCAGTGATGCTAAATGACGAATATTTTATTGTTTGGTTGGTAATATTATTATTTTTTAAAATGTATTTTTGTACCCTTAAACAAAGATTTTCTTACATCATTGCAGAAGCAACTAGTTTATGTAGGGAAGGTATAATATGTTCATTTTTTTACAGTCTGCACAGTTTCACATGTGAATCGGGTAATCTTAAAGTATTCTTTAAAAAATCTCAGTTTGCGTAATATGTGTGCTTCCTGTGTGAGTTTAACTTTTTTTTCTTAATATTCATGGAAGTGTAGTTTATTTTCAAAAATATTTTCTTATTACAGTGTTCAAGACGGTGTTGAATATATTGGATTACAGGTTCTCATTTGAAACTGTGCAGAAATATGAGTTGGTCTAACTCGCGTCAGTTATCCCCAAATCAACTCACAATCAGTTTTTTATATCGTCTTCGAAGATTAGGGCCTGCTAAGCAATGTATAAAATTCGTACATAGCATAATATAATTGATTTATGATTGAATATTTTTATAATTTTTTGTTTCCTGGCATAAAGCGGTAACTAAAATAAATTATATTAAAAAAGAAAATAATAATTTAAATGATTAAAAAAACTATCAAAACATTTCGTTATTTCTCAACACATTACCAAAAAATAAAATTTATTCCAGACTACATATTTTTGCAAACTTACGTAAGTTTACTGGCCAAAAAAAAAAATCGCCCACACTCGAATCTTTTCAATTAAAGAAATAAATTTTAACTCGAAAATTATATAAGTAATTAAAAAAATGAATGCATTTTTTTACCATTGACAATTAACCCTTCGAAGTCAAACATGGTTTCGGATCAACAAATTTTGATACATTAAGTACTCTTCAACATGTCTCCTATCTCTGACAATAATTTTGTTATCATTCCTGCTCGAGATATACAAAAATAAGAAGCAGATTGTGCAAATTGTCATCTGTGTCATCTGAAAGGGTTAATCATCAGATACTCTATTAACGATTATGAAATAAATACAAGCGCATGAATCTCTCGAAATCTCCAAGAGTTCCCAACGAGTTCCAAGACCTCCGCGTATACCTTAAAGCTATAGTTGCATAGTGATACCACACGTATGTATATATGTAAGAAATGCGAAGCTAGCGTACAGAGGGGGGCTCGATGAACTCGCTTAGAAAAATCGGCATCTTCGTGCGAACGAAGCTTGTGTGCTGTGTATACGAATGAAAAGGGACAGAGGGAAGGTAAAAGGAAAGGAAAGGAAAGGGGAGAAAGATAATTGCACGCGGGAGGGGGTAACAACGGGTTTCACCGTGCAAGCTCCGTATGAACGAAGCGTTGGAAAAAAAAAAAAAAAAAAAAAAAAAACGAAGGAGCGAAAGTTGGCGAGTGTGCGTGAGAATGAAAGAGGGACTTTCCTGACGCGTCGAGGGATCCGAACGCGTATACGCGTTGTACGTGTGGCGCGCGGGTCCCGGTTGCGCGACTCCCTCCGTGATTTACGTGTGTACGAAGCCGCGCGTGTAATTTCCTTACGCACTTACCTAGGCTCCGAAGCCCGGCAACTTGAACTATGCGTAGCTGTATATGGGGTAATCCATGGCAAATCAACAGGATCATGATACTCATTTAATGTTTTTTTTTTTTCTAGGATGTTATAGTGGAGTACAAAAAATCTTCTCGCATCAGTATTTACATTTTTTCGAAAATTTATTTCGTCTTAATCAATGAAAATTGTTGTCTGCTAAAACTACGTCTATTATGTTTGTTGGAAATTAAATGTTTGAAACTTTTTCGTGATCGCCAAATAAACTTTCGAAAAAATCTAGAGATTGGTGTGAAGTGTTTTTTTGTTACCGTACACGCTTATCGCATATTTTGTAACACACTAGGAGGAATAAAATCATTTTCAACATAAGAGATCTACGATCCTATGGATTTGTCATGAACGGCCCCGTATGCACAAAGTACATCTACCTGCACCGAGTATATATAGTACATCAGCGCAACGTGAATATATGTGCTGCAGTCTTATACCCTCGGCTGAATAATGTTCGAGATCTTATGGAGAAAACACGTACGATATGCGAGGGTGGCTCTAAATTCTCATCGAGTCTGATAATTATAGGTATGAATTTGATACGGACCAAGCGCCGATATTAACACGATATGCTATAATATTTGCATCAACTTGACATTGTGTGATTCACGATAGTTTTACTGCGGAAATAAAAATGATTCAGGAATGTTTTATACTATTTTCGTGCCTTTATCGACCTAGAGCAACTTTAAGAAAAACATCAACGGTTAGGTCAATCGTGTGCTAAAATTTGTAGAATTGTTTCTGCACGTTTATAGGGAGAAATTAGTATAGATAAAAGTAGATTTAAAATAAGGAGATTTTTCTTAATATAAAAAAAAAATGTATAAAAATGTGTTTATATAATGTATGAGACATATTTTTATGCAGGTTAAAAAGCCAAATTTGTAATTTTTTAAAAATCTTGTCGAGTGAGAATTCATTTTGTTTGTTATTGTTATTGTTAGATATCACAATTGTTTGTTTTTTTAAAGAAAACTGGAATTATGGAGATAACTAAACTTTTTTCCATATTGAGAATTGCGACGAAGTAGATTATTTGATGAATTCGTAAAAGGTTATTGAATAAAGAAAATGAGCAGTGATTCATAAAAATCGAATTAATACAACAAAAAGTTTATTTCTAAAAAAAAACAGCATAAAAATATAACTCACAGGTTTTTGGCTTAAACTGAATTACTGTTCTATAAATTTAATGTTATCAGTTTACACCTGTTTTTCTTTGAAGATGAGTATAAATAATGATCGAAATCTTGGTCCTCGACGGTAGCGTCGAAGTCTCTTTAATAATTATATAACAATAATTAATAGACGTGCTAGAGTCAGGAGACAAGTAGATTTACGACTACGAAACGTTACAACATTCTCTTACCCGGAAACGACTTATTTTAGCAACATTTTTTCGCGTCAATACGCTATTATTATTAAAATAATAGCGTGTTCAAGATATCTTCAAGTGCAATCTGATTGCGTGGTCGAAAATATTTCGATTGAGACCAAAACGAATGCTGTACCATGAGTCGTTTGAAAAATATGTTGATTTGTATTTCGAAATTTCGCTAAAATGTTTCACTTTTAAAATTCAGATTTTCGTACACTCTTTTCTCAGCGTACCAATTATTGCCTATTTACATAACCGATCGCTGTACAAAAATGTTGACAAACAAACAGTGATCAAATATTCCATAATTTACGATGTGGCGTAATAAATGTATAAAAATTCCCAGGATGCATCTTGTCAATAGCACGAGTAGTCCTGATCGCACTTAGTTTACATATACGAGTGTATCACGATAGCCCGATTGCAATGGCATTTCGATTGAGTCAGAGGACTGCGTGTTTATCATTCCGTATAGTACCGATAAACGCAATGTAGTGCATTGAATATCGGGTTTAGTTATACGATTGCATTATAGTGCTCTGTGAAACGCAATACGAAACAATAAAGTGAAGAGTGCAGAGTTTCCTTCTGTATCTTTCTCTCAATGTACTCGTTGGCTCTCGGAGAGTCCTCGGTAAGCGCTGGACCGATGTTTAATCAGCCCGAGCGTATATTTAATCCGTGTTGTCGCGAACCGATCGACGTAATGCTACCTAGCGGATGCTCGTATACTCGGAGACTAAACAAGTAGGAGTAGCTACAGCAAGAGCAGCATGCCATGACTTCCTGGAGCTGGAAGCTACGCTGGTATGCGACGCGATGTAGCCACATAGTAAGTACGAGGAATCAGAAGAGGAAGAGAACCTTTGCCAGGAGCCAGAGGTGGAGGACCTACGACAATGGACCTACGGGCGGTCTCAAGAAACGACTGTTCGACTCGAGATTTAAGGAACGGACTGACTTTTAACGTTTTTGCTCTTGTCAACAAATTTTTACCAAAATTGTTCATTATTTTGGGTGGTGACCGACCATGTAGAAGATGCTATGTACATTGATTTTGAATAATAATAGTGCCAATCATTTAGTAACAAATTGTTAAAAAAATATCTGAGACCTTTTTTTATTTCAAATAAATTCATTGATTTTTTAAAAAATAATTTCGAAAAATGGATGGAAAAACATGAATTTTGGATATGTTTTCGAAGTAATATTCCTCATTAAACTCCAAAAGTTTTAGGATGATTGAACGAACAGTTCCATATAGCCATTAAAAAATTATCGAATGGACATTTCCAAAATGAAGAAAAAAATTGTGAAAGTATTTATGTGGATTTAAAAAAATCATCGTATTTATTTGAAATGATAAAAACAGTTTATCTAATCGTCCTTTTATAAACTTTTATTAGCAACTTGTTAATAAACTTTTGTCATTAATAATGCAAAATTAGTATTCTTAGCATCTTCCATACGGTTGAATCTTTTCAGATATTTATCCCATGAAAAAGATATGGATTGTCCCAAGACATCGTCTTTTCTTTTTTTAAATTTAACTCTTACGTTTCGGAGGGAAAAAGTGTACAACAAAATAATTTCAACTAACACAAAATCTGTCGAATGTACGAAATTACTGTGAGAGTTAGACAAAAAAATCGCTAAATTGACAGAGAACGCCTCATACAAGAGTGATATGAACTACCTAAGCGTGTTATGACGAATGCGTAACCAATGTGTACTCAAGGGCAGTTGAACGATTGCAAATCCGTACAACCCTACGTGAACGATAAGATTTGCCGCAGTACGTAATCCGAACTGGTTAAACTTGTGTATATGCTGCAAGAGAGCGAGAAAGGAGGAAAGAAGTATGCCAAGAGGATTAAAGTAAAAGAGCGAGAAGGAAGCTCGCGTGCCTTCGATAAGACGACAAAGCGTTCGGTCCCGAAGACCGGACCTCGCGATAACCTCCACTTAACCGCGATATATACATCGGTAAATCAGCAGAACGATAGAACGGTAGGAGAGAGACTGTGGTCAGCACGACAACGGGAGCTGGGGAGTATCATGGTTTATCGAGGAATCGAGAGGTACGTTCGATTATTAATACCAACGAGAATTTTATATAATCATATAGTCAAAGTTAAACCTTAATAACGATGCTGTATTTCTTCATCGAGATGTATCTCAGTTGTGTATGTTTTAGTGGTTAATGTAAAGTGTTCTTACGCTTTGATTTGAAACATTAGCATTTCAAGATTTTTGTTTCAGTATATTTTTGTAATAATCCGAAATTTTTCATTTCCATACTTTCTCATGGAAATGAATTTTGTTAATCGACTTCAATGAGAAATACTGAAGGCAACGTGGACTCTATTTTGCATCCATTTTTTTTTGTTACATCCAATATTATTTTTGAGACACTATCAAGTGTAACAATGAAAAATGACTGAATTCATGAAGTGACATTGCTTAGAGACAATGAAAAATTATGAAATCTGACCTCTTGGACACCACTCTAAAATTCCTTACGCCATGCGTATCTACAATGCTTCCGTCACGATTAAAAAGAAGAAGAAAAAGAAAAAAAGAACCTAACATATCTCAAGTTTCGAGGACACACGCCGTGAGAGATCCTTCACCTGTTAGCCAGATCGAAATCTCGTATTCGATCGTTGTAAGAAGTCTCTCGATGCGCGCATTGAATCCTATCGATCGGTATCGCTCGAGTCCTCATTTCACACGTATATACCAGCGGCGTCCAAGTTACAGTAAGCGTCTTCCGCTTCGACTCAGCGGTAGCTACGTTCGTAGTGGAGATAAAAAGAAATGGTGAAAGGGGATAGACATCGAAATAGTAGACGTCGAGCAAGCTTCCTAGGAGCTGCTCTTTACTTACAGTACATACTCGCTACATCACAGCTCTTCTGTATATATCGAATACCCCTTTATACCGTACACGTTGCTACACTTATGGGGCACTCCGCACGAAGTGGTCCACCCTTCTTTCGAGATGTCACAAAAAAGTTCAAGATTTTTTTTGGTGACCGCTATAGAGTGTCTAGAATATGTACAAAATTATTCAGATTTTTTAATAATACACAGAGAATTGAATACCGTTTTTTTATTTTTCCGTTTTTTCGATGTGCTGTATATAAAAAACGATCTATTGTAGAAACAAAATGTTTTAACATGAACGTCGTTGAATGTACAGTGTTGACTCAAGAATTTTCGTAGCTCCGCAGAATAAATGCCATACATTTTTTAGAGAAATGGAGCGAACATTTTTTTTTGTCGGGCTAATTTGTTGAACAAATTTGGACGAAAATCAAGACGTCCCCTCTCATAAAATATATATTTTTTTTAATTTCATTCGCCTCAAAAATGCACGAAATTTATTCTGCGTGGTTGTGAAAATTTTTTTAGTGAAAACTATATTTTATCTATGTTTCAACATTTTGTTTTAACAACGAATCGTTTTTTTATGCATACATCGAATCGAAAAAACGCTAAGATAAAAAATCGGTATTGAACTTTGGGTGAAATATAAGACTTAATAAATCTAAAATAATTAGAACATACTTCAGATATTCTGCACCACTCTCAAACAAAATGATAAACGTTTTTTTTGTTTGTGACATCTCGAAACACAGGTGGCTGATTTTGTGTGGAATGACACATATACCTGCCCTTTTATGCCGTACTTGCTTCTATGCTTGCATCTAGCAGCAGAGAGACAAGCCACAGCAGCGTTTGCCTCGCGTTTCTATACATTCGAGCATCAGTTACGAATTTACGATGCGATACGATAGCGTAAGTGATGGTAACAGCGGCGTCGATGGTAATGGTAACGCGGCTGACCACGACTTCTCGCTTCCATTTGGTATCGCGCAAAGCCAACGCGTTACGCAATATTGGCTTTAGCTAAAGCTGCTCAGCACGTCTTATGCTATGTAGCTGCTCTTTATATTATGTACAATATTCCATCCTCTTCTTTGTCACTATCGTTTATATCTTCTTATGTATTTTCTCTCTCTCTTTTTCTCGCCCTCTCTGTCTATTGGTTAATATATTCACCTATATATTTATCTCCTTCCAAGTCTTCACCAATGATGCTGGCTACCCTCTGGTCTCTGGTACACAGTGTGCCACTGCTGAATGTAGACTCTTATTTGCATTGAGTCTTATAAGATGCTTGGAGATAGCGAAAATTATGGTAACTGCCCCAACTGGCGTTTGATATGGTAATGGCTGTTACACGGGACTCCCTCGCGTGTATTCTATGCTTGTATATTTAGTGTGTGTGTGAGTGTACCTCGCGCGCGACTATTTTCCCGGTAGATCTCCTCGCATGATTCAGGTCTGGATATACCAACTGATTCTTGTTTCTGTCATTGCACTCGTAGTCACTCACAATGATAAATAAGAGACAGAATTATAATTCTATTTAAAAAAATGTCGATTGAAAAATTGTTAATGTAATTGTTAATGTACAAAGAAATAATTAAAAAAAAAAACAGTAGTGAGTACATCTGCGTGTACTTGCGAAAATTTTATATAAAAATATCTTCAGTTCAGCTTCATGAATGGGATCGAGATTTTTATAAGAGCCCCAAGACTTTTTGAGAATACTTTGCATTTGTTCACTTTATTTTTCTAAATAATTTTTCTTTTAACAAAACATTATTATTATGACACAAGAAAGTTTTTTGCAACGTCACAGTCTTCTACAAAAATGTTGACTGTTGAATTTCGTTAAAAAAAACATATACATAAAAAATAATCTTAGTATTACTTTTTACACTTTTTGAAAAAAAGAGTACAATTCTTTATTACACATCTTTTTTTGCTTTATTACATAAAAAGAGTAAAAAAAACTACATTCACGATCATAATATTCAAACTCCTAGAAGTTCCTAGAAGTTAATCTATTAAAGTAATAATTTATTTCTCAATCTCAACGTTATTAAAAGAAATTTAACTTTATTTAGGCATCTTTATTTTCTCAGCAGGCTCCGATTATTTCGTCTTCTTGTTTCGCCAATTTCGCTCATTTCAACTCCACATGTGTGCCATTTAATAAGTATTCCCATGGACTCGTAAACCCTTGAGAAATATTTCGCAATTTACAATAATAATGTGATGTTAATGAGCGTGGAGAGTTAAATGTAGCCGTAATGTGCGTATGCTTGTTCGGTTATTCCACAGAGCAGCCATACACGTATCTGCATACAACATATGAATATGGGGCTTCTTTCCTTTTCCTCGATCCTCACGTCGGTCCAATCACAGGATCATAAAAAATAATATCTATCGAACAGAGTTGCGAATCCGTCGGGCTCGTTTATAATTTTCATTTAACGATGCTTAATTTCATCACCTGTATACCCTCCAAGTCCATTTGACGAGCGGGCTGTGTTAGTTAGTCGGGCAAAAGTGTAGTGTACGCGTTTCAACGCACCTGCATTTTCCCACAGAATCGAAGGCGCTAAACTGCGAGAGCTCGCGCGTAATTTCAACCTCGGTTTCCAAGTAACTTAACTCACTATGCATATTTCCGCGCGGTGCTAATTCGTCTGTGCAGGTGTAGTCGTCCAACGAATCCACATATTCGTGCATTGTGCATTCATATAGTATACGAGGCGTTCTCGACCAGCTCGGCCACATTTTTTTTGGGCTAAAATAAATCCGAGAGGGTTCTCGGATTTGTTACATAATTGGCCGTATAGTAGTACTACTTAAAGGTACTCTCTGCGAATTTCTTCAGATTTTTTAATTGACTCGTTTCGGAAATGGACTTTTTTTTTTAAACCCGTTATCGTGGAAGATTGAGGTCGAGCGAAAAAATGTAAAAATAAAAAAAGTTATGTTTTTCGATTAACTACTTAATGTAACATATATTATATTTTGGGTGGTATCAAAAAGGCTATTTTCAGCGAAACAAAAAAAATATTTTTTTCATTCAATCTGACATCTTTAATTTCCCTGCAGCCTTTACAGGATATTTGACAGTATATTGAGAGCGTATGAAAAAATTGGCGTCCTGGAATTCGACATTCTTGCCGAGTAAAAAAATTATTTTACAGTTAAACTTCTTTTCAATGAACAATTTAGTGCAATATGTGTTATAATTTGATGCCATAAAAAATTATCTACAAATTTTTTTGAAGTTTTTTTTTTTAAAGAGCTTGAAAAAAAAATAGACTTTGGGTCCAGGCTTAATATTTTTTAAATGTCTGGCATTGTATTTTTGAGTATTTTTTCAAACTATTCATTTCTGACTAACAACATGTTAGTTTTGAAAATCATAACTAAGTCAAATTGAGGAGAGAAAAATCTGAGTGTTTTTTAGAGTTGGAACAACAATATAAAAAATTATGGACCAAATCTGAAAGGTCTGACCCAGGTCGGAATTGTGTGAATTGCCCCATACGGAGGTACTAGAGAATCGAGAATCTACTCGGACTCGCGAACTCGAGCCAATCGACTGAACCGGACAGAAACGAGAAGAGTGGAATAGCGACTGCGGGAGTTCTGTGTGCAGTGCTACGCGAGAATGATCATTGGGTGACTACTGCTGTTCTTGCTGCGCTAAAGTTTGCACAGTGTCTATAGCCTTCTTGCTAAATGCAAATTCATCACGCTCCCTGTTCCACTCGTTGTAGAAACACGTACATAGCTGTATTATTATAGATATGTATACCACTATAAATACTTGTTAATACGCCTTTTCTCTTTTTTTTTTACAGTCAGTTTGTTGAGCGCCGTTCATACCCTTCACCCATACTTATTTACAGCACAAATAGACTTTTACACTCGACACTATAGCTGTGGCTCTTGTCAGCTCTTACAGACATATTTATTGAGTTTTTTTTTTCGGTCTGTCGTGACATGTAACTTGGAAATAAATGTACAAAGATAGAGGAAAGTAACATAATGGCTGTTAGAATTAAAAAAAAATTAATCCCATTAATAATTAACTTGTTACGTTAAAGTGGAATTAGATATTGAATAGATTAAGATGGAAGTAAATATTCTGTTAAAAAGTTTAATTAATTGTTATCTCTCGTGATAACGACTAGAAATAAATGATATTTACTGAAGCATTATAATTTATTTATCGAAATGTAAATACCGGTTATTGTAGTACATTGAGATTAAAATGACAAAAATATATTGAAAAAAAACGACATTTTTTTTCTGATAAAATAACTATAATTATTCCATAAATTAAACATAAATTACTCTGCAATTTTGAAAAATAACTGAAGAAAGAAATTATGTATATCCATTAATTAATATAATTACATATATTATTGATACATATAGCAGCAACTTAAATTGGGCTACATCTTGGCAATTAGCAGTGTTGACGGGTTAATTGGTTGCATGGTCCTCGAATTCGTCGCGTGACATGCGTTCCAAGATGGAAGAGATTTCGCTCCTGTTTCCCGTTTTGCCTGCTGCAGATGCAGCAGCGAACCGTTATTCGCGAATAAAATAAACGCTCAGGAAGAGGAAACGAAGAAGCGAATAAAAGAAATACGACGAGACTCGTGTAAATATATAACGAGAAGAGAATCGGAGGTTCTCACGCACGAGCAATGATAAACGATGGACCAAAAGCCGGCTCGTCCGCCTCCATCGAATTTGGGTGCGTAACATTTGGACAATAGACACAATATCTACGACAAAATAACCGATCCCCAAAATATTAGACGACAAAGTATAAATGATAAAATAATTGGAAACAATACAATGAATACTATTTAGTGACAGATATTTGAATTTTTGATGTTTTGTCGCAGACAATTAGTCATTTTGATATTTCATTATTTCATAGATATTTTGATATTTGTTTTTTTCGGATTTGTCGTTTTGACGGTTCACCATGGAATTTACTCTCGCGATTTCTCGCTGAGTTATATATATATGTACATATATATGTATGCGTTAAAACTGACGTCGTCGCTGAAGTGGCGAGAAATGAAGCTACGGAAGAAAGCAAGTTGCAACCGACGTCACGGTGGCGCTTCACGGCTCGTACGTTCTCGTTCTCTTTAATTGACTCTCGTTGTCGCTTTTTTAATTCATTCTTTGGCTCTTTCTCTTTCTTTCTATTCTGCCTGAGACTTGTTAATTGAAGGCGGCATGCCGAGAAGCGGCCGAGGTCAAACTACCGCGGTGAATCAATTTGTGTGTATGTAGGTATTTGATTCACGCACACGCTTATATTTTTAGTTGTTAGGCTTTTTCGTTTCAGTGAAGGAAACTGGCAGACACTGACGCTTTAGTGACTCATCGACAAGATGTGCAAAAGATCGTAAAGCTGCCGTGATAAGTTTATCAGTGAATTGGAATAAAATGTTTTATTTATAAAATAGAAATTGATTATACAATAGATGATATTTTATGAAACTCGAATTTAGTGATTTCAGATGAAATTATGATAGGTACTACTAAATTTTTATTCCTTGAGATAAAATTAATATTTATTTTACAGATTAAAAAAAAGGATTCAATTTGTTTGAAAACTATTTACAAACATTATTTCCATAATTATTGATTCATTCATTCGACTGATCAATCGTTTTATCAAAACAGAAATATTTTATTTTATCAAACAAAAATATAATTAATTGATTTCAATTTTTCCTCCCAGTGTATGTAAATGCTTGCGTCTCAAGAATTGCCAAGACAATTAAAGTTCCCGTGAAGAGATCCCATTGTCCTTGGTACTTTTTTTTCCGATTACGTGGAAAACCCTGAACTTGGAGAGAAACCAAGAGCGCGATATTAAACGTGCCATTGAGTGAGGCCGCGCGGTATTTACCTCTCTGGTATTAATAAAATAGCTGCATTCTCCGGACAAGTGTACGTTCTCGGTTTTGCCGATTCCTCGGTATACACGGAGAGAGCCAGGAAATAGACCACCGCGTCTACAGCCGGCACGTACCCCATCCAGCCATGACTAACTTTTACACCGGCGCGCACCAAACGCTATAATCCTGAGTCTTTCGCCGACACGGATATGTATGTATAGTACACATAATAAGAGCTTATAGCAGTGCAAAGAAGTAAGGTCGAAATCACCTTTGCCGGTTTAACGACGACTCGCAAAAACTCAAATAATTTTTACACTTACAAACAAAGCCTCCTACATTATACTCTTTTACTCATCGGAAAAATCGTCAAAAATGTTCTTTTGTCACGTCTAATTTAACAAACAATTTGTGAATCGGTACATTTTTGTTGTCACTTCTAATCCGACAAATACAAAATTGTAAATTACGATTTTTTTTTGTTACTTTCAATTTGATAAAAAAAAGTTTAAAACGCTCTGATAGACGGTGTTGTTTATCTACAAAACAACACAGTGTTACTTGTAAACAATTAACACCACGTTTTATTTTTACACACTACTCCGTGTATATATTGTACTTTATAACCGTTTTATCGCAATACCGCTGATTTTTACCCTGATTTTTACAGTTTACATCATACCATTTTTTTGCAGTGCACCAGTATTTACGGCCAGTTGAAAATGCTATTAGCCCCATCGGAAATAGGGGATTAGTGTCAGAAACAGGGCCATTTACTTTATGGGCATGTCATAGGGTTGTAGAAAAGAGCTCGGATGACCATCGGACTTTCAAGCTGTAAAAGTAGCCACGGAGTAGCTTCTACGATGACGACTTCCGTCTGCCTTGCGATGTACTATTACCTCTACTTACCGACAAGTCTATCAGAGACGCGCAACGCGCGATTAAGAGAGAAGAAAGAAATGGAAATGAAACGAGCGAGAGGTAAATGAACGTAAAGCGGTAAGGGAAGACAGCAAAGGGTACATATAACCCAAGAAACCGGTTAATATATTTACCATACCTATAAACAATTAACACCAGATTTTATTTTTACACATTATATACCATGTAAATTGTACTCTATAACCGTGTTGTTATTAATACCGCTAATTTTTACCCCGCACGCCCTATGCCAGTTTACAACGTGCCATTTTTTTCCACTGCACCACTACTTACGACCAGTTGAAAATGTTATATTAGCCTCATCGAAAACCGGATTGGTGTCAAAAACAGGGCAATTTACTCTATAGTCATGTCATAGGGTTGTACAAAAGAGCTCGGATGACCATCGAACTCCCAAGCTGTAAAAGTAGCCAACAGAGTAGCTTCGACGGTGACGACTTCCGTTTGCCTTGTGATGTACTATTACCTCTACTTACCGACAAGTCGATCAGAGGCGCGCAACTCTCTCGGCTATGTTCGAAGCTGGCTGAGCGATTAAGAGAGAAGGAAGAAACGAAAAGAGAAACGAGGGAGCGAGGTAGATGAGACGTAATGCGGTAAGCTGAAGAAAGACAGCAAAGGGTATATAACGCAAGAAACCAGTGGAATAATGTCTTTATTCTCGCTCGGGCCGCCACATTCTCCGGCTTGTTCTACCCGATAATTATACGTTACCGAAGCTCACCAAGCCCTCCCCTCCCCGACCCCTTCAATTAGGCCGAAGTGGCATCACCTGCGCGCCTGTTTCTTCGCTCTCAGTGCCGACAGACAAATGAAAAAACGTCATAGTATAGCCTCCGGACGCACGACTCTCTTGCTCTCTCTATTCTTTTATTCTTACTCTATCCCTCCGCACTTTTATCCCTTTGATGTTGCTATTTTTCTCTTACCGATCGTTGGCAAGAGGCTAGTTCAGGGGAAGAATGGTCACTTCGTTCGGCATGGCTTAGTTCGGTTAGCTTTACTCGTTGACTCTGTTTGCTTCCCTCGTTTTCCGTTTATTCCGCAACCACTTTCAAGTTCTACCTACAATACTTCACAGTTATCGGAAAAGATGTTATTCAGCTGATTTATTTTTATTTTGTTTACTTTGGTGTTTTTGTTGCTGTTGTTTCTCTCGTAAAGACACGAAAGAGAGCCCTTGAAGCAGAGGGGACATTGCTGATCCTGGAGTTAAGTAGCTTCAGCATAGAAAAATATTGGTATTTTCCAGTAAAGAACAGAAGTCACTGATCTTTTGCTTTTTACTGTAAAATAATATAAATGCGTATTTTTATGAGAAACGTTAAATCTTACACGGATTTACAAGTCGAAATAATAATTGTAATACAGGAAGTTTACAGCGGTTTTAGTGTGCCGAGAAATCATCGAGATATTGTTTGTTCAACGAGCAGTGGCAAGATTTTATTGCTTTTAGGTATTTATTTGAAATTGGTGTTGTCGGAAAAGTCATATAATGGCGCTGTGTTTTATTATCGCAGAATTCAATCCTTTAATTTCATTGCTTGTTTTTCGTCGTTAAAATTGCTTCAGAATCAGTGAACTTTGAGTTTTTGCCACGTTTATTGCTGGAAATTTTAATGACAGACAACAGAATTTATCTGTGATGATTCTTATTTAAGAAATATTTACTTATCATTTTATTTTTTCAATAAAAACATTTTTATTTGTCGTAATAAAAATATTAATTTTATTCCAAAACGCATTTTACAGAATTCTGCATCGATTTAATAAAAGATAAATAAAAGAGATTTCAATTAAATTTTATTGATTCAAGAATTTCTTTGACCCTGCAGACGGTAAATATTGATTTCGAAGTTTTTACTATGACAATTATCAGCACAGTTATCATCAGATTTATTCAGGCTTAGGGTATTGGCCAGTGGGAAAAAAAAAGATTTACTGTTGGCAAGTCGCAGCGCAGAAATGGTTCCGAAACATTTCTTGAACGTAGCAGCGATTATTTCATTTTCGTGCACCTGCGCCGCTGAACAAGCATACCGGGTGCTGTCGATCGATCTTCATTTCACGCGATGACCCCGAAGAAGAAATGGCTCGCGCCGAAGCTTCACCACTGAGTCCCGTGTTTGGTTGCTCGCCGAATGATAATCGGCGTCTTGGATCTCTGTACCACGAATCACTCGGTAATAAATTAAACGACAGCAGCGACCCGCGCGACACGGGACTTCTGTGCTTTTCGATTGCGCGCTAATTATCCTCCTGGACCCTCGGTCGCGAACTTGCCAATGTATATACATATATAAAACTCCTAGGGTTGAAATTTCAACTAATTACAAACATAAAAAAAAATTACATCAGCCACTGCGAAACACTCGTGTTGATTAAGGGAGGCGAGTCAGTAAAAAAAAGAAAATTTTCTGAGATTTATATTTTTTATTCTAGTCATCCAGTAAATATGAAATAAATATATTATTTCAGGATTATAAAATAAACTATTTTTCTGTCAGTATTAAAATTAGTTTTGTTGACTGATAGTATTGTGAATCAGTTTTAGGCTTTTTCAACTATGCGCGTGATCCAGAATTAAGCACTCATAGAATTCAAATCTATGGCGACTTATTTTGTTTGTAACAACATTTCTACAACAAGATATGGACTGTTTACAGGCTGAAGTTTAGTTCAGTGTTTAATTTAATTAAAAGTATAGTAAAGCCTACGAGCAAAAAGCCTCTCCCCGTATAGTTTGATATCATCATTAGCTTTTCAATCGTGATTTTATGAGTGATAATCTTAGTATATCGTCTCTCTTGGATCTGTCTTCTTTAACGATGACCTCGCAACAAGAAACCCGGGCCGCGCTTTGCAGTTGCAGAGCAGAGTGCGGAGAGAGAGTGCGGTTAAGCTATTTCTGTCTCTATATAACCGGGTGTTCCGGCGAATCGAGTCGTAACTTAAGCGACAGCCGACATCGGGGCTCCCGCCAATGGTGCTCTAATTATCGTTGAGCGAGGTATTGCAGGGGCAGTCAGGCTTCTCCGGAACTCCTGCACATCCTTCAGCCAGTGAAGAAACTGAGTCGATACTTGTTCTTCGTCACGGGAGCTCCCGGGGATCGACGCTTGTCCGGACTGTCCTGATCATCCTCGTCGGCGTCCTTTTACTGCTTACTCGCGATCTCGTTCCCCGTCGCTTCTTCGTCCTTCCCTTCTTCATCATCATCATCATCATCATCAATGTCTTTGACAAGAGTTGATGCGCGAAGAACGTTGACGGTGTATCACGTAATAATATTTTGTATACCGGACTTTTGGCACTGGAACAATATGCATAAAATACAAACTACGAAGTGTACTTTGGAGCAACACTTATATCACACTAGGAGCCGCATTGTCGATTTTTTCTGAACAATTTTTTTTTTCTAACGCGCCATAAATCTGCTAGAAAATTAATGTTTCATTGCGAATCAATTGAATTAATTTTTCGGTAGTTTCCTAATGGCGTTATTAATTATTAGTTTAGATATCCCATCTTGCCCCAGTCTTTTTTACCTTGCAGGAAAAATATCGAGTGCACAAATATAGACAGACGGGCATACCTTGAACGTATCTCCCTGAGACGTCGCCCGTTTAGATAATGACCGAGTTCTTGCAGTATGCGCTGCGTCGTATCAAGTGTATAGCTTCGTCGTGTTGCGTGAGCAAGAGAAAACAACTTTGGCGTAGCACACACCGGCTGGCCACCATATCTCAATTATGGGATTAATATACGACCCATAAAGCTATACGTGCATGCGTCCGCTCGCTTTGTCCTTCATGGATAAGTCAGCGATTGTCGGACGAGCAACCTCGTACAGCTCCCTGACACTGGTACTTTCTTACTTTTGCTTCTGATGCACGTGCGCTCACTGTAGTAGCTTCTATCGTGTCTTCCGACGCTCCGTTGCTGATGTTCCTCTGCTTCCAACTGTATATATACACACACCTCGCTTCCCTTGCGCCACCGGTTCATGCTGATGATACTCAGGCCACCCTCTCCCTTTTTGTCGCTGTGAAATTCTTTGACGTCCACGTGAGCTCACGTGAACGCTTGCACTTACGAGCGTAATCCAATTAGTCGGCGCTCTGTGTACTCGGTAACGAGGGAAGCTACCCTCATTCAATACGTTCCTCACTATATACGTATACATACATTGTATATCTCTTTAGTAATAAATATAGTGGCAGGCTTTGTCGCAAAATCTTCAGAAGGCGGTTCACATCGTGCGTATAAATGGATACTTCAAGAGGCTATACTTTGTTCCTGTTAAAGCGAGACGCACTATGCAATAATTATTATTTTTTATTATCGTCTATTGGAAAATCACATGTAAAACTTTGGAACAATGCTGGGCAAAAATGCAGAAAAATATGTTTTAAAAAACGTTACAAAGCAGCTTCCTTCTAATTTTTCATCTCGCACAAAGCTGTCCCTATGAGGACGCCAAAATTGATTGAAAATTGATCATTTCCTCCATAGCGGTAGTTTTGTTATAATTAAAAAACAATGAGAATACAATGTGCAAAATGATACTTTGCTCGAGATAAAAAAATTATCAAGAAACTATGTGTAAGGTTTTACTTTGCTACCAATTTGAAGAACTTTACCGATTTTGGTCAAAATCTCTACCAAAAAGTCTCGAAAATATTGAACTTCGCTTATGAATAACTATTTGGTATAATATCAAAAATTTTACAAAACTTACAAGGACCACGTCCTTATTTTGAAAAGGTTCCAAAAAACAAAATAGTCAAACTGGGGAAACTACTTCACTTGTGTGAGAAATTTCAACTCAATCGCTTCAATGGATCTTCAGTTATAGGTGATTGGATTTCCCAAGCTTTGCATGTACAAATGAAAATATTTTCTGAACCAAATTTCTCAATATTTTGAACCATTCTAAGTATCATGAAACTAAAATCACAAGAAAAAATAAATTTCATAAAAACAAAGCTTCCTTTATGAGAAAACAAAAATGTAATCGGCTTGCTTTTTTTTTTTTATATTTCCACTATACGTTCTCAAAAATACTGTACATAATAGATGTTAATACGACAGATTATTAGAGCCTGAAAGTTTATTCTGCAGTGATCGAAACTGACAATGCCACTATGGTTATAATCCCACGTACAAAACGTCGAGTAAGTTAAGATCACAGATTTATGTTTCGAACCCACGAATATAATTGGTTGTCCAATTGATATTTCCGATAAAGAAGTCTCGCGGCGTGACGCGTTCTCCAGGCTGCCCCCTCCTCCACCCCCAACTACCCGCTACCGTGGTTTCGCCGCGTGGTACGTCAGCGGGGGTCCCGAACTACCGAAGCCCTCGGGCTATATACCAGTGTACGCCCGCAGTCGTGCCGGAATTTGTACGTTATCGATTCTGCTTCAAGCCGGTTCGCCGAGATTTTTAGAGAAGCAATTGCCCCTCGCTCGAGCAACCCATCGATCGATCGATCCACCAATATATATACATGTATATCTATACTCTCACTTCGATTCAACTCTTGCGACAGAGATCGAGCTCTCACAGACGGGTATATGCGGCAAACGGAGGCAAACCGTGTTCGTCCTTCGGATCACTAATTCGTTTCTCGTCCCACATTTTGCTACTGCTATACAAACGACAGTCACGGTAGCTGATGTTGTACAAGCAACGTATTTACATACACAGTATGATAACAAATGTAATTTACTTTACGCAGTGACCAAATTGTAATTTGGATATAGTTGTGACACCAAGTTCCTACTAACGCCCACAGAAATATTGTGACATCATATTTTTTGGTCAATTTATAGATTTAGAGCATTACACGAATATTAAAATTTTGACTTGTTACTATAGTTACCAATGCCATGAGACTTGACTTTTACTTAGAATATAATCCAGTTCGAGAAGAGTATATACATTTCCTTTCTCCACGTTGCACGTCCAGAGTCGCCTTCTCTGCTGGCAGCGAGACGTTTTGCTGCAGGTGTCGTGCATTGTCCACGGGTCTCAGCCACTAAATCACCTCACCGCGCGGCGTTCCCAGGAATAATTTCAACGGCAGTCCGAGTACTTGCAGCTTTCCACGTGCTTTTGCTTCAGTCCTTTACTTCACGAGTGCCTTCCTGAACGATCTCCCGCTTTGGAAGTTCTTCTCGTGTGCTGCATAACTGGAAGTTGTATAGAAGAGGACAAACGCGAAAAGGTGCAGGAGATATAATATGCATATACCATGGTACACGTCGCTATGTAACCCAGTGCAGAGGAGGAAACGTGTTTCTTTGCTTTATTTTATCCTTTATTTTATAGTTGCAAAGTCATTTTTTAAAACTTTTTGTTATACGTCTATAGGAGAGACGTATATGTACTTCCAGTGTCGGTTGCTTTCTGTGCACGAGATGTCATTTTCATGGCATTTATGATACAATAAATTTCCTCCGAAGCTTTGAGGTAGTTTATGTATGTTTCTCCATTGAGATGGTTCAGGAATGTTTCTTTGGTTATCGACAGATTTAAGCGAATCGGTGTAGGATGAAATTATTTAAATTATTCTCTGGTATAAACCCTTTACCACTGTTCTGTAATAGTATTTTTATTTAAGCACACTGAGACATCTAAAAAAAAGGGACAATCAAAAATTTTTTGTTGGCAAAACTACTGATTTAAATAAAAAATTACATTTATGTCTCAGAAAATGTGTACTTGTTAAGTTTACTTAAAACAAGATTTTAAGGTACAAAGTTTCCTCTATTAGAACGTCAAAATATATAAACATACTTTTTCATCGAGGTATCTTTCTAAACATTCGAAAATAATAATGAAGCAATGTCCAGGGTTCTATTTTGCATCCCTTTTTTTCAATGTGATCATCGATTTTTGCAGTCGAGGTGTTCTTAAAGTTACAAAATAATGTTAGCCGTGTAGTTCTACAGAAAAATGTGTTATTATAATTTTTTTAGATGATTATGTGCCCTGAACTATTTGGAAATTCCGCGAGACATTTCGGTAACTTGAAGTTCTTCACTAGTAGTCCCATTCGTCCTGAGAATTTCTTTCACTCCTCGTGAGTCGTTGTGAAAGGCGTAGGTACAACCTCGGCTTGTAGCTTACGTGGCGCATGATATATATTTAATCGCAGGAGGAAACGTTGCACATATCTCAGGTGCTAGAATGGTCCCCATTCTCAGCGCAGTACCGGCGAATGTCTCGACGACGGTAGAATCGCTGTTCTGGCTTCGAGTGAATCCAGGGAAGAGATAGATACACCGCGCGGATTCCTAACAGTCGTTGCAGCAACACGCCGCGGCTAACTGTGTTGTGTAGAGGTGCAATAGGTGAGTCTGCGTTCTACGGGCGAGGAAACTTCTGAGCAGAGGGAACTTGCTCGTTGCAACACTCCACAAAAGTACCATGTGCGAGTGAACGAGAGATAGATAGCCCTGGATTTACAGCAGCTCGTGTCAAAGAATGCTGGCGATAGATGCAGAGAGCCGGATATAACTCCTGTACATGAACGGTTAATGCATTTATTGCTGTTTAACTACGTATGAAACATAAAGTTTGACAGGCGTTGCGTTATTCGACATTTTTATGAAAAAGTAAAAGGAGCCATTAAAGTTTCCGCTGTAAAAAAAAAAATCTGTTTACAATTTATTGTACGGGACTGAAAGTTTGTATGTCTAAACTTGTGCATTCTTTTTTATACAAAATTAAATTTTATTTTCATAATTTTCATTAATTTTACTATAAAAGTACTTTAATTTTGATGACTTTTTTTTTACAGTTTTTTAACAGCTTAAGTCGATGAGAGAGATTTAAAATGTCTACCCTAACAAGTTCGGATGTTTGTTCTGTCTTTTTCATTTTTCCTATGTGCTAGATATAGAAAAATGATGACATTGATGTTTTTTTCATTTTTAACTTTGAATCAGAGGGAATTATTTCTGAAATTTCTGATTTTGCATCAGCGTAAAGTTTTTTTTAGAAACTTTTTGTAATTTTGATATAATTGTTTTTTGGCAATTTATAATTTTACAAGAAAAATACAGAAGATGGTTAATTTCCTTTTCACAAAATGTTTTTTGTCACTTTGATAACAAAAAAAATGTGTAATTTTGATGTGACAATATTTTTTTCTGAAGTGAAACTGATTTTTTTTCTGTCATTCGAAATTGTTTACATTTAAAAAATGTAAATTGAACATATTCGCATGATGTTTTTTTTTTAACTCTGAATTAACGAATAAAAATTCGTAACTTTGACAAGTTTCTTTTGTCACTTTTAACTTTAGAAAAAAATATATGTAAATTTGCCAGAGTTCCAAATTCGTTTGCTAAAAAAAAAAAATGGTTAAATTCAACATGTGGTTACTTCGTAGAATCCGATCTGCAAGTCCGATTCTACGAGTAAAACAAAACATGTGTAATATTAATGTGTATACAGAAATTCTGTTAATATATAAACTGACGTACGTTAACATATCTGAGACATAATCTCTGAGTGCTTTCACAGTACACCTTAGATATATAAACGGTTACGAGCCTGCGACATAATCTCCTCAGTTCTGTCTTCTCGGTTTCGCTTTAACATGCACTATATCGTATATCTATGCTGGCTAATCTCCATGTTGTTGTACATCTCCAGTGAGTTAACAAAAAAATGACTCTCCGAGCTAGATGCAGCTTAGTAGCAATTCAAGTATCAAGTTTTAATTGAACTATCCTTTGATCTAGCGGGGTAAAAAGAAGTAATTAAACTCTTGAAACGTGGATACCCCCAACGTCGTTATCCGATCATCGCCACCTGTTATTCAGTCTCTTTCCACCTGCATCATGAGAGACGCGAGCACTCGTCTCCGAGAGACTCTCACTCTCTTGTGGCATGGAAAAACTACTTCGGAGACCACCAGGACAGCAGTAGAAAGCTCGAAGTGCTCGCGAGCATTGCAGAGTTGAGCTCGCGGCTGCTCGCGAGAAACTGAAAGAACAGAGAAGCGGAGAATGAGAGAATGAAGGAAAGAAGGTATAATATAGAGATAGTAAGAGTATGAGAGAGTGAGAGAGAGAGAGAGAAAGAGCGAGGGACCGGTCGGCACGCGCGAGCCGGAAGACGATAAGACTGGATTCCGTTAACAAGTTCCAGTTGTCGGCGCACCTTCTGTCCTCCGCTGCTACAAGATCATACGTGATCGCGCGTTTATTTCTTCACTAACGAGAGAAGAAAGCGAGTTAAGCGATAAGACCAAGCGCCACAGTGGTAAACGAGAGAATTTAGTTGCCATTCGCGTTTAGAACAACATAGGTTTTGCGTGTATCACTTAAATGAATAATAGTAATGTAGACTAATGTAGATAGAGCGTGATATCATCTAGTCATAATGTTCAATGTTATATAGACAGAGTGAACATCAATTATTGTTGTAATATTGTAATGCCAGTTTCAGGCTGATCATTTTCTCCTACGTGCAGTTGCAACACAATTTTATTTTCAAGTTTCTAAAGTGGTTCAGACCCGCATTTATGACTATTCACCTTTCTTAAAACCGAGAAAAAAAAATCATAATAAATCTGCTGAAAAAGAAGATATACCACTTTTTTTTTCTCGAACGACAAAAAATATTTTCGCAATGACACAAAGTACTTGGAAAACACAAGATTTATGACAAATTCTTTTTGCACATCTTACGTTAAACTAGAAACTGACAAAAAAAAGTGGTGAAAAATTAACTCTAAGAATCTATAGACGTTTGCGAGATTAAACTTTCTTGAACTGTTTAGTATAAACGAAAAATGAATCCAAATTTCTAACAAACTATTTTTCTGCTTCTTCTTCTCTAAAACTAACAACAAAGATTATGTCAAAATAACAACTAAAAAACTTCTGCAGACATTTGCAGGCATAAACTTCTCGTTAAAACTACACGAAACTTCAATGTAGCTTTTTTTTAACTGTGCTGCAAACATACTATATATATTATACGGAAAATATTGTGCGTTGACGTGTTTATCGCCATATAATAAGAAGCTGAAGCTCGAAGTACATTTCTTACGTCTCGTTGTATACGTGCTCACGTGTTCGTGACACTTTCGCAGGCGATCGAGCGAGCGTCTCCTCGTCGCCGTGCACATCCTCTTCTTCACCCCTGTTATGCTCATCGGACGCTATACTATCTTTTCTACCCACGTGTGTGTACACGTGTATACGGTAACCAGGCCGCTGGGCACATTATACACGGGCCCATTTATCTGCCGCTGTATACCAAGATAGGATCTGCGTCCGCGCGAGGTCCTGCCAGTATTTGTCATGGAGATGCGACCCACCGATATCTTCTGGGCGCGCGTCGCGTTGCAACGCGGGCCGCATCGCCCGACCTACCGGTCGTCGGTACAGCGACCGAACGACCGAAAGAACGCCCGGTCTCGTCCGCCCGCCCGTACTCGTGTATTACCCCCTCGTCTTAAGCTCGGATTCTTCAACGTACACCGCGCGCCAAGAACGCCCCGGTAATTTACCGTGCAACTGTGCACGACCGGCGTCACGTCACACAACCCCGAATAGTACGTGCCTGCGTCTTGAATATACCTACGAGCTCTTGTTCTTTGATTTTACGCTTCTTTTGCACCATGCGTCAGCAAGTTCTTAGATCCAAAGAAAATTAACAAGCGTCTTGGCTCGTATCAGAAGTGCAGATAACATACATAAAAAAAAAAGAAGAAGAAAATGGAGACGAAGAAGCTGGAGATGTTGACACAGTTTAACAATTGGAAGAACGTTGTTGGGGAGTCATGATAATATGCAAGATATTTTCAATTTTCTTATATTAAGAGGACTGTTTTATCTAAAAGTTTATATGGTTTTGAAAAAAAAAAAAAATTTCATTTAAGCCCGATAAAGTACATACTGACAATGAGTACTGTAAACCTTCAGTTTCGTGTGTTTATATAGTGCATGAGAATGATGATGAAATGCATTTTTTTCTTGTCGCTTGTCGTAAATCTGGAAACAAAGCCGGCGAACAGATTTCAGCCATCGAAGTTGACTCTCTTACGAACAAAATAAAACTCTGATAGCTGAAATTCGTTGGTTGATTTTATCCGATAGGTTTTCAGAAATGAGTCGAAAAGAATTTTTTTTTTTCATTTATCAATCTTCCACGATTCATGTTATTTAATTTTTCGTCTTGTTTTATACGATCATTAGGAATATAGTCTCACCTAAAATCGAAAATCAAAAAAAAATGTTGATTTGAAAAATCGAAATTGGGAAATTAAGAAATAAAAACAAAAAGCTTTGGCTTTATTCAGATGTCTATAAATTATAGTGGCCTAATTGATAAAGATTGCCTCATATACATAATACATCAAATATAAAATGGCAAAAAAATAATTTTATTTTTTTTTAGATGACTCTTTTAAATACGATAAGCAATAATTTATTAAAGAATAATATAAATGGAAATTTCATAGATATTAACCATAACGACTGTAGCTATAATATAGTTATGGTAATTCGTTAGTGAATTGAATATAATTCCTTATAAAAAAAAATCTAGAGTAAAGAATTTCAGAGACCGCGATCGAAGATTAAAAAAAGGTAGAAAAATACAAGTAGTATAAACGGTCAAGCACCTGTGTGAGTAGCCAGTTCTATTTAACGTACCGACCACCGGTTCTACCGTAAAACGAGCGACTTACTTACCGTCACACCGAGTCAAGAACAAGTCGAAGCTGTCCAAGACAACTCATCGCATCTTTTATATACCATGTTTTCTTCTTTCTTCGTGCGGGTCGTCGGCTCTTCACTTTTTTCTTGTGCCGCCTCTCGTTGTTCCCTGAAACGTTTAACGTAACCTTTGAGGATCGAGTGAGACTAGTCACTGTAGTGTCTCCACTGCACTCTACGCATGGGTCATTCCGCGCTAAGTCGACCGTCGACATATTTCTACAATTATTATATTGTAAGAAATTAACAAAAATACTCTACACTTTTTTTAAAATTCCTTTAGTGAAATTAAAAATAAAAGCAATAAAATTATATTTTGATTTGTTAGTACTCATCATCGATTTCAAAAATTTACATATGGGACAATCCAGCTCAGTTTTTAAACCCTTTCTATACTGTTTTTTATTTAATTGAATTTTTGCACAAGTGTTCGCTGGAATGATTATTTTCCAAATTTGGTGATTCGTTAATCATATTTTTTTTCACAATAAAAGATACCTTACAATTTCACCTATTTGAAAAAATACTCCTCACTAAAAAAAAAGTTTAATTAAAGGTCCAAAACGTTATCTTTGTATTTAATAATATTATACAAACCCAATTTTGTAATCCTTCGAAGTCTACATTTTTCCTTAACTACGATTTACTAATTGGCTTTGATTAATTACAAAAATACTACGAGCCGATGCTCCAAAAATTAAGCTCAACTGCGTTTTATAGAAAACACCGCGTTACATAAATTGATGTTACTCTATTGAAACCTGACAAAAATAAGATTAACGAAAAAGTACGATGTTTACAGCCAGGTCGACTTGGTCCGAAATCCCCAATACAGCGTTCACCGGTGGGGTTTACCATGAGAGGAGAAGAATCTTAATCGGTGGAACGAGCATCGTCTCGGTTGCTCAGTCGCTTTGCATAAAGTGTATCACTCAGTCGAGGCATTAGCGGGGACCTTACGAGGTCCCGAACAACACACTTACGTCGAATAAAGAGAAGCTACGAGGGACAGTTTTACGTTGCTGGGTTCAACTCGCTTGAGGGGTTCCACACCGGTATATTCAGCCAGTGTACCCGAAGGTTTCCATCTTATACACTGTGCGACCTATGCGTCCACTCCAAGACGAGTCGAGCAAGATGTACCCTGGTGGAAGATGAACACAACCCGGTTCGAGTTCCACTTTCGTGAAATCAAGCGTGTGTAACGAGGAGGGAAATAGAGACCCTTTAAAAGTTTTCTCATAAAAAAAAGGCGTCAGGTGACTCGGTCCATTCTGAAACCGATGATATAACTACAAATATACTGTGCCGTGGTATAGATATACCGTGGGATACATATACATAATAGGTATATATATAGGTAGTATAAGCTGGTACAATGACTGTTGGTGTGGAAAGGTTTGCCTTCCAAAACCCACCAACGTTAATTCACCTTTCTTTGCCTATGCATAGCAAAGGTCAACGACTTGATCAACTAGATAGCTTTCTGATGGTGATGATCGAAAAATTGGTTACAGGCCGTTTTCGAGAATATGAAATAAGAGGTTTGTAACTCGTTCGAGCGTTTATTTGATGATGTCCGAGGTTATTATCGTTAAGATGCATTTTTTGGCTTTATTCAAGTGTTGCGTTGGTTCTCATAATTCTGTTTTCTTTTTTTTTTCTTACACATGGAGCAAGTTTCGAGATATTTGGTTGAACTCTGAATGTCAATCTGTTGAGAATGTACCGAAACAAGAGAACTCGGATTTCGTTACACTTCACTTTCTTTTTTGTTTTTAGCATAGCTTCTTCGCTGACCAAAATTGGTTAATATATTTCCTAATATTTTTTTTGTGAAAAATGGGAAATAATGAGGAAGCACCATGTACAACTTTTCCAATCTTCTTTTCTTGTATAAAGAATCTGTACTAAATCGCACTTGCCCACGATTCATTTGGACTGCTTAACTGTTCATACACGAAGCCACGATTCGCCGCTCCTCTTGTTGATTTATTTTTCTCTCACCTCCCGTGAGAATAAAAGTTCCTCTACCCACCTTGCCTTGCCATGAGGTGTTGATCCCATAGGTATAATAGTCATCGGAGAGCCATATTGCGCTCAATGGTCTCGATGTCCTGTACCTACCACCGATCCTTCCACAATTCATCTCACACTGCTTTGAAAAGGGGTACCACAGAGGACCAACACCAGTGAAAAATTAGTCTCGGAACAAGTGCGATGTAGTGGAGAAACGTAGATGCGGTGCGCGTCACGTTGTCGGCGTCGGCGATCCCTCCCAGAGACAAAGGAACGTACCATAGCACTCAAAACAAACATCACTCTTGGCATTAAGCACAAGAACAGTGGGAATGGGAGGGTGAATTCGTGCGTACATTCAATCGTGAGGGTGTTTCCCTGTGACAATGAGGAGGAGTGAGAGTCGAGAAATATACGATGAAGGAGAAGTGAAGAAGGGCGAAGGAATGGAGAGGACGGATACCGCGACTCCAGTCTCCAAAGCCGCCTCTTTCTGGCTTGTGTCGTCGTCGTCGTGGTCCTCGTCGTATTCAACAAGGTCTCGTTTTCCCCTCCCACGAAACTCAGCTGACGACATGCGCACATTCACACGAAAGACGATAAAGAGCCGAGTAGGAAGCCACCACTTTTGCTCCTACCGTGTGCATCGCGCTAACACGTTTATCTTGGAGTTTGGTGTTGGTGAATTGAACCGACCGAGCGAAAAGACGAGGGCCGAGAAATTGAGATCAACAGAGAGAACAATTTATATACATGTATAATGTGCGCGAGAGAGAGAGAGAGAGTTGAATACCTTTGAGGTATCGTGGTCAACACCTCAATGACGACGAATGTGTCGCGTCGAGTGCCGGATCTCGCGTATTATTATTTAGGTTCAGGATACGTGTGCCAAGGGGAGAAAATCTTGATTTTACGCGATTGCGACACCGGCTTAGCGAGGACACAAGCGCGATGAGAATGATTTCTATACACTATTAAAGTGTTGCTGAAAACGTAATCTCGTGGCCACAACTTGAAACAGTACTTCGCAACAGCTGAATGCCGTTTAGGGGACAAGCAAGTAAGATTGATAAATAGCCAATGAAAGGGTGTGAAATGAATGCTAAAGCTTCCAGAGCCAAACACATGTTAGTGTTTCAATTTCATATTTATTGTTAGAATGCATATGAAGTTCTACTCATAACTTATGTCAATAGCAGCCCGCAATGGTTACTGTTCTTGAATCAATGATATTTTCTTTTTTTTTTTTCAGTGTCGCGATCAAATCTTTATGACGATGATGACGATTTGGAAGATGGTGTTGATGACCGTTGAAGTAGTTATCGTCACGTTTGAAAAGAAACAAAGACGTAAAAACAAACATACAAAAAAATGGAAGCTACGAAGAGACGCGGGAAGCTTGGCATTAATGGATACATAAAGTTAATTTCCTCTTTTCACTGACGCCGGCAGCAGCAAAACTCGAGATGTTTCGGTCAAGCCCATCGGAGATATGATCTGAACGCGAGCTCTCGTTCGGTCATGGTCGTTCGCCTTCTTCAATCCCGGTGGCTCGATGGTTCTTCGGCAGTCATTAGAAGTGCTGGGACACATTCCACTTGAGCGCATCTCGGCAGAGGCATCTAGAGTCGCGGCATTTATTAGTTTCCTTATCAGATTTCGATTTGGTGATCCGGGGACAGGCAAGAGTTGGTTACAAGGACGTACGATGAGCTCCGGATGCTGCAATTATTTTTTATTAGGTCTCTGTGCCGCTTGATTGTCATTGCTCCTTTTTCCTTTACCGGCGCTTGTGTATTTGTTTCTTTCTTTTTCTCAGCTATTCTTGACTTCATTTTTCAGCGATCAAGCACGTACGTTTAGTTTTCTCCCTTTTGTCTGTCGCAAGTGTCACTGGAACTGAACGTGATCGTGTAATGTTTATAGAAACTTATTCCTGTACGAATATTATCGAACATTATTTGTTAATTTTTGCAAAGCTACCTCTATGAAGAAGTATGTTTATTAATTTTGGCTTCCTCATAGACATTTTTTTTTATTAAAAAAAAACAAAAATTTTCTGAAATATAAACTATTGGATTCTCACCAAATTCAGTATCAAACACCGACAACTCTATTACAGTTTTATACAAAATTTTGGATCTTTTGCTTGATTCGTTTTAAAAAAAATTATATCATACCTGCAAATGTTAAAAACATAGTGTTTTTCGGATGTCATCGATCCAAAGCTACAGGTAGTTTCGCTATCACAAATCCACGAAACACCATTTTGCTAACAGATTCGTTAATATATTTAGTGAAAATATCGTTTCTTCCAATTTAGTGTCCTTTTTTTCTCAGTGTATAATAACGGAGTGCAGGTGATTGACGATTTATCGCCGGGATTTCAAGATTCGGCTCGGTCCTTCCTCCAGGGGCTTTGGACCTAGATGGAGAGTGACGCGGGGAATTTACGCTGAGAATTTCGTCGCTGCGCCAGCCAGAGAATCCCACGAGACTTGGTCACCGCATTTGTGCGTTCCTCCGAGAGTTCCAATGAACATAACGACGAATACTCAGCTTTCTCTCCTTGCTGACTTACTTGAGTAAATTGTATGAAAGACAAATTTAAAGAAAATCGAACTTCTCATAGAAATATTTAAATGACGCACGTTGATTTGTTTGTGTGTTGGCGACCTTGAATCGGGTATGTGTTGGATTAGGACTGTGTGTAAAGTATCGCCTGTGTAGAGTTTTGCTTTGGAGACTTTTGTTGTATCGAATTTGTGTTTATGTAGAGATGGTATTGTGTAGAGTAGGGGAATGTGTAGAATTGCTGTTGTGTGGAATCAAGCATAGTGTAGTCGTTAGTGGAGTAGAGTCGGTGATGTGTAGAGTCAAATTCTATAGAACCGTTGTATTGCGGTGCCGCGGTACGCGACTCTAATGATCCTGATGTGAACCGTTACAATTTATTCAATTTCGTCGAGTCTTTGCTCTCCTATCTACGATGCCGCTCATTTAGTAGCGCGCGATTTATAAATATGACATTTTTCTACAGAATCTCAGACAACGTGATGTAATTTCTGCTCGGATTGAAACGTTAAAAAAGTTACAACAATATGAAGCATAGGGAACTTTGCACACACTTCGTAATACACTTGGATTTACATTAGTGCAACCGGCGTTTAACCACTTGTCACGGAAATATAATCAAGTGTATTGCCACCCTTGTAGCTACAAGGAATACACGAATGGGTGGCCGAGCATCGTATCTTCCGAGTGTGTACCGGTCCTTCTGGTCTGGCATCCGCTTGCGTTGGCATCTTTTCGCGAAGAGCCGAGCTTCGAGGCCGCAAAGTACGCGCGAGCGCACCAGAGTCAGATGTTGCGAGAAGATTGGACGGTTGGTCGAAGCTATAAGCTCGGACGATGGGAGAGAGGAGAGCGCCGAGACACAACGAGAAGAAGAATGATAAAGTACGCGCGCGCCGAGGAAAGAGAAAAGGAGAGGGACCGTGGAGAAGAAGAATAGAGAAAATAAGAACGAAAAGGAAAGGGAAGAATCGTGAGATTGTGTACTCGCCATTAACGACTCGTCGACCGTAATTTATGGGCCATTAATTAGGGGACGGATAAAAGTGAGCACTATAAAATTATAGAACAGTCGCGGGCGAGTGAGACCTGTGTTGTATATATAGCACATATGTATGTAGCTGCGGATATGTCGGACGCTTGTATTATACGTCGGTAAACCCACTTACCTGATCTACCTTTTGCTGTATAATAAAATATACGCGTGCGCGCGCGACTTTGCGACTCTAATGTCGCAGATTTTTTTTTTTTTTTTTTCTTACATGTGCTTTTACGCGTGTGACAGATTATACTACACTGCTATACACGCTGTTATCCGAATTTAGCGTGTGTTGCACCGTTAATTTTTTTAGAGGTCTCATCTTTCTGGTGTTGTACAAGAAGTTGACAAGGATCGTTAAGTTGATAAGTTAACGATTTACCGATGTTGATGACACGAGTCATTTTATCTTAAATTATACATCAGGTATATATTGAGACAACGTCTGGATACTCTGAGGGAAGGTTTATGATTTTAGCTAAATGTTGGAATTTTTCTTTTTTATACTAGTCACATCAATGCTACATTTTTGTAATCGATTCTGTATAGTTTTATGGCATTAATTAAGAGTGATGAGCAGAATGACTACAGACTAAAACAAATGTCTTTCGATGTAAGAAAACACCAAAAACAAATGGTTCACGAAACATTCATGACAAATATATTGTTCGTTCGTTCAAAGGACAGTTGACACGAATGATCACCATGACCAATAGGTCATGGCGAGACACAATTCCTTTTCCAAATAGTCTCATCTCGCTCTTCAACCCCTCATTCTTTTCCGCTCACTTCTGAGATTCGCCGTGACGTGATTTATCGGCGGTTCGAGTGAGGGAGGGAACGCGAATGCAAATTTCATTCGTAGCACGTGAACTCAGGGTTTCGTCCCACCCTGAGACAAGCATTCGCATTCGAGTGCAAGGCAAAACCGAACGGGTAACGGACCGAGCAAAAGTAACCGAGGCGATCCATTGTCTTACGTCCATTTATCTCCTGGTGGATATTGTGCGACGGGGCAGGGCTTGAGTCTCCTGGCCCGCAAATGAGGGACGTACGTACGAAGAAAACACCAAGTGCGACCTTCTAATAAAACGAATATCTTCATATTTCTCTTGTTACAACATACGCGAGAGTTTATGCAATTGGAGTCGCTCGAAGATCAAGTTAATGGAGGTGGAAAGATTGCGAAGGGAATGAAAAGGGAGACAGAAGGTATAAATAAAAGAAAAGTTGCGAAGGAAAGTCTGAATCTCAAAATGCCTGTGTAATATTTGTACCTTTTAATTTTGACTCCGAAAGATTTTTTAAAACTTTTTTCTTCTTTTTATTTGTTAATTCTGTCTTTATGGCTCTTTCGAAGAAGAGACGATGTTGCCCGAGGGACCTGCCTTTTGCAGCGAAGCAAAATCTCGCGAGGAGGCGTAACTCCGATCTTCGTATGCTTGGTGAATCGACCAAGCATCGATCTCGAATTATCTTTCGTTCTTCGATTCTTTCTTCTTTATTTCTCCACGTTTATTGTTTTTCTTATTGTAAATATTTCTGACGGTGTGTTTTAAAGAGGCTGTACAAAATTGTTATTATCTGTATAGCTACTTTTAAGGGGGGAGATTTAAGTAAAAAGATTGTAAATTGGTAATTCAATAAAATGTTCAATAATCAAAATTTGCAAATATTCTTAACAGTGTAGTGGAGTCCCTAGTCTCCGGAATTTTTACTGGACAAGTGATTCCAGATCCGAACTGTGGGATCGTCTATTCAATGATGTTACAATGTAGCGCGGCGGGTGTCTCGGAAGAAAAAGTGAACGCGAGGAAGAAGACGAAGAGGAGAAGGCGGAGGAGGAGACTACATTTCCTGGTGGCTCGAAGGACCTCGTGTGTTCTCTCTACGTTTTGTTTTCACGAAGGTATAAAGCCGGTTTGAACAAGGGACGCGGGACCTGGCACTGCTGGGACCTAAGAAGGTCTACAGTTGGTTTCGCTGCGTTTCTTATTCCCTCGCAAAAGGTTTTAGGACTTTGATTTTACCCGATCAAAAAGATTGACAATTTATCTTCTCCAGGATAGTCCGAAACACATTTAAAATGATGTGTAAATATAGAAAAAGTGTTTTGTTAATTATTTACTGTAAAATTATTAATCGTTTTTCAAGATTTTTATATCCGACGTAAAATAATGTTAAGAATTTGTTTTTATCTTTAATTTGATAGGTACGTAATTAAAAGGGGACAGAGCATTTTTTTTAAATCCATGCACTGTAAGGTGCGTGTTAAGCTTAAATTATTAAGTTATAATTAACGACTTCTAAAATCTTTTTATGTAGATGAATAGTATAAAGGATGAGAAAACGTCTTTTGTAGCATGACGTTGTTCAAGGCAGAGATGCTAAGTATTTCTTTGAAAAAAGAATGCGAAAAAAAGAGAATAGGCGGCCAAATGCTCGGGGCAATAAAACGGGATGTGAGCCGTAATAAGCGCGAGAATGGCGCAAACGCCAAAACGTACCTCGCCAGGGCGTAAATAATCCCAACAACGAAACAACACGAGAAGTACAGAATGCCGTGACGACTGGATGTTGCAGGGATAGAAGATGAATACGAAGGTTAGTAAGAAAGAGTTATTAAGGTAGTCCTTGTAGGCAGCTTGCACAAATTACGAGATACCGGTTTCAAATGTGGTTCACATATGGAGTACCATGGAACAGAGATTAAGTGAAAATTTGCCGCAAATCGGCCGAGCGGTTCAAATTTCATGACCCTTTGCGTTTTTTTGAAGAATGTCGAATTTAAACAAGCCTGCAAGGTTCTACTTTGCAGGTTTGTTTTTCAGAAACAATTGACTGTAATTTGTAAGTGATTAATAATATCTTAAATATTTTCCCGTAAATTCATAGATTATCTGTCCAGAAATAAGATGAAATCTTATTTTTTAAGATCGATCGAAAATTACAGTTTACTTTACAAAAACTGCATTAAAAAATGTGCCCGCAATTTTATTGGCGTAAATTGAGTTAATTTCTGTAAATTTATTGTTATGTAATTTTTTTTTACATTAAATAGAAACTCTTTAATTCAGATTTTCCTTAGTTAATACTAGTTTCTCCTTTAAAGTATATATAAAGAATTTTTTGAATCTTAGTACCCGATTACTTTGACTGTACCTACGTTAAAGAATCGGAAGCCAGAATGCGCGGAAGGAGGATGAGAAATCCGACCTGAAAGAGGAAGAAGAGTGACTGTAAAGACGAACTCTGATGGAGAATACAGTAAGTGAAGACGGAAGAAGACATAGACGAACGTGTAGAGAGGTAGGATGGTACGAGGAAAGATAAAAAGGTGGTTATCTGAATCAAGATATCAAGACAAGCATTACCTGCACTAGCTGCTACCATACTTTGCGCTGCAACTCAAGATTACTGCTACACTCGTGGAAGACGATAGTATCATAACGTGATGCACTTTGGTATACAACTATTTTTTTTTGCACATTCTCCTCATAGACAATTTTTTCTTAGCGTCAATATCTCTCAGTACACTTAGTATGCCTCGTTTTGCATGCTGCCTCGTAATACATTATTAGGATTTGGAAGCAACAACGAGCGCGCGAGCCTGAAAATGCTGCTAATAAGTTTTATATAATATACTCAAGAGGAGAATTGGGAAGAATGAACGATGTAAGACTAAAGAAGAATGAGAGAGGAGACATGGTGAGGCTTTCAAAAACGATACTGAGAGCAAGCGTCCCAGGAGGCGCTTTATTACCATTCCAGGACACTTTATTGGAACGAGCACGAAGAAGAACATCAGCAGCGACGCCAGTACGGAAAGAGAAGAAACGAATGGGAAGCAAAAGAGCCCCGAAGCTTCATTCGTTATTATTATCGCGTACACCCCGAGTGGATATATGTACATGCATAACATATACTCGTTCCCTCAATCTTTTTCGCTCGTCTGGGCGTCTTGGACGCGCAGAGCCACCACTGAACCGGTGAACTGCTATGCGATGAAGAGGCGAAAGCGGCCGTCCGGTAAGTCCAGTGAGTAATGAAGTGAGGGAGCTCGATAAAATTGACCCCGAGGTGCGGTATAAGTAATCGAATTTCGACTACCATACCTCCTGCCTTTTTCACCTTCTTTTTCTTTATTTCTCGGCCTTTTTTTTTTTTTGTTATTATTTTTCCGTTTTGCTCTTGCCGCGAAGACTGCGCACAGCTTTTACTCGTCTCGCAGGCTCAGCAGAGAAGACCGGCCACTTCGCGAACGCTTTATTACCGCTACGTGAATATTTTATTGGCTCGCTGCGCGCGGACGAGCCGGCGGAGTAGTCACGGCGAGCGTTCGAGTTCGTTATTGTTATCGCAGTGAGACACTACAGTGAAGTACTTTGGCATGAATTGCCACACTTGCAAAAGAGAGTGTCGATGTTGCGGAAAGTATCGAAAAAAACGACAGCGTGACCACTTATGCGGTTGTCAATTTCAAGGATGTTAGGGCCAAACAAATCGAAGATCTCTATAACGAAGCGACTCTGAGGCATTTTGGACTGATTTGTAATTAAGATAATGTATATTGGAACAAATACATTTCATTTAAGGAGACATCCAAAAATCTCTACATTCTGGTCTGAATGCAGGGATTTTTATTTAAGTACTGAAAACTTATGCATTTTGAATGTGTAAACCAATCTGTATTATTTATTTTGAAACTACGGAATAATAACTTGCGGTCCGTTCCATTTCCAATCCACATTGAATTCCTGTATTTGGTTCGGAGAGATCTTGCTTATGAATTGATTCGAAAGCTACAACAAATGGATCAAAACACATTTTGTTGATACTGCTTTTTCCTTGTCTTTTGGTTCAATTTTGGCATCATTTAACGGTAGTATAATATTCGACTTGTGACTTTGATTAGTTATCGACGTAGTTATACGCGGGTACCTCGCGCATACAAATAAGTAAGTAGTGTACTAACAACCCGAGGCTTTCGAGTCGAATAGTACCCATGGAAGAAGTAACGAGCGCAGACGCAGGGTCAGTAGCAGCGATATCGGTACATCGAAGGTCTAACTTCTGTGCTACCGAGCAAAATGGATACAGAAAACAGAAAGAGAACACGTAGAAGACGCAAGACTTGCAAGCGGTCCATTCGGAGTGTTGGCGGCTATCGATCGCTCTCCTTCTCTCCTTCTCTCCTTCTCTCCTTCTCTCCTTCTCTCCTTCTCTCCTTCTCTCCTTCTCTCCTTCTCTCCTTCTCTCCTTCTCTCCTTCTCTCCTTCTCTCCTTCTCTCCTTCTCTCCTTCTCTCCTTCTCTCCTTCTCTCCTTCTCTCCTTCTCTCCTTCTCTCCTTCTCTCCTTCTCTCCTTCTCTCCTTCTCTCCTTCTCTCCTTCTCTCCTTCTCTCCTTCTCTCCTTCTCTCCTTCTCTCCTTCTCTCCTTCTCTCCTTCTCTCCTTCTCTCCTTCTCTCCTTCTCTCCTTCTCTCCTTCTCTCCTTCTCTCCTTCTCTCCTTCTCTCCTTCTCTCCTTCTCTCCTTCTCTCCTTCTCTCCTTCTCTCCTTCTCTCCTTCTCTCCTTCTCTCCTTCTCTCCTTCTCTCCTTCTCTCCTCTCCTTCTCTCCTTCTCCCCTTCTCTCCTTCTCCCCCCGTACTCCCGATTCGCACGACGGCGAACGTGCGAGGTCCGGTATACGGACAAGAGCGCAATGAACGCGCGTGAAAGCGAAACGCGATTGAACAAAGTCCAACGTGGCTGTCGGTGTAGAAAACAAGAGGAGTCAGAGACGGTAGCCCGCAAGACGAAATCGATGAAGAAAAAGAAAAAAGAATTTAAAAAATCGAAGAAACGACGAGGGAGGAGGTTGGGAGGGGTAGGGATAAACGTGGAGGATGGTCGATGGAGGATTCTTCGGTACGTACGAGACTCTGTGCTCAGTAATGTTGATTGCACGGAATCCCGTATCTTTATTTTTCCTTTTACTTCTGTCTCTCCTCTCTTCGTCTTTCTACTTCTACCTTGTTTAATACTCTTCGGTTTATACCACTCTTCGGCCGTCTCCTCTGCTTTCCTCATCCATCCTTCGTCTCTCTTGTCCGATGCTGCTGTAACTATCAAACTCTTCTCGTACTTTTACTTGTCGTTGTCGTCGTCCTCCACGTGGACTTGTTTTTTTTTTTCTTTCCCAAGACGAGGGCGCGCGCTACCACGTCGCAATTCTGCGGAATCCGAAGTACTTGGTCGGTGACGACTTCAACCCCGTCGTTTGGCTGTACGTCGTCTCACGAGAAAAGGTACCTACCCTGAGAGGTTGCAAAAGTTACACTGCAGAGATTCCTACGCGGTCTCGAACCATCCTCTTGATGGCCAACTTCTCGAAGGAAAGATTCTGCGTTCAGAATATATAACAACAAGTTGCCACGTACGCGTGACCGGAAAGCTATATATGTATATCGTGTGAAGTAACATTGGCAGGGTCCCTTACGCCTTTTTTCCTCTAGAGCTTGCTTTCTTTTAGATAAAATTATAATTATAATAATATTTGCAACCGATAAGGAAGTCAAGTCATCTAAAATTTGTTAAAGACGGATATCTTTCTTTATCGTTTTTATATTTTATATATTATATACACACCAAATTATGTATTGAAATTAAAAAAAAAAAACTAAAATATCGAATTATATGATCCGATTTTTAGACATGTTCTGGAATTTTTTTTTGTGTGGCTGAAATGATATGAAAAGCTACATATATGGTTGTTAAAAGCCCTACCAACTAAAGGGACTCAATATAATTATAAAAATGGTATTAACCACATAATTAACTATAGTATCATGTATGATTATTAAGAGTCCAGCCGATTGGATGGACACTCTCTGTAACCACAACCAAAAAATTTCGATTTTCTTTCATATCGAGTGTCGAGAAATTGTCCGTTAGTCATTAAATTAATTTCTTCATCCAGCCGAGTCCGCGCGGCACTGCAAGACAACGCACTAGAAAATATAATAATTGCCTGCTAACGAACTTGACGCTGGTCCCTTTGCGCGTGAATGATCGTGCGAGGATATACGCACGCTCATTATTGTAACCGTGGCTCACGGCCGTTAATTTCGCTGAGCCGTATCCCTCTTTGTTTCTTGCTTTCTAAGAGAGGAGGAAGAGACACACCCGCGATGCTGTGACAGCACGATGACTAAGAGCTGCGTGAGCAACTCTTCGCTGGAAAGAAAAATTTGTTAAATTTAAAAAAATCATCAATGTCTCAGCTGAACTTAAGTATAACAATTTAAGTAATTTAAAAAAATTTAACACATTTTTTTAACCCATGTTAATGGGTTCGCCAAAAAAAAAATCTTGTTACTCTAATTACATTTGCAATGGTTTACATTTGTTGGAACAATATCATGACGTATTAAGTCAATGACGGATTGCAGTTTCTATATTTAAAAAAAAAAGGATGCAAAGTTGAACCTTACACATTGGATCTTTATTATTTTCCACTATTTTACAAAGCTTCCCTCCACGAGGAAGCCAAATTCATCCATCAATGGACATACTTCCTCATAGAGGTAACTTTGTAAAATAGTGACAAATAATGAGGAAGCAATGTGCAAGATTGCAATTTTGTGAAATATGTTTGTTACTCTATTTTCAATGCATTATTTAGGTGTTTTTTTCTGTAAAATTAAAAACTGGTAGAGAACTATGGTCAAATTAACGCAATATTTCTATGGACTCAATCTTCCTGTTAAAATTATACAACTTTCACTTTAGTTACTGTGTAGAATGCAATGAAAACTTTTTCATATCGTATTATGTCCAAGTGAATTTCGGGTATCAGATAGCAGCTGGGACACGTAACGGAGCATTGTGCAAGACTAATTAATACATTGATTCATCATCATTGAAGCATCAGCGTTGGTTCATTCGCTTCCTCAGCACTCCTTCTCGTCTCTTTTCTTCGAATCTTTCCTCCCTTCCATTCATTCTCATGCTCCACAAGCGAGAGACAGAGAGAAAGGAAGGAAGAAAGGAGACCGCGGTGGGGCGTTGATCAACTTGTCGCCGCTCCAATTATCCCGGGCCCCTTGCCAGTGGTCGGTAAAGCTATACAACGTGGCCGAGGCTCGAGACGGTCGTCGTAACCCTCGTTCTGATCGTCCACACCGCGGCCACCAGCCAAAGCCGTGCGTTGATTGATTCGCGCGATCTGCAGCCCTGCTCTTAGATGTTTAATTACACCGGGTAATTAGCATCCGGCGCGGTGGTACTCAGCGTCAATTGAAGTCAGCGTCAGTAGCGGCAACCTGAGTGCGGACACCAGTTTGTCCCGAACGCTGCGGAATGTCACTTACCTTTCCTCTTACGTACTAGTGGCGTATATTTATTTTACTTTCATTATAGGGGAGAACGGAGCAAAAACCTCAGCTGATAATGCTGCTAGAAGTTCTCCTACTACAAAATAATGTAATATACACAAAAAAAAAGGTAATGTCACTTATGATTTAACATAATTATTTCTGTTAATTCGCAATATCTTCTTCGTCACTTCTAATTATACAAACAAAACTTTGCAAATTTTTAAATGAAACTTGTCACTTTGACAACTCCGAGTTGAGATGTGACGGATACTCTAATAACGAAGTTGATGAATAAAAATTCTAAGGCCAATTGTGCTATTTCCTGTCTTAAAAAAGATCGGATAACCTAATAAAGTCATTTACTCTCCACCTGCTCACATAAAAACAAAAATTATATCCTTCCACCGGCAACTGTCAAGACCTCCAGAAACGGGATTTTACGATTGCATTTCGTGCCAGTGCTCAGCATGCTGCAGAGCAATGCATCGCAGTGGAAGTCTTGGCTCTCGAATACGAAAGAAGGAAAGGTTTGCGTCTCATTCGAAAATCGAAAAGACGAGGAAGAAAAAGAAGAATTAGAGTCTCTGAGCTCGGCTCCATCCGATGCCAGAGGGCAGAATCCTGTAATCAGTAGCTCTCTGCCGACACGCCGCGGCACACTCTGAAAAGACTTTCGGCCAATCGGCACTGTAGCGCGCGGTGCAACACAGTGATTCGACTGACGTTTCGACTACACGAGGCGGAGGAAGACAACGATTCTCAGCTCACCAAGAGGCCATGTACAATAAACTTGAAAAAAAAAAGAAAAAAAAATTCTGAGGGAACGAAGTGGGCCAATAGGTGAAGTAAAACGAGCAGAAATGAGTGCACGAAAAACTGCATGGAGAGAGAAAAATGTGGTAATGATTTACAAATCCTTATAGTAATTGGAGGACAACGTGAAAAACTGGGGTTTATAAGTAAATTTGTTAATTTTTTCAATTATCAATGGTTATTCAACTGAATTTTTCTACAGAAATGAAGATACAACCAAGGTTTGTTAATATTAAAAATTATGCAAATTTCAGAATGGTGTTGTGATTTTATAAGACAAGTAGAAAATTTCGTATGAAAGTACTGTAACCTTACATCATATATGTATATTGCATTTCATACGCTAGTTTAGAAATAAAAACTTCCAAAATTGGTGCTGTAATTTTCTAAACATTTTTAACAGTGTGAAAATGCCAAAAATGATTACCAAACTTATGTGGATTTGCTCAAACAAACAAACAAAAATTCACATTATGGCAGCATCTAACTTAAGTAAAAAGTAAAAAAGTAACTACGTTTATAAGAGAACCAGTAATATAAATATTTAAAAAAATTAGTTTTCCATAAGAAGAATGCTTCCAGTATGGGTGAAGTTTTTTTTTTAATTTGTGAAATTCCGTAGAAATAAAAAATTACAAAAAAAAAAATCTTCATTAAAAAATGCTAACTTCACCTTTTGGAGAATATTTGGATTAGTTTTACTGAAGAATTATGTATGTACTTGAAATTTTTTATGCTAAACGACAGTTTATATATAACCTGACAAAATAAACAGTCATTCATCCATGTTTTACTTTAGCATTTTATAAATTGGTTTCGGCGGTCATGAGAATTTCGTTCTGGGAAAATCTCAAATGGTAATGGATTTCTGAGTTCGAATTTACTACCCGCAATATTTTGTTGAAGTATTAGCGGTATGCAAATCCTATAAAACTTGCAAATATCCAAACGTATTGTTTCCTTATTTCTGCTTTTCATCGCATCATAAATATTTCGATCTACCAGCTAGAGTTTTCATGATCAATAAGCTGGTCAGCATACTCGATTATTTACCTTGTCGTTTTTTTTTTGAGTGTGCTACCTGGCATTATGCATTATATAGTAGTAGCAGCCGCGTGCAAGCTTCCATCGAAACAAGGCGGTCTCGAGAGTCTCGGCTCCGAGTCGAGAAAGCAATTCGATCGGTAGCGCTCGGGGGTGCGAGTTGGACTCGCGCCATGCTCTCTTCCCCCTTTTTTCCCCGGCTACTCTTTACGCTCTTCTTTACCTCGTTATTTTCGACTCCTCGTTCTTTCTTTCTCATTCTCGATCTCGCGGGGAATAATTTCTCGAGGTATGCAACACCGAGGTATACTTGGTCACGCCGTAAATTCGAGGGCAGCCCAGTGAGAAGAGAAGAGCGAAAAATTTGTTCGGGCAAATTAGATTTATACGTCGGTTTTTCGTGCGTGCTTTCGTTCACGCTTGTTTCTACTGACAATAAATGCTACTCGAGACGTGTAATATCTTTATAAACGATTTGCGATTTTTTTGCCATTACCGTTAAAACCTAATTTGAAATACTCATCAAGGATACATTTATTTCCATTGGTCAAAGGACTATTGCTTTTTCATCTAGAGGAAGCTTTGTTTTCAGGATTTTTTTTTCTGAGATTTTAATGTCAGGATATCCCAAATGTCTAAAACGTCGAGAAAAGTAATTATTTCGGTTGTAAAAGATTTAGAAAAATGTCACCCTCCCGGAGAATGTGTCTAAGGAACAAGTTTTCAGTGATTCAATGAAAAAAGAGATAATGAAATTTCTTTAATCGAAGCAATGAAATATTTCCTGCTTTCAAAAAGATCTAGCACTTGAACTGCGGAGACGATTTATTTTATTCAAAGAAATAGATTCAAGGCTTTAAATATACTTTTCTTAGGCAGCATTCTTACCGCTGTTTTTTTGAGCAAGCAATATTTTAACGGTTCATCGAAAATCTGAACGTGTCAAAAAAATGCAAACAACGATATGAAATACATTTTTCTTGTCTCTTTTGTTGTCATAACCAAAGAGAAATACGAAGTTAAATACATTATTTCATTGTGACAAATAAACATTTCATATTCTACGATTTCAAAGAAAACTTTCTGATTCAATGATTTCTTGTTCTCTCGATGCAATTCCACTGTAATAAAACGTTCGTTACGGTTTACACATACGCGCGTAATATCTAACCATCGTCTTGATTCCACGCAGCAGCAAAAGTACTATAAGATTGCCATATCAGGGCAGCTTCGAGATAAAAAAAAATATTCCGGAGAATGCGAGAGACCGTTCTCCAGTTAAACCACAGGGAAGACCGTCTTCTACATTGCTCCCTATCCTTTTCATCACATCTTCTAGAAGGCAACGAACGACAACTGTTGTTCGACTGCATGGTCCATACGAAGCAGGGCAAGGGCAAGAAACGAACGATTTAATAAAATCAATATTAATTGCCGGGCGCGCGCGCCCGCGCGGATTCATCAGTCTCTCTCTTTCTTCTTCTCCTTCGTATCTCACCCTCTGTCTCACTTTTCTTCCTATATAACCTTCTTTTTTTTCTCACTCGCTCGAGACTTTTGAAAGAGTCAGAACGATCCTACGAGCCTCGTGTCCCTCGTTCACATCGTTCGTTTCGCTCTTCTATACCGTTGAATATTCAAGCGTCGCTGACGACGTGGCAAAAAGCCGTTTATGGTCAGCGGCGTTGCGTACCGTCCGGTTTTTGTGATCGACGGCGTCGATGGATCCCCGTGCCAGGACCATCGATGATCGGTCGGTTGAACGAGATCCTCTGCACGGGAACCGAATCGGGGGATCGGTAGAGAGACTGCCGCATTGTACTTGGTCGACGTTTTATCGCAGAGATATTGCCTACCGTTTCGGTGGTCCATTCGTTGTATAAATATATATATATATATATAGAATATATATACATACATAAACCGTGCGACTCCAAAGCTCTTCGTAGCCAATGGCACGGTTCATTAATTAATAAAGTGTGGTGTAGCCATTATCGTCGATGCAAAAAAAAGTCTGACCAACTTTGGCAACGAAAACGAATTTAGATTAGAATTATTTGCGAAGCCTTTGGTTTTGTTCGTCAGAGTTGTTGGATTTTTTGCCGTGTTGAAGTAACGAGTGAAAGGAATGGTGAAGAGGAATTTGTGATTTAATTTAGGTTGAATTAGCATCTTTTTTCCAGACTATACACTGAGATAAAAGTACGGTATTTGGTAATTATAAAATAACAAATATTCATTTTAAATCGGTGCGACTAATTTTTCATAGTTCCAGTAACTATGAAATATTTGCAATAAATATGAAATACCTACATATAGCATCAAAATATTCGAGAAATATTGGAAACATTTCTACAATATCTCTGTCATATTCTGAAAAAAATGAAAGTAGTTGCATGGAGGAAAATTTACGAAAATTTCTTCAAGTATAGAATGCGGAATAAGTTTGTGCAAAATAAAAAAGAAAAATATGGGATAAATTTGATAATTCGATGATTTATTACAGAAACTTTTTCATTCCTAAAGCGAGAACTGATTAGTTTTGTATTTCGAAATACAGAAGCCACTCTGCGAAGACACAACGATATTACTTAAAATATCTGAGTGGCGGAGAGAAGAAGCGTGGAACGAGCCGAACTCGACGATCCGTGGAGACCTCGTAGAGACCCCCTAATGCCGCGCGAAGACTCTAAATTTCACCGGCGTGAAATTACCCGCCCTGGTGGTGACCTGTCATTATCCTTGGTGCCGGGAACGCCCTGCACAATCTGTGCTTGATGCTTTTTTCCTCAGCCGTCTTATTCCCTCTCGCACATCCTTCTTTAAATTAACGGTAGCTGCGCCTCGCTCTACTCGATGTCTCGATCTTGTTACTTCCATCGTCGGCGAGCGTGTTTATATTTATCTCGGGATCGCGCGTCGGAGCATCATCACTTTGAGAACTTTCATCGTTGCGATGTCATTTTATACGTATTACTTTATTTTATAACGAGTTATATGGTGTTGGACTCAAAAAATGGTTCCGTAATACCAACTACTAGATATTTTGTTCAGACGATCTAGTTTGATTGATCCTAATTTTATACAAAAATCGCAAAATATTATACGTATTATATTTTTTAACGACTGAAAAAAAATCATAGCTCATTCAAAAAAAAAAAGATTTTTTTTTTTACACACTCTAATATCCTATAGGATATCCTAAGCATTCTGTCCATGAATGGAAGACAACGAAATCAAGTGAAACTAATGAAAGTCCAGGCAAAATAGTTTGCCGTGGTTTTCGAGTGTATCACCGATCGATATATACATATACATAGGTAAGAATGAGGAGCCCCACCGTGTACCTCGTACACCGGTCACGCCGATCGCGAGACCCATTCACGGTATTATGCCGTGATTCAGCAGCCGCCCGTTGGCCCGATCGGCGTGGCGAGGCGTCTTTGTCCCCGTGGCTTTGCCTCTGTCCCGGGACACAGAGGCCTTCTTCTTGTTCCTCTTCTTCTTCTACTTCTGCTTCTTCATTCTCCTTTCTATATCGCGCTTCACGTCGTCTCGTCCCTGCTTCCACCATTTCATCGATCCATTTCTTCCTTTTCTTTACTTTTTTTTCTTCTTCTTCTTCTTCTTCTTCTCGTCTGCCTTTTCTCTTCCACCAAGCTAGAACTCCTCTTCTTCTCGTTCTTTCGTCTTTTTCGTCTTTTATTTCACGAAAGCCGCGCGTTACACGGATTGACTTGGGGGCCGTGCGTTGTTCCGTTCCACCTCTTAGCCGCTCGTTCGTTCCGTTCGAGTGGACGTATACTGCTTCACAGCGCGTTGCTGTTGCTGTTGTCGATGGTGACTATATAGTGAGATAGAGGACTGTAAGACCCCGCCACGGCATTGCTTCTCTACACACCTTTCGAACCGCAGCATCCATCGATGAATTCACTTTCTGGATTTTCTGTCTTTATCCGTAGTTGTTTATCTTCTTTGCTCTCATCCCGAGATTGTACTTTGTAGTGTGGGGAGAACGTATTATAGGATTCGTAGTATATGGGGCATTTCATGGTAATTCACACAAAATTACACCTCTAACCCTCTTCGATTCCTTAGCATATTTTTATATTGTTGCTATCACTCAAAATAGCACCTGTGTTTTTTAAAAAATTAAACTGATTTATTCAACTGTGTAGGTCTGAATACTCAATACATAAATAATACAAATCAACACTTTTCACTATTTTTATACGAAAGTGCGTTACATGACGAAAAAAAAAATTTAATAATAATCATAGATGTTCCTTTTAGTGTTAACAACAATATTTTAAAAAATATTGTAAAATTAGAAAGGGTCGGGTTTCAACTTGTGTGAATTACCATGGAATGCCCCATATATACGAAGGGAAGGTTCTTGTCGAGGTGATGCTAACCGGCGCACGGTGTGCTGTGGCTGCGGCTGGTTCGCTTCGAAAATTGATTTTATTCCACACCGATTACCCCCAACTGGGCGCGAGAGACCGATTCAGTCGTTCCCATCGCTATTGGAGGCTGTAGCTGCATCATCGGCTGCTTCGATAGAAGCAAAAGCGGAATATTGGACGCCTTACTGTGTATATGTATATATATATCGGCCTGTGTATGAAAAGAACTTTCTTTGACTCTGGGTTAAAAAACCCTTAAAAGCGAGTTGAGACTGCTCACTCGTGGAACGATGTGACTTCAGTAAGTCCACGGTTTCAAACTGCTTCAGCAATATTAATTTATTCATAGAAATGCCATCGTTTTTAATGAAACTATATTCTTATTTGACTTGTTTTTACATTCATTAAATCGCCAATAGTGTATTTTTTTTTTACAGCCTTCAGAGGATTCTGAAAGTTCAGTCGATTTTACTATTTCAAAGGTATAGTCACAATTGAGTAGAACGAACCAATTTTTTAGTGTATTTCCAGGCACTCCATTGCACTCCATTTTTAGCCACTCTTCACTGTTTTCAGAATCGTGATGGTATGATGGATGAGGAAGAACGCCCCTAATTATTTCTGACTTGAAAAAAATCAATAAAATTGAATAGCTCGCTCATCAACTCTCATTTACGTTAAAAAAATTGTAATTTTTCTTTAACACAGTCTACATAGACTTTATTAGAAAAATTCCAAGATGATGGGTGTTCCTTTTACTTTAATACGAAAGAATGTAAAAAAATATACAAGAGGTTTGCAAAGAGTCAATAATGTTAAACGAAAGAAAAACTTAAAAAATTATATTTCTTGACATGGAAGTGAGTTAACCGATCTTTAAATATATATGTTTTTTAATTCTGCAATAACGAGAGAGATACTTTCGTGTCCACATAAAGATAATAACGTCGAGAGTAACTTTGAAGAAAAGTATGTTTCTTCAGATTCGCCGTAACCACTATCCCCGTAGTATGTAAGTTAAACGTAATACTGGCTCTTGAATTGGTTGGATGTGTATTATATACCATATAATACAGTACACATCGAAAATTGCTTACAAACGAAGGGATTGTACTTGGTACGGCTGAGGAGCCTGGCGTAGATCATTTACAATGTCTCGGAGCCTCCCACCTATAAGTATTCCCATTAAGATCGTATCGCAAAGCCAAAACTAATAACCAATCAGCTCCAAGGGCTCGAACGTAGAGCTCGCAAGACTTTATCATTATCCAATATGTATATGTACGATGTTATGCATCATTTCGTGTGAATGGACAATCTTCAGCCCAGAGCGTTTTGCACACCAGTGAGAGAATAATTCTTTACCCTACATGCTGTACGTAACGCCCTTTGTTTTCATATGGATAGGTTAGATTTTTTTTTTCAACCCAAATAATATCGGCAAATCTGAATATAAAAAATGATATTGGGAAGAAATTAAATTATCATCATATGTGAACAGGATGATTTGGTGGTAATATGATAAATAAATAAAAATATTACTAGAACGTAGGAATATTTGAGGAAGTGTGAGTTTCCGTTTTTTTTTTACTATATTAATCTGCCAAAGATGGACTCTGTATCCAGAGCAGACTTATAGATATTTTTCCTTTTGGTTCTACCTTTTCCTTTCTCATTCCAGCTGTATCCTATTCCAACACTGTTTGCATAAATTGCATCGCACAGACACGGTCATTCATCTTCATCCTTATACCGCTTTGGAGAACCGATAGACATTACACCATACAAAAGTAGATACACCATACAAATCTTCGTTGTACCATTGTATAGAATCCTGGGCTGTATATTACGAGCACCAAATATAAAGATATCTTCTGTAATGAATATTATTCACACCTTATTGTTCACCGATTGTAAGTAGCAAAGCAGCCAGCCAAAGAAGGCAAAGAAATAAATATATATCAAGTGGTGAATCGTAAAACAAGAATCGAAAGAAGTTGAATTCATCCAACTGCGGACTCGCCTTCTGGTTCACTGGCATAGAAGCGCCGAATGCACGAGTTATATTACAGTAGATTTATACTATATAGTGCTGCAGCTGCAAGAGTCCCACGGGCGTGGAAACGAACTCGAGCATGTCGAAAAGTGGAATGGTGAATTGGTTGGATTCTTTTTTCCTTCGTTTGCTTCAATCTCTTGGACTTGGTATTTTTCAACGACGTTTGGCTTTGTGGTTTAGGCAGTTAAGGCACAATCGATTAGACTCCATATTGCTTTTTATTATTTGTTCTTTTACAATTCACCTTGGAATCATATTGGCAGCCGATGTAAGTGGAACATGTTGAAGTCTCGAAAGAGCTGTCTTGGAATACATCGTTTCAGCAGCTTTTAATACTTTAAGCCGCAACCCTTGCGATTATTTTTAATTTGTTCTTTCATTCTTCATTTGGATTTTGTGCATTCTAGGAATGAATAACGGTAATTGATTAGAATAAAGTACTTTGTATTGTCAGCGTAGAACGTCAGAAGTACAGAAACAATAATATTCTGATAAGCACACTCTTAAAATAAGATTGGTACAAAAAACCGAAGTTTGATTCTTGCTTGAAAAATAAAAAATTGTTCTTGCAAGATGAACTCCACTTTTTGCAAAATGAAAATCCTCCTGCTTTTTGCAGGAGAAACACATAGGACATAAGACACTTAGCAACTTGCTTGATTTTCAGAGTGTCTGACATTGAGTAATCCATTGTGGATTACCAAATAAATGCAGACACTTTTAAGCGCCTCTGACGACTGTTTTTGCTTTGAGCTTCGTTTGTACGTTTGTGCTAACCCAACGGCGGCAACGTCGACCATGATCGCGCCACGATATCTTTACTCCCGCGGCATTAGACCCTTTTCGCGGTAATCTCAGTGGTAAATCCACCTTCGAATGGCTGCCGATTCGTAAGGGTTATCGATTCCAATGCTGGCTACCTCGCCGACGCACGCGGTCGACGCATCAAGATCGGAACGCGCTTCTGCGCGAGCTTCTGCAAACTCCTCCTTCAACGGCTATACTCGGTGAGTCCGGTTTTAATCCGCAATTCTGGCGCGAACAGTTCTCGAATATTCGCGCACTCGAGAATCGTGGCAAGGCATTCCATTGAAAATTTATTCCTGGATTAGTGGAATTCAGAACCACGTATACAAAGTTGCACTCTGGCAACATTGTTTTTTTTTTTTTTTTTAAAGTGAAATATTTGCGATTGAAATCATTTGGTTTCGCACCGCATTTATTCTCTTCTCTCTTATTCGTTCATTCTCTGTAATGTTTCTTCTGGCCAATCCTGATGCGCACACGTAGTCCTCAAGTCTGCTGGACCGATGGAACGCAGGTGCAGGGCACCGCCATTCCAACTAGGGTAAAGGTGTGTTGTATATGGCCCACTAAATTACATCGGTTTGTATCTTCTAATCCCAGAGGTAAAATCACACTTTGGTGCAAGTATAATCTACCCAAAAGTATACTTTACAATACACTAAGGTAGAAATATTTTTATGACATTTTTTTAACGACGTCGCTGTGGTCTATTTCACTCGATTTTACGTTGCATGTCTGGTAATATCGACCCGAGGTCGACTAATGATGGACCACTTACAGATGACTTGGAATGGCTTGGTTATAACTGTGGGAAAGTTGTACTCGAAAAAAAGAAGAATATTTAATACGTTTTCAGGTTCCAGAAGACCAATTTTTGATCAGTTTTTTTTATTAAGCTCGAGTGGTATTTTTAAACTCCATTACGATCGATAATTAACATTTGAATTATCTTACATGCAAGCATGTGAAATTGCAAGTTTTTCAGACCCTGCATTCGCGTCCACATGCACTGATTCATCTTAACGCACCAGGCCATATTCAACACACTTTTACCCTAGGATTATCTACTGTCCGCGAGAGCGCACTAAATTTTAAGCTCTTGTGCTGTTCATATACGCGCGACGAGAGATAGCTTGGTACTCTGGTCCGCAGCACTCGGGCTCACCGTATAGCAATTCCCTGTTCGGCGCCGCACAGACGTATACATACTATGTATGCTGGAACATTAGATAAGACCATACAGAAAGATTAAGGGGACGAGATGAAAAAAAAAAATAGAAAAAGGAAAATGCGAGAAACTATGTGCAAAAGGAGGTAGCCCAAGAAGAGTACCTGAACGTACGTGCGGGTGTTGAGAATAATAGGGGTATTGCCAAGTCCACGTGCAGCGAGGTAGAGTCTTGTTGAACATATCACATGTTTCTTACATTCGCTTATTCTTCCTATAAACTAAAACAGCATATTGTTAATATTTTTTCTTTCTTACTTAAGGGATGGTTACGTCGAAAAATGCAACAATATGAAAAATTAAACGGAAATATTTGAATTTTCTTTCCTGTATGTACGTTGAGCTCTCTAAACAACATATTTCGAACTGAAGGCAATCTGCATATTTTTGAGTTATGCCGATTTTCTTTTCAATTGCAAAATTGATGATATAAAACAAAAACTGATCCGATTGATTGTTTGGAATACTCTCGAATGTTTACAAAAAAAAAAGGCAGAAAAATTGAGGCAGACAGGTAGAAGTAAAAAAAATATATGTATACAAATTGTGTAACATAAAAACATTCATAATCTGTACATCGAAATCCCCTTTGTAGTGCTTATATTTGTCGATCCATTTGCATCTTTTATTGACCTATTCAGAATTGTTTTATCGTTAAACTCTTCTTTGTGTCATTGCGTTAAAATACTCGCGTGGTTTTTGCTACTCTGTTCTTTAGAATCCGTGGATAGTCAACCGCGAAGGTCGTTCCACCGTGGCGGGCAGACCAGGTGAGTCGAGGCAGGGGATGCACTCTGGTTGCATTGCGATGCACCTCGCTGTTCCGTGTTTCTCTCGTGAGAGCCAGTCGGGTGCTCCTAACCCAGATGATATCGCGGCTAGATATACAACTCTGCGTTTTATGGTGTATTACAGGACGTTATAAGATATATAACGGCTTTATGCGTACACCATAGGGGACGACGTATTGGTAAGTTACGACGGAGGGGCTTAAGCTTTACGAGCCAAGCGGCATATTATTTTCTGTTCTTTCGCGCTGTATATATGCGTCTCTGCTTGTATAGCCATTCTCCCTAGAGACACTTGAACTTTCGCTTTTCTTGCTTTTTTTTTAGTACAAAAAGTAGATTGCATATTCGAATATTCGCCTATTCATTCCAACCCAAATTCGCCTTTCGTTAATATTACTTTGGACAAAGCCGCTATTTGCTTTGACATAATACATTTTGTTTTGGAATATTCGTGTATGCAGGATTTCGTAAATTCAATCGACTATGACTTGAGAATAGTTGGAGGTATCGAACTGAAATTTGGCACACAAAGGAAACGGTGATTGCTACGATTATTGACAGAATTCATGAAGATGTTTTGATTTGGTGCCGTTTTAGCTTTGAAAAAAGCTTTATCGCTCCAAGCTTCATAAAATTTCGACTGTTGGCCAAATAATTCTTCAGAATTTTATTTGTAAGTGAATTTGACCGAAAGAAGGCGTTTAAGTTTTATGCGGGTTTGAATTATTTAAAAAGATTTTCCCTTGTAAGAACAATTTTCTTTATAGAAAGCGTGTCCGGTCCGAGAATAGACGTATTTATTTGAAATGAAAATACGTCCACTTTTGTAGTAAATTTTTTTCTACACCGTAGTTTTTACATCAAATTTCTTTGTAATTACTGCAAAAGATTTTTAAATGGAAATTCCTATACTCAGTTTGTAAAAAAATACAAAAGACAATTGTTTCAAAGTAAAACCTCACTTGTAGTTCGCTCATTCTTTCAGTCCACCGTCCTCAAAGCTTCTTCGACATAGACCCCAAAATTGCTCAAAGGACTTCATCATAAAAATGGCTGTGAATGGCGAACTAAAAAAAAAATAAAAAGATCAATATGCAAGCTTTCACTTTGTCACTCTTTTTTTTCTAACATATCCAGACTGGTTATTCATAATCGCAAGTCTTAAATGAAAGCAAGAACCCTTCCAACTAAAAAAACTAACAAGTTATACAAGACAAGAGATTCGAGATACAAATCGCGCGGGAATCGCAACCTCTGAAACAGCAGCTGGACTCGATCCAAAAGCGAAGCTGAAAGAGAAGCTGATGTTAACGGCCCAAGACTCGATTACACCCACGATAGAAATAACGAAGTAGTGAAGAAACAAAAAAAAAAAAAAGAAAAAGAATTAAAAATAAAGAAATGAAGAGGAAGAAGGAACAAGTCGCACGCGTGGATGCACAACAGACGCGCGAGAATAAGGAATTGGGTACTTGGCGGTTAGGTAGGTACGCGCGCCGCGTATCGTCTCACCCGTCGTACGTACCTATATATTCCGACGCATTCGCTGCTGGGGATACCGGTTGATCGATGAAAGCCTCGAGTTTTATGAATGAGCGGCAACGCGGTGTCGGGTTGCCCCCGCACGGTCGCACAGTCTCACATACACGGCAATCTTTACTTTTTTTTTTTTTTTCATTCTTTCTTTCAGCTTACTCGTTTCTTTTATTTTTTTATCTCTTTCCTTCGCTCTCACGCCGTGACCATGTTATTTATAGCCAACCGGTGTGCATTCAAATACAAAATAATTTTTGTTTATCATTGCGTATATTTAGTCGGATCGAGTGTCGAGGGATATAGATAAGCAGGCAGCGTATATCACTGTTAAGAATTCAGAGTGTTAAAGACGATTAGTGTTGACTCATTTAGTATTAATAATAATATAGTGTATTAAGCTGCATCCATAGGGGACCGTGATATTAAGATTTGGCATATCGTAATTCGAGCCGGTCACAATTTCGTGAAACAATTATGAATCCCTATTTTTCGTTTTACAATTAATTTAAATTGTAAAAAAATCATTCAATGCTCTAATAATTGTGTTGCAATTAGAACAGTCTATTCAAACAAGCATTTGGAATAATTTTAGTGGTAGTTGTTCATATACGTGATGGAAAGGTTTTTATAATGAAATGTTTCATGTGGGATTGTGAAATCAGCCTCCACAAGAAATCAAATACAAAATTGAGAAAACACCTAATTTCACGTGGGTATATACATGATTAATTTCTGTCTTCGAAGCACCTACTTGGGTGCCCTATCGATATTTTATAACGAAGGCCGATGTGCACTATTCAACGTTTTGCTAAAAGCCATTCCAATCACATAACTCCCGATGGACACCTATTAACAGGCGTCTGAGCTAAAAGCGCTTTGCAATTCGTCACTGTCCATTAATGAGTCTGGTGAAACGCTTCTTTTCGTTCGCGCTTCTCAAACTCGAATGGAACTCTCGATACTTGGGCTTGAAAAGATACGAGGGGAGTCATATCTCGAATCGAGAAAGTCTTGGTCGAGGCGCGAGTAGCACACGAGCCGCGAAAGGCGCTCGGATCAATAGTTCGTTATCGAGAAACAAAAAATGCGATCAGGACAATGACGAGAATCGCGAGGGCATACCAAACAATCGGACTAACTATGAAGCGCGCTCGCGCGAGCCTCACGGGATTTCTTCATGACTATGACAATCGCAGAGACGGCAGACAAATGTGTGGATAAAAAGTAGAACCGTGGAGAAATAGGAACGAAACGGGATTAACATAAGTGCTGAAAGAAACAAGGAAAGTAATAAAAATTCATTTAATTTATTTTATTGTGTTCGTCAGGATCGTTCAACCGATGATCAATGAGATGATTAAGTTTTTTCTTATTTTATGTGTTTCATAAATAAATAATCGTATTTCAATTTTTTTCTTAAATTACTTTTTCACAGTTGGCGTTTTTATATTTCTTGCGATTACAAATGTACGCAATTATAATCTTATGTTCGATGAGGTAACAGTTTTAACGGCACTAAAGTGGAGACCAAAAAAAAAACGAGACAAGCCCAGAATGTAACATTGAAAGAAAGAATGAAAGAAAGAAACTAAAAAGAGAAATTGAATAATTCATGTGATCATCAGCGATGATTCAATAATTTTTGTGGTAGCCATAGGTATTGTGGCAACTCATCGAGGGCATTGATTCGACGCTGGGAGGAGCGACTTGATCGACTGGATGATATCCTGTAGTGTCTCTCGTAGCGCCGGATGACCTCAAAATTGATTGTCCCAGATCGAAGCCTCCACCGATAGATCTAATTCCGCTGATATTGGTTGAATTCTTTGAGTCACGTATTCATGATGAGGTCACGGGAACCCCACGAAGAATGAGTCCAAGAAGAGTCATTGGGTTATCAAGTCACCGAGCGGCTTTGGAATTTTCGCCTGAGTAAAAATAGAATTAAAAAAAAGTTGGAAAGTAGAATAATTCTCATAGCTTCTTTACAATTTTTGATGTTGCACAAAGTCTCGTCTATGAGAAAATATGCAGATCAATTTTGGCTTTCTCGTAGGTCTTCCTTCAGCTCAAATTTTGCGAAAATTAGTGTAACATCGTAAATTTTTTGAAAAATTCAGAGCATCGCAAAGTTCGAACCGGTTTACCGATTTTTGTCAAATTCAATAACAAACAACCTGCACTTATAAAGGAATATATGGCACACCATAGTCAACATTTCCGAACGTTAGAGTGACCACATCTTTTTTAATTTCAAAAAGACAAAATCAAAATGATTGAATACATTATATTAAAAATCACAACAACCAAAGCAGAGCAACTACTTTACTTGTGTGCTAAATTCCAGTTCAATCGCTTGAACGCTCCTTGAGTGACCATCACATTTTCGAAATACTGCACAGACACACCCATACACACACACACACATACATACGAACCATTTTTCTAAACCACTTCTCTCAATGTCTTGGACCATTCTACCTATCCTGACATAAAAATCTGGAATAAAAATTATTTACATCAATACAAAGTTTCCACTATTAGGAGGCAAAACTAAAAAATGAATACAATATAGTATTATAATTTGCATAAATGAATTTTCTATTTTTTCAGATACAAAATGAAATCCCAATATAATAAAATTTCACAAAACAGCAGGCGCTTTTTTCTTTCTCATTCTCCTTTCTCATAACCATAATTATTTTTTTCTGATACGTAATTAAAATTTCACGTGTATAATTTGCATCTTCAATCGGTCACTTGCAATTTCGGATCATCTGTTGGGCGCTCAAATATAAATTTAATACTGTTTTATTTGACTACACGTATACAAGGGATCGAAATAAAGACATCCTTCAGATCATCAAATTTAAATGTACGTTTGAACTCGTATTTGAAGTGTCTATGCGAGCTCTGTGCACAATATTATAGTTGCCAATTGTCTATTAGTGTTTAAGTCAAAGGTGACGTGCTTTGAGCGTCCAGCAACACTGCAATGACATTACGGAAATGTCGGCACGGTCTACAGAACAACGCACTAGCCGTATCCTGACATTAAGCCACGTCGTCGGCCACTTCCTTCGTCGTATAGTGCAATGAAACGCAGTGGTGATTCCGGCTAGCACCGCTTCACGGCGCTATAAAAGACAGGGTTTCTTTGTGCGCACCAACACCAACCAACATCGTACCACTAAAATAACAAACCTAATTTTGTGGGTTATACCTGGCCCAAATATCGAAATGGATATTAGGTGGATGTAAGGAAGAATAGGACAGTTCCAGCAAAGCTGATTTTTAACTTCTGACTAGCCCTCTGGGTCAAAACACGGGAATTATGCGGTTGACGACGATCGGCTGATCAGAGCGATTTCTTTTGTTCGGTACGTTCACGAAGACGGTAAAAAAAAATACTTAACCAAATTTTCTAAATCGATTCTACGACTAGGGACTAATGTCTTTTTCCATAAATTGGGGTGATAAGTATTTACTTTATACGAATGAGGACTTTAAAGAGACATTTTAAAAATTAAATTAAAAAAACTCCAGATTGCAAAAATTGTTTATCGCATTGAAAAAAAAAGAATTTGGGAAATAATTAAATAATTTCTAATACACTTTAAAGTCAATTTGAACTCCGTCGAATACAATTTCTTCTATCCATTTGATATTCTCAGCTTCTTTCATTATAGAAATGATTATAATTCCTTACAACTCATTAAAATGTTATAATTCCATGAGGATGAATGAAAAAAGGTTTTAGTGAAGATATCAATATGTAATTTTGTATATTAATATAATATTGGCCAGTGTGTAATCAAGCACCGAGAAGAAAATTTTTTTTTTTTAATAAACACACTTGCCAAATCGAAAGCATATAATTATAATATGGTGCAATCATAATATTGCTTCTGGCCTAATACGCTTATGTTTTAAGAATATGTTTTTTATCGTCGAGTGAAATTTGTGAATTGAGATTCTGTTACCCGACAAGTATTTTTCTATTGTTCTAGACTTATCTTTGAATATTTATTGATTTCTACTATCATTATTAGATAAAAATTTTTGTATATTAAATAGGTGATTCATTATTATTGTTTAATATAAAAAAAAAAAAAGTGGACATGAACTACAAGAAATAATATTATGAGAATAATTGAACAGCTCGTTTTTTTATTGACGCCCAATATCGGGTGTAAGTGTCACCTGTAAGTTCTCCACCGTTCACTTTTCAAAGCATATTATCCTATCCTAAATCTTGAGGATTCTTCAACATCACACTTTTTTCAACTTCGGTGATCTTTTGATAATCAATCCGACAATGACGTATACTATTGTCCCTTACACCTGCTTCTCGAAAAAATAGTTGGATAGCGTACAAAAAAAAATACGGAAAGAAAGCTGCACCTTTAACTCAAATCCGACACCTATCAAACGGTAGCTCAGTTTGGAAATCCAAGAAGGAAGAAAAAACTGTCAACCGCTTTAGGCACATGGAATAGAGATGCATGGGAGCTATTATTTGGCCTCGAGGGTTACAGGTGCAGGTGCTTCATCGCAATGCCAAATATCGCAGCGTAATAAGCATAAGAATGTAAAGAGGGGATCGAGAAGCCAGGGAAGCTCGATCGACCCGACTGTCTCAGGTTTTCTGAACAGTTGCCTTTTCTGGGTCTAACATCCATCCATTTTATGTATTTTGTGAGTCACAAATACAATAACATATTTATGATATGTAATAAATTATTAGGTATTCCAATTTAATTTGTAGAACATCTGTCCTCAACATTTTTTATTTTATTGAATCTTTATATGTTCGCATGAGCCGAAAGATAAAGCCCAATTTTCAAATGATTTTTTGGAACCCTATTATCGCAAAGGTTTATCTTCGGCTTTTTTTTATTTCTTAAATCATATTTTTTTAAATACATTATCGAAACTCAACACTGGCTGATCGTATCTCAGCTACACGAGAGAATTCATTTTTAAGTAGAACAAAAATTTGGCGAAGCTCAAAATAATTTTCGAAATAATAACCGAAATTTTCAGAAGGAAATGTGCTTTTTTTCAATATTTTTGAACCTTTGATGAAAAATATTCTGAGAAAATTCGAATTTCTTTTTTTAGCTGTAATTCAGTATTCACATTTTACATATTAAAAAAAAAGAATTAGAAAAATTAGCTGATTAGTAATTTGAACTAAAAATTCAGAAAATCAAAAGAACGTAATCAGTGTGTTGAACAAAAATGCATTAAGTTACTTTATTTTTATTTATGTCCGGCTGTAGGTTAATTTTGAGGTCGCTGATTACGAATATCAATTAAAAATGTAAAATATTCAGGTTCTTATGATTATTTTATTTTTAATTTCGAATATAAATGTAAAATTCAAACCATCAAAATCACCATCAACAACCAGCGACCATAAAAATTTCCTGGGCAAGGAATTCCATAAAAATTTTATGAAAAAGAACTTCATTAAAAAAATCACCAATCACAACACAAATGTTACTGTGATTGGTACGTCAGATCGCTGTTGACAGATACACTGGGACAGGGATCAAATCCATGCATTAAAACTTTTGGTCTTAAAGGTTAAATGTCAAATCTGACAGAAATGTAATTAAATAGAAGATGGTGACTACAGACGGTCTACGAAGTGACCTGAATTAAATGAAAGGTTATTAATAAAAAAAGAAGTCAAAGAAAATTCGTGGTATTAATTTCACTAAAATATCTGAAGGCTATCATTATATCACAAGTGAAATTTTTACATAGGTGCTTACATAACTTATACCTGTCGTGTTTGACAAGGACCTCGACATAAATTAATTTGTGGAAGATCATGAATGACAATGTGTCGCGGTGAGCCGGCTTCTTGTTCACTGAACCCGCGTGTATACAGGGTCAATGTATTCATTGGCCAATGCGACCCCGTAACGCCCAACGTTCATTTCCATGCATCTTCTTCTTTTTCTTCTTCTTCTTCTTCTTCTTCTTCTTCTTCTTCTTCTTTTCCTCCTTGTCTTACATCGAAAAGGGAGACTATGCTGTATCGTTGTCGTCGTGTCGTCTTAAACATGGACACTGCCATGTCATGCGTTCTTTCGCATATAAGAATAGCCAGTAGTATCATAAACATATAACAAACCTTCAGTAAAACTTTGCCTCTTCAACTTCCAGTATTCATACCAAAAAAACTTACAACGATTTCGTAAATCACCATGCCAAAGTATTACGAGAGTTAATTCCGAGGGAAACTTTAATAACGCGTGTCATGTTTCCAAATAGCCGATAGTAAAATCGCGCGAGCGATGAAACTGGATAAAAGGGAAGAAAAATCAGCATTCGAGTGAAAAACAAATACATGATAAGTAACGATTTTATCCGCAATGCGGAGTCGGCGGTGGTAACGAGGAAGAGTATCGCGTCAATTATTAGATAATTTACTGTCGATGGCAACGATAATTAGGCATAACGTGTAATAATGATCTGGAATCTTGTTGTCGTTAAAACCAAGCCGTCATATAACCATGGAGTTGGCAATAAACTCCTTTAATTTTATATTTACGTTTACGTATTAAAAAAAAAAGTATCGTATCCCTTGTCATTCTTCTCATGATACTTGCTTCGTACCTTATTTTAGACACAAAATCTGGACACATTGACGCCCGTCACAATTTTCATTCTCGCCTGTGGGCCGATCATCCGTATGACACATATGAATTTCCTGTGCGCCGCATGCTCCTGACGATACTGGCATCTTCCTTCGCAGTGGCTCGTAAACCTTTTTTTCTTACTACCGGGCAGATAGAAGAGATAGAAGCGGCGGGACACGCGCTCGACCCTTCGCATCCTCTAATTGCCAGATAAATATTCCCTTAATCGTTTCTTCACGCACGTATATAGCTTCGAGGGAAGCCTTCCGCTCAATGTAACGTTCCTCCTTCAGATTCTGCTGCTGTTACTCCGATGCAACGCACGATGTTCAAAGGTTCCTGCAGCGAGAGGTGCATCATGAACGATGTTTCATCGAGAGGATGCCGACTATGGACAACTTGCCTGTTGAACCGTGAACTCAACATGCCACTCTGAAAAATTTCGTGTTCATAATCAACCCTACGCGATATTCATAAAGTTCGGTGTTCAGTACCCAGTTTTCAATAGTTGGTGTGAATTTGCTTTACAACCTCAAAATTTCCAACACAAGTTTGCTTCGACCGGCAGTATTAAAAAAAAAAATTGCCAGTTGAAAAAAATGTTCGTATTTTTTTAAGTGTGTTGCAGATTAAAGTAGTATTGAAATATTGATAAATCGATAGAATATTGGAAACACAAGGAGAGGCATATGAGATCTGGTGGTGAACATTTATTTGGAAAAATCTGAAAAAATTCTTAAAGATCATGTATTGCATACCAACATTCTTTAACTGCTGCTCATCGTAAAGTTCCTATTTTCCCTAGTTTTTTCACTTTTTTTTATTTTCAAAATAAGCCGAAAGAAGTAGATGGATTCGCCGGCCCACTTCGGCTCAGTTACCAAAAAATTTTATTTTTGAAAATAGGCTTTTCTAATTTTGTAGTTTTTTTCCATCTGGCCCTTCCATCTCGATTTGATCAAAATAATTTTCTTTTTTACGTGATTCATGGTAATTTATTGTGAATATTTTGCATGAGATTAATGGAGAATTTAAAATTCAAATAGTAAAGTATAACTATTTTTTAATATCTTAATTAATCATTCGAATTTTTTTTTTTTTTTACGTATTGTCCCTGCGGTTAGCGAATGCAAATTCAGGAGAATTGCCATGTAGCCCCAGGTATTTGTAAAGCTCGGCTGCAGAGCAACGGGCGTCAAAGGGCACCGTGGGTCATAAACGTCACTCGTACCAGAGTCGTAAACTAAAAGCCTGAAGCCCTGCTGCTGCTCACCGGTCAACTCGCACCTATATCACATATTATAATATACAGTCGTTACGGTCTTTACGCTATTTTCTCATGAATATTACGAATTTTTTGATAGAGTGTCATCATTTTTTTCTGAATTCGCTTGAAAAAAAAAAAAAAAAAAAACGTTGACGTCTGCTTCCGTGTCATGCATTTTGCCGGGGGCGGACTTTTGACGTTATTAAAAAAATTCCAAATGCTACAGCTTAAGAGCGGTTCGAAACGCTATCGGCTCTCCCTTGCCAACGCACGGGTGTTAAGGGTTGCGATTTACACCAAACACATTTTTCAGTAACTTAAAAATCGTATCGTAAACGAAAGCTGCAAAGTTCGACTTTGCAGCCTTTTTGATTTTAAAATGATAAAATCAACAAAATTCCTCTCGAATTACAAAATGGAAGAGTCATTTATTAGTTTTAAGAATATAAATGGATTTTTTAAGAAAAACGTTATTTGGGAAAATCTTTTTTTTTTCGTGGTTGAACTGATGTGGAACGTCTCATATGTACTTGAAGTAAAAAATTTAAAAAAAAAAAAAAATGATAAGACCAGGAGTGCTTTGGTGGAACTCGAAGTTCTCGATGAATAATGGGAGCCTTGTGGACGTGTCAGTCAGGTCGCTCTTGAGAGTCGAGTCCCGGGACAGAACAGCCCCCGTGACGCGGGTCCTCTTGTCGAGATACGAAGCTACGAGTACGAGGGGAAAGAAACGCCGGTCATCGTTCGAAAAAGAAGTCGTCACAGGTATACCGGCGTGCCGATGGCTCACGTTGCTGTTCCGATCTTCGTTACTCGATGCTTTGGCTTCTGATGCTTTCTCTCTTCGCTGATGCCTCCGCTGAAACTTCAATAATATCCCTTTGCCCTCCACAGTCTTTTTTCCTCAACCCTCTATCAACTTTCTTGACTCGAGGATATAATAAGTATATATTCATCAAGCATAGGAAAGAAATATATGCGGAAATATAAAATAATGAATTCAGAAATTATAAATCGGCAGAGCTTGATTTTTTGTTGCAAAGTGAAGTTCTAACTGTTCTTTAATTACTGTAATTTTTTGGAAAATGAATCCACGCATGAAGCATTCTATATAAATTTCGCTACCCAAAAAAAAAAAAAAAAATTCTCAAAAAATTTCTAAAAATGAAGTTCAGTGGTACCAATAGATGCACCAAATTTCAAAATAAATTTTTTTTTCCCAAATAGGCCAATTTTTTCATTTTCCATTTAATCTATAATATCTCGGAAAAGATTAATTGTATCGAAATGACTAAAAACCGAAAATATGCGTTTTTCCATGGCCAACAAGAATAAAATATATTCAGAATTAATTGTACAATTCCAAACCGCATTTTATGACAAAAACAAGAAAAATCTTTTTTTTTAATAGGAGGACTTCCGGTTTCGTTATCGGGAAAATTACCTCGAAGTCTGTAAGCGATCGGCGAATTTTGAGTTTTTTTGTTGTCATGCGATTCTCAAATGTTTATAAATTTAGATACGGTTAACGTAAAAAAATTTTCCCTGCGGAGTCATTTTTTTCTAAATTTCTTAAAGTTACAACTATTCCAAAGAAAATTGTCCTTGCAAAGCCAATTTGGTTTAACGATACAACCTACACTCTAAAAATGTAAAACAAGTAAAAAAAAAAATCCATCGATGAACTTAACCACGCCAAAAAAATGGAACTTACAGAATTCTTTTATTTAGCTTGCGCAGTAATAACGTTGATTAATGTAAAAGTTTTTATATGTCCAATTGCTGCACCATTTAATTTTCATGATTTTATATTACTCGATCCCCTTAATACACATGATATTAATGACGAAAAGAAAAATTATATATATTTTTCTGTCTTGCTCGCTTAGTGAAGAGGGGAGTAGGATTGAGGAGAGAAAGAGTGGAGGCGTGCGTCATCGAGGCGGCAAATAAATTTGCGAGTGGACTGCAAAACCGCAACAAGACGAATTTCAGCCGAGACAGGAAGACCGAGCGGTGCCCGTTTATATGTTGGTTCATGCAGCATATTCTAGAAGGGCCTGGCAAACGCGGCGTGCAAAATCTTCATCGTATCGTCGTGAAGCGGACGAGAACGATTCGCCGACGAGTCGAGCAAGAGAGTATGTTATGTGCGCGGCTCCGCGAGGCACATCCTGTCCCTTTTTCTTTTGGATTCTTCATTACCGTCGTTCTTGCCAGTCTTATTCCCTCGTGGTATCCACCCTCGAGTCAACCATAATTCTGAGACAATAATTTCTAAGGCACTTTTTCTCCATTTTCGATTATCTAATTGCGGATTTTCTCAGAAAAAAATGTTGCGTTAAATTTGAAGGGAACCTTTCAGATGAAATGTAAAAAATATGCGCTGTTGATTTATCAAGTAAAGATTTTTTTGCCAGATAGCAAAAGCATGCGGGTATTGCGGGTTACTTACAATCATTTTTCTTTCGTTTTTACTTCCAATATTCAAATAACTATTTGAAATGGTTACTTAAGAAAATAATTTTCTTAAATAAATCATAACTCTACCAATTTATACAAAAAAATATATAAAAAGCAAGGGTTTTCTCATGCTTAATCGATAATTAATTGTGAATATTTAGCCTAATGACTCTCTTTCAAATCTGTGCAAAGTATAAAAACAAAAAAAAAATTATTGTAGGTGCAGCAACATGCTGTTGCTACATAGCAAAATAAATTCTTTGTTTGATAAGTCAACACTATATATTTTCTTCCAATAATACTAGCGGCCACGCCAATGAAGGTTTGGGATCAATATAATGTCCAATGTTAAAAATAATCTGTTTCACTTAAATACAGAACAAGTTTTTCTCGTTAAACCGAAGGACTAATGACAATTTTATATGCTGGGGAAAAACCCAACGCATTAGCATTATTCGCTCAAACTATGGCATGAATTTATTTAACAACGACCTATTGACTGTTTTCGTGTCTGACGTTTTCGTTAATGACGAGACAGGATCTTTTCTTCAACCAGCAATTCCGAAATCGGGTATGAGGTGCCTGAAATCCGTCCGACAGCGGTAACAATGCTAATGGCATATGACGTCTTCGGACTCGAAGGGTTAATTTCTTCGGGTCATTATGCTAATGCTCTGCTCGCTGGGCTCCCGATGCCTTTTCCTTTATTCCTAGCGAAAAGTGCTTCTTTCCGATAAAGACAGAAATATGTACTTATAAACGACGATAGCCTGCTTGTCGTTGACACGATTTTATTTTCAAGCGAACAAAGGTTTGCACATTGCTTCCTCATTATTTTCCCATTTGCACAAAATTCGCTCTATGAGGAAGTATGTCGATTATTTTTTCGCTTTCTTAAAGAGGAACCTTTGTGCAAAATATAAATAAAATAAATAAAATAAATAAAATAAATAAAATAAATAAAATAAATAAAATAAATAAAATAAATAAAATAAATAAAATAAATAAAATAAATAAAATAAATAAAATAAATAAAATAAATAAAATAAATAAAATAAATAAAATAAATAAAATAAATAAAATAAATAAAATAAATAAAATAAATAAAATAAATAAAATAAATAAAATAAATAAAATAAATAAAATAAATAAAATAAATAAAATAAATAAAATAAATAAAATAAATAAAATAAATAAAATAAATAAAATAAATAAAATAAATAAAATAAATAAAATAAATAAAATAAATAAAATAAATAAAATAAATAAAATAAATAAAATAAATAAAATAAATAGAGTTTTAAGTTACAGTCAACATATCAAATTTTTAAAAATTCATTAAAAAATGTTGACTAATAAAAAAAAACATCGAAGAAAAATTCAGTGTGTTTCTTAACTGGCACAATAATATAAAAAGTAATGAGATTAATTGGCAAGGGTTAAGCGTTTAGCGATTTGGTCAGGAAAGTCTGATACATAGATCCGAACACTTTTTCTAAACAATTTTTCTCGACGTTTTAGACCATTTTGAGTATACTGAGTATCTCGAAAAAAAAATTTTTTTTCATGAAAAAATAAAGCTTCCTCTGTGAGGATACAAAATGTGCTGAACATTTATCTTATCGCCTTTGCGTTTGTGTAAACGAAACCTCTTCGTCTTTTTGTCTTTTAGGTGTATGAAGCGGGCGTGAAACCTTCACGAAAGTTCGCGGACGATCGTGCTCAGGCTCACAGGCATCATCCAAGAAATTAAACCGTTGGCCAGGACCACCGAGCAGGACCTGACGAAATTTGCAGTTGGCCCCGCTATCTCACTTCTTTTCTTCGAGCGAGCTAGCAAAAGAGATAGAGCGAGTGAGAAATAAAAATATAAATGAATGCAAAAAATACATTTAAAAAAAAGAAACAGAACGAAGAGTGAGGGGATAGCACTGCTTTCTTTATCTTCCCTCGACTTTTTCGTAGTCGAAAGAGTATAAGAAAACCAGAGACAGAGCATGTGTTCCCAAAACGAAGCTCGTCGAGAAGGACGACGCAAAGGGAAGGGGGTTGGCTGCGTGTGCGCGGCCGTGCGTTAAAAATGAAGACATTCAGATGGAGATATGATTCTGTATAAATCACCGAGCGAGTCGGCGTAAGTTGTACCGTGTGGCGGCAGCCAACGTTTCTGCCTGACCACGTTTTCCCTTCTGCCCCCTTCTGCCTTTAGCCAAGGTGCTCTCACCGACATTCGCGAATCTGCACCTCATCCACGCGTGTCTTTTCTTCTGTCTTTTACCTTTTTTTTCATCAGCGTCTTTCTTCGACCATCTTGACATCGTTGTACTTTCCTTCTCACTCATATGATTTTTTTTCGTCTCTGTTCCCTGCTTTTTTTTTATTTGCCATTGCATTACTTTTAAGTGACGTACTCTCGTTTCCTTTCGTCGTTTTATTTTAACTGGTCAAGAGTCTCGCGACTCACTGGCTGTGTTTCATTTGTTTAATGTTCAACCATGCCGACATGGCGATTAATGTTTATTTTAACATTTGCTCGCTGAAGGCGGAGACATCTGGTTTACTCGAGTATATATACGAAAATATGAATTATCGGTGCATATATATGCATGGCTTGTTGTATGCTGACTTTTGAATGAATTGCAGTTGTCGATGAATATGTCATTTCTATGATCCTTTTTTTCGGGCTCATTTGCAAATCGGAATTATTCATGATAAAAGATTTTTTAAATCTTTTTTCTGCTGTATTGACCGATTTATTGATTGTTCAGCGATACGAGTATCAGTTATACTTGAATGAAAGCCGATACTGACACGTGACTGGAGGACATTGTCCAGCAGACAAGGATAATGTTTATATAATTGCTGGCACACAGCAATACCGATCGAGAACAACAGACCCGGATGAGATAAATATAATACCCAGCACACCAGAGCAATCGCCTATTGTTTTTCCTAAGTCTTATTCCTGTTTTGATTACAGCTAATCCACACATAACGTGTATTGCCTTTTGTATCGTTCTTCATTACAAAATGGCTTTGGCACTTGGCTTCTTAATAATCGTTAAAAATTAAAAATATTATTTAATTCATAATTTTACGATAATACCTTAATTTTTTACAATAAAAAAAGTATCTTTAATTTTTAATGATTTTATATAAAGCGTTTTCAAGATTTTTTTTTTTCTTTTGTGGATTTTCGAAATTCTTACTGTGCCACAAAAATTAATGACTCCGGGCTGAATAAAAATATACAAATCGGCCAGACAGAAAAAAAGTTATGGCCAGTTAATTTTTTAATTTGATTACCAAATTATTGAAAATATCAGAACAGGGTGGACAATTTTTTTCATATTACGCCGATCTTCGGAATGGTGTCAAATATATCATTTTTGACTAAAGAAGTTTCTGTGAACGTTTCTAATAAACCATATATGAGGCATTCCATATCAATTCAGCCACCAAAAAAAAATTAAACTAAAGAAATACTCAAAAAACTTCTAATCGTCAGCTTTCGTGGTTCTACTAGACACGTCAAATTTCAAATTAAAAAAAAAATTCTTTTTGTTATTATTCAAATAATTATAGAAATTCATAATTATTATTATCAAAATTATGTTACTATTATTTTTAGTTATTTAGATAATAGTAATATCATATATATTATATTATTTTATTATATATTATTTCATTATTTAATGTTTAGCGTCTGTGTACTCCCATCGGTGAACGAAGCCTTAACATTATTATTATTCTGACACGCACCGGGCGTGCGTAACGACCAGTATCAGTATCGAACTACCAAACCGTTTTCTTTTCTATAATCGCGGTATCAGTAGCTAAACAGAATCTACACGTAGATGATAGTATACAAACGTATACACTCGAATACCATTCGTGTCAATTTTATTTGCAGTATTTTTGCATGTGATAATTATAACCTGTGATATTTTTCCATGTGATAATTTTACCATTGTTATTTTGACGCGTGATATTATTAATAGTGGTATTTTTATGTGGTGTTATTGACTGTAATATTACAGTAGTGTCATATTTAGACGTGTCACCTCCGGCAACAATTTGTGGGAAAAATTCCAACATTTTTTGTTTAATGGTCTGGACGTCAAAAATCTTCATCGGAAAAATTGCCTTCAATTCTGTAAGTCAATGTCGAATTTTGAGTATTTTTTTGTTTATAGGAAAATCAAGTGTTGATAAGTTTCAGCAGTTTGGAATTTTTTTAAATATCCGTTTTTCAATGTCAGGACATTCCTCATTATCAATTGTTTCATCGTATTTTGCGCACAGACTAATATTTCTTTTTTTTTGTATTTAAAATTAAAATATTAAATAATCTTTTTATTTATTTTTAACTACTGTCGTAGGCATATATCCGTTTTTAGAATAGTCTCAAAAATTTAGTTTTAGAACAAAAAATTTACTGTAAAAATTTCAAACAAATCGTCGACGTAGATTTTGAGAAGTGTAATTCTGGGTGATTATAAAAGCGAAAAATTTGTCTTCTCAAAAACTATGTCGATGATTTATTTGACATTTTTACTCTGATTTTTTGGTTCAGAATCTAAATTTTTGAGACTATTCTAAAATTGGGTATATGCCTACGACATCGGTTAAAAATAAATTACAAAATTTGTATAAAAAAAAATAATTAGATTACTCAATAACTATATATGAGGCATTCCATATCAATCCACCCATAAAAAAATTATGAAAAATTATCAAAAAAATTCTAAAAATCAGAATCAATGGTTCCAGCTAATACTCCAAATTTCAAATAAAAAAAAAACTGCCGAAATATGCCAATTTAAAATTTTTTTATTCAATCTGTAATATCTTAAGAAAATTTAATCGCATCGACAAATCGAAAAAACGAAAATGTGCATTTCTTCATGACCCATAAGAAAAAAAAATCAGAATTAATTGGATAATTACTAGCAAAAATAAAGCAAACATTTTAAAAAAATCTACAGTGCTTTTTCATATCGACTTACAACATTCTAAAAACAAAAGAAAAAAATATGAGGCTCGCGATCCGGTCGATTAGCCGTGGAATGCTTTATATAAAAAATACATGAAAAATGTATTTAGTTATAATTTGCATATAAATTAAATATAATTCACATATACAATTTTTGGGCGCAAAATATGTTTGACAATTAGCTTAAAGTCATGCGTATAAAGAATATATTGTAGCATATAGTACAAATATATTTTGACAAATTAATCAAATAGAATATGTCGAGAATATAAGCAATATATATTTTTTTCCTTTTCCCCCAGTTGCAAAGGACTTGCGCTACGCTAGGTGCTTCGCGTAGTTCGACTGTCAGCTACCATGCGTCGCTGTAATACGGATCTTCGGATTGGTGGGGCGCTTTGCCTCTTCCTATTGGTCAGAAGTCGCACGTTAAGGGATGAGGGAGAGATCTCCCTAATTTGGCCTATCTTTGGCAAACTCTTCCTCGTAGGTCATCATTCTGCGATTGAACGTTGCTATGCTAATTAGCAAAGGCAAATCAGTCGTCTAGAACTTTACCTACTTTTTTCAACTTTGAAAAAAGTAAAGAAAAAGTTTTTAAAGAAAAATAAAATATTGATATTTACTAAAGTGTGAAAATAGCAGTGAAATAAAAAAGTTAATACGTGGCCTGATATTTCAGTGAAGTTAGTGCATCAAGAATCACCATGTCGAGTTATATAAGTGACAGTTTAGTTTCCGCAGTTCGCGAAGGAAAAAGTGAGAGTGTCAAGGAGATTATTAATTCTTTCGAAGGATCAAATCGGTTACCACCATTGGACATTTATATTTTGCTTCTCGAGGCAAACGAGAACAACCATGTGGAGATTGCCAAATTTCTGTTGTCGAATATCACCGAATTCGGGAACACGGACACTTCCGACAAGCCTCTTGCCCTAACGGAAGGACAGGACTTTCAGAAAGATGGCAATTCTTCTCTGTTTTCGACTCTTCTTGTTTTAGCAGCTATGAACTGTGAGAACATGGAAGTCGTCAACATGGTCGTAAATAAAAATCCTAGCATCAGTGAAACGGTACTATTCGTGGCAATTCAGAACGACAGAATGGACATTGTGACGTTGCTTCTGGACCGGGGCTTTAACATTAATGTTTCCGGCACAGGAGGTATCACGCCACTGCAGTTCGCTGTACAAATTAACAAGATATTGATTCACGATTCCCTGTCGAATCGTGGAGTTGACGTCATGATTGCCAGCAACAGTAGCGGAGCTACGCCACTAGTGAATGAATTCAGCAATGGATTCTTAAATGTTGTGAAGAAGCTTGTGTGTAAGACCCCTTGCGTCACTGGCAAAATCGGTGAACGATATTATATCGATTATAAACGATTTTCGGACAACATACCGCTGCATGTTGCCATTGGAAAAGGACACGCCAAGATGGTGAAGCTACTGTTGAGTCGTGGTGGTAACATTCATCTTCTGAACAAGGACGGCGAGACTGCGTTTCAGCTGGCTCTAAACAAGCGACATAATTTTCCGAAGGAAAAACAGCGTGCTATAATTCTGGCTTACATCGTGATGTCTCATCTTGACGTCAACAACAACAACAATCGGAGTTCTGTTCTGGACGTGGTTGAAGCTTCCAAAAAGGAATATATCGATGTTCTATCTGACTTCACCTGCAGAAGAACATATATAACACGAACGATATTCGAAGTGATGTACCACAACAGAGCAAGTGATTGTGAGAGACTGATGTCGCTGGTGTTGCACGCTGCTGTGGAAAAAGGACACTCAAGGATTGTGACAGATTTGTTCGCGTGCGGCATTGATGTCAAAGTGTTGTACAACCGACTGTCCATGGAAGGTTTTACACTTTTGCACAGCGCAGCCAACAGCAAACAGTTCGCAATGGTTGAACTATTGCTGAAATATGGAGCGGATATAAATGCCAGTGACATGTTCAAGAAGACGCCAATATACTACGCCATTGAAAATGGTGATGTTAAAATGGCAGCACACTTGCTTGCTTCTGGAGCTGGCATAAAAAATCGTCCATATTTACTGAATACCGCTGTTAGGAAGGCCAGCAAAGACATTATCCACATCCTTCTGCAGCATAACGGCAGTGATGTCAATGCGAAAGATGAGTGTGGAAGCACAGCACTGCATTTCACCGGTCTACAAAAACAACAAAAAATGGGTGTGAACGACAAAATGTCCATCGATTACGATCATGATACGAAAGATTGTATCAACATCAAGGCGGACATAGCAGAGTTCCTTATAAGCAGAGGAGCAGAAATCAACGCCTGCAACGAACGAGGACAAACACCACTTCATGCAGCAGCGAAAAGAGGATATGCGGAAGTAGTTGAAGTTCTACTGAAGCATAATGCGGATGTTACTGCTGTTGACAACGATGGAGCAACACCGCTTCATTTCGCTGCCTGGCACACGAGTGGAGCAATTGCCACGATGCTTATAAGGAAGAAAGCTGATGTCAACGCAAGAAGGAAGGATGGATCATCGGTGCTTCGTGATGCAGTTGCCAGATGTAACCAACGCGTTATCAAGTTGTTGTTACGACACGGTGCTGACATCAATGCCACGTGCAAATGCGGCAACGTTCTTCTGGAGTGTCATACTCTGAACAGACATCGCAGAGTCAGGCGCATTGGATCCGAACGTTGGCTCGAGATATCCGATGTGTTGAAAGAGCACATCGTAAAAATGAGAGCTGCCAATCTTTACGTGAGCGCGAAGAATGTTGCAGCTTTAAGAGAAGTCAGTGGAGAATTGCGCTTCTTTGATAAGGAGTGCAAGAAAGAAATTGAACAAATGAAGATCGAGAAAATCGGAGGAAAAATATCATTTTATGATATTGCAACGGGAAATCCTCATCAAGTGGCGGTACACGCGAGATTCACGTGCGTTGCCGAAACATTGGCAACGGGCGACTACACGATGAGATTTCCAATATATTTCGACTGGGTTGAAGAGAACTTCAAGCGAGGACAGGAAAGAGAAGTTCTCATATTGTCAAGTGTCGATGCTCTCTACTCCATGCTTGGATTTGGCATCCCGGACATCTTGACTGTGGATATCTTTGGTTTTTTGAGCAACGACGACTTGAAAAACTTGACGGCGGCAGGTGACTATGTTGATCGGAATAGTGACATTGGAATTCAAGATGTTGATCGTCACGCGTCACACTGTAGTGTGTTATATTCCGGTCGACGTAATCCCCAAAGTCGGCGACGATTCAACAAGCGTTCCGGCACAATGGCAGCAATCGGTATCGTTCGTCAAACGCAGTGTCCCGGATGCGTAGTACCGGAACCGAATCTTCAGGCAATTCTGACGAGAAGAGGTGGCTCTCGTGTCACGGGTCGACCATCACCAGCATCCAGGCTTTTTGGCAACTGTCCGTCTTGTTCGAATTTGGACTTGTGCCCTCTTAAACCAATGTAAGTTGTGAAATTCTCGTATCGGCTCGAAATTCGTGTATTTACGTCAATTTTCAATATCTAAGGTTTAAATTGGTCAACATGTTCGAATTCGAATCTGTACCCTGAAACCAATATAACTTGTAAATTTACGTATATTCGCATCGAAATGTATCGTTTAAAGTTTAATTTTCTTGTTGCCTTTTTTTCAATAAAAAGTTTTATTAAAAATATCAAGAATTTATTTGTGTCTTTCCCTTTTTGTCTACACTAGAGAATATCCAGTACATAATATTCATCATATTAAAATGACAATGCTCATGAGTAATTCTTTCGAAATCCGACTCACTTGTGGACCTCATAGTCTTCGATAGCCTGGCAACTTCAACAAACCTTTAGATATATCAAGCAGAGGACACTTCATTTTTTCAGATTTTTAAATTGACATTTCTGCCTACTTAGAGAATTTTTACAATTCTTCAAAATTTTACAAATGAATTTTTTTAGCATGTCAACGTTGATTAAAAAATTCCGGATACAATACTTTTTTTTCGTGAAAAATTCTCAGCTTTATAATGAAAATATTGCCGAACCAATTCCAATTGCCAATCCAGTTCGTCTTCAGGAAAGCACTGAAAAACACAAAAAAATATTCAACATTTTTCGGATTCTTTGCATTGTTTATCTACTAGATAATGTTTTTAGACAGGGGTGGGGGTGGTATTGTTTTCTTTTAAAAACGAAAATTAAAAAAAATCGCTCGATTTTATGATTTAAGAAAAAATCTTTCTGAATTTTATGTTTACAACATCTTTATTTTTATAAATACATATCACAGACAAATAAACGAACATTCCATGACATCTCGATCAAAATCAGGCGATGATGTCTCAGAACGACTCCGTAATTTTTTATACGAAAGTACTTGTCAAAAAACAGGTGCCAACATTTTTTTTAGATTTTTTTAACACTTTTCACCTGAGATATAATTTTTCAAAACTTTTTAAAACCTTTAAAATCTAAAGAATCTTTAGATGTTTAAAATAAAATTTTTATATATATATATATATATATATATAAGAATTTTCTGCATTTTCTCAAATAAAAAAAAATTGAGGTTTTAAAAAGTTTCGAAAAATTATATCTCAGGTGAAAAGTGTTAAAAAAATCTAAAAAAAATTTTGGCACGTGGTTTTCGACAAGTACTTTCGTATAAAAAATTACGGAGTCGATCTAAGACATCATCGCCAGATCCTGATTCAGATGTCATGGAATGGCCGTGATATTATTTTAATATAGTCATCATACCGCCATTTATTTTGATAATATCACTTTTTCGATCTATATTATAAGGAACATTTTTCTTCATTTTTATCTAAAAAATGCACTCTAATCTTTTATTTTATTTGTATAATTATTTTGCTAATTTATCTTTGGCAGTTTTTTTTCTGAGAAAGAATTTTCTGTAAAAAAATTGAGGTTTTAAAACCTCAGGTGAAAAGTGTTAAAAAAATTGATTTTTTTTGAAAACCTCAATTTTTTAAACACTTTTCACCTGAAATATGATTTTTCGAAATTTTTTAAAGCCTCAATCTTTTTACAGAAAATTCTTATATATATGAGGCAATCCACCCCGTTCGGACCTGAATTTGACCTTGACCTCTCCGATTTGTCTCATAATTTTTTGTAGGCTTAGTTGGTCCCTCAATTGCACAATTTTTTAAAAATTTATTCCAATTTTTTTTTTAATATATTTTTAAAGTGACATATCGAATGCCATAATTTACAATATTTCTGTTTGTATAAAATACACATCACAGACAAATAAACATATTGTACAGATAAAATTGTGTGATTTTTTTTTAATGTTTCGATTATAAACAAAAACTATAGCCCACACTAGTCTAAAAACATCACTTAGTAGATAAAACACTGCAAGGAATGCGAGATAAAATATTTTCGTCAGTCTGAAATTGTAGGCACTCCACGAAAAACGGCTTTTGAATTTTTTTTTCGGGTTTTTCAGTGCTTTCCTTAAGACGAATTAGATCGGCAATATTTCCATTGAAAAGCTGAGAATTTTTCACAACAAAAGTATTGTATTCTGATTTTTTTTTAATCAACGTTAACATGCTGAAAAAAAATCATTTCTCGATTTAAAAAATTCTGAAAAATCAACAGAAATCAATAAGTAAACCACGAACAGAAATGACAGTTTAAAAATCTGAAATAAAATTTGAGAGTCCTCTGCTTGACACATCTAAATGAATGTTGAAGTTACAAGACGATCGAAGAGTACGAGGTCCACAAAAGTGTGTCCGTTCTAAAAAGTGAGTTTCGGAAGAATGATCCTTATAAAAGTGTTCAAAAAGGATTGGTTTAGATTTTGAGAAATAGAAAAATATATCGGAGAATTTTCTCCTTCGTAATCTATGTTGCGGAAGAACTCAACGATAAATATCTTCGATCGGAAATCTCGTGGAAACGCGCAAAATTCCCGATATTACCCGATATATCGAACTGCGAAGCCACGTTCGACAACGGCATGTGCGCGGCGTCGGGTAAAAGGCTTCGCCGGGAACTTGCTCGATGGTTCGCTAAGGCTGTCTTCGTTCGCTATCTCCCCTTATGTCGGGTCATTCGCGAGGCGATTTAATATAAATCGAGAAGACGAATGGCACGCGGTACCGCTTGACTCTCCGCGTGGATATGTATCCCCTAGGCGTACATGTATTTAAACAGGCGTTTAACATAATTCATCTACTCGCCGGTTCCTCTTTCTTCACGGTCGGTGCTGAAGCGGCTATACTCTAGAGCCGGGTAATGGTGCACGTAAGCCGATCTTACGAAACTCACTTATTTCAAACGCAGGTAAAAAAACAGCATCACACTCTTCCTGATCTCTAAATGAAGTCTGCCGAATTAAATAGCTACTGCCACTAACCATATATACTTAATTTTACACAAGTTCATTGTATACAAAAAATCTCGTCACAATTAATTCACATATTTTATTTCAAATTTTTTTTGCGAAAATTGTTTTATTTTGATGAAATCGAAATACATGTGAAAATTCGTAAGTTGTCAATCTTAAGACGTTCATTCACTTTCCATCGAATTTTCAAAGTGCAGTCGTTAAGATTTTACGCTGTTTAGTTGGCCAAAATGGCTGTGAGCATGCTAGCTCTTAAATATTTTTAGTTATCGGTCTGAATGAAATCGGTATTTTGCATTTGATGAGAATCGATTAATCCGTAAAAAAATTATAAGTTTCATTTCCCGAAAAAGTAAGACTAACACAAGTAAACTTTGAATTAAAAAACGGATTCACATTCGGTTCAAATATGGACTACCATCGAACGAGATTTGAGTAAAAATTGGACTAAATCGGCCGAGCGGTTCAAATTTTATGACATTTCATATTTTTTTGAAAATTGTCTTTCGAGCGCAAACAAGCCTGCAAAGTAGAACCTTGCAAGTTGCTTCTTCAATATTTTATATCTATGACAGAGCTCTTTTTTACTGAGCTTCCTCTATAAAGAAGCCGAAATTTACTAACATACTTCCTCGTAGAGGTAATTTAAAAAAAAAAAAAAGGTTTATCAGAAATACCAAAGAATCAGGAAGCAATTTGCAAGATTCTACATTGCAGGCTTTTTTATCTGCACCTCCATCGTTTTTTTAATATTTTTTAAACATTCTCAATTGTCTGGGCTCTTTCATTGTTATTGTTCCTTTAAAACGTAAATTCTGCTTAACAATAGTCCTTCTCAAGTTCACACGTAACCAATAGCCCTATCGAGATAAAAGGTGGAGGAACGCATGACATTAAACCCGTCGTTGACTGTTAGTGTCACAAGCGTTGATGCAGCCGCGTAAAGCGCTCCTAGAGCTCAATTTAAATGCAAAGTGGCCAGCAAGCGGCTCGAATAGTTGGTGGAAGGTGCATTTTTAGTATTCTTCATGGATATGCCTGCACGAGCTTCCTTCCTGTGTCTACCTGTTGTTCTCCGTCAGATTTCGCCGCAGATGTTCCTACGAAGAGCCCAGGGCAATATTGTCTAGATGCTGCATGTATAGAACCAACGAGACGATGTCTTCGTGTGACGTTGAGATAAACACGTGTGCAGCTCGCCGAGGCAGGTTCATCGTCGCACATCAGCTCCAGCCTTCTAATGCCGCTATTGCAGGAGCATTCTCGACGGGAACGAGCGAGTAATTACGTAACTGAGAATAAGACGAACATGTTTGATGAAGCATGAAGTTTCGTAAAGGATAAAAAGGCCCATTTGGAAGCGAACTGATAGTTCGAATGTCTTTAGAATTGGAAAAGCTTGATGCACTGGAGATCAATTATCAACGCTCATGGCTGCCATCCGTGCTGTTGGATTTCCTGGACGACTGTGCACCTAGATTGATTGTTAAACGCACGTGGAATGCAAAGATGAATGAACGATTGCAAAGGACATGCATTATAAGGGTAAAGGTGTTGAATATAGTTCAAATACGTCGGTCTATATATCTTCCAATTTCAGAGACATCGTCATATTTTGGAATTTTCATTAAAAAAAATTCAAAAAAGATAACCTTTGCCTAGATGAATTCCAAGCGATGTAGGTCTTAGGCATTTTACTTCCTGGACAAAAGTGTTTAAAAGCCTCTCGGAACATTTGCAACATTCGCAAACTCGTTAGTTAACTAACAAATGGTTTCTATCTTTGTGCAATGAAACTCGTGAACGATGGTGTTGCCTAGCGCACGCCACCCGCAGCGGTAGGTCACACAGTTCGAGGTACAACGAGCTAAGTATATACCGGATGATGCCAGATGGCTAAGGAATATTTCTCACATGCGGTCGGCAGGTCATTGCGGTATACCTTCCCAATGCGCCGCAAAGTTCCTGTCGGGTTTCACTACCGCCTGGGATATCCTTCTCCCCTAAATATTTTTCATCTACGAGATCCCATATGCTTATTATGCCATGAGATCAGTTGTTTTCATTGAATAATTTAAATAATCAGAATAATATTTTATTAACATGGCGATTGTATATGCTAGTTGTGTAAAATCGAAATTTGAAAGCATTATATGTATTTTTGTATTTTCTATAGAAATATAGACCTTACCAAGTTACACAAGACCTGCAATTAATAATGCAGCATCCACATCTTCCTCTCGATATCTATTTTCATGCTCTTCCTTTCAAGCTTTCCTTTATATTCCATACTTATGTATGCATACGCGTATATCTCGTTTTCTACACACCTCGGGTAACCCGAGAAAAATCAGCCACTGCGTGCCGACTTATTCTCGCCTCGGTGGATTAATGTCCTCTCTATTGTGCTCAAAGAGAAAGAGAGTGCATTTGAGCTCGCCCTCCGAGTGCAATACAAAGGGGGAACATACGAAGAATGGAGAGATCGAGCACGCCTGCTTCCGTGGGATTTCGATTTATATTATATATCAAATGTAGATATACATATGAATGCACGTGGTTCATAGAGAAACTGCGGTGAAAGGAGAAAATCTTAATCCTGATTGTTGCTTCTCAGCCTAAAATGATCTTTACTCGTCATCGATATCATTATATTATTACTTTTTCTTGTTATTGAAAGACATTGATATTTCTGTTTGAATTTCAATAGCAAATCTATATTTTACATATAGAAGCCACCAGACTGACAGACAGAAAGAAATGATTGAATGGTTTTTTTTCGAGTCTAGGACACTCAAAACATTGTAGTTACTCAATAATTTGGCTGTCGATTTTTGTTCATTGCAATACTTTTTGCTTTACATGTGTTGGATGTGAAAAAAAAAGATCTATCAAAATTTTCACTAGTTGAGACTTAAGGTGAGAACGCAAAGGGAAAAAGCCTCCATCACCGGCAATATGTTTTTAACTTGTCATCGGTGGCGTCCATTGTTGTTACACGCAGAAGCTCGTAAAGCATAGGAACGTCGGTGGCGGCGGCGGTCTTCGGTGTCGCAGTCGTCGTTCTTCCTCGTTCCTCTATCGAGTATCGTATCGTCGGGGGTCGGGCATAATGCTGAGCTCTGAGATCGCGCGCGCGAACCGGGCACCGTACGTAATTACCGCGTCGCAGGGAAGCTTTATGGCCCCGTACTCTCGGAGTATTAATTTTCTCTCGCGCGCCCTCAGAGCCTCGAGAACTGCGAGTCAAGCGCAGAAAGATAGACGAAGAAAGACGGGAATGTCGGCGCTGTGCAGGAGGTAGAACGGAGGATAAGAAATCGAAGTGAAGGTAGAGAAGACGAAACTATACCAGGTGTCTCGTTATCAGAACATTATGCCATTCTTTGATTATTCGATCATTTGAGTTTTTTGCTTTTTCTTTATCTCTATTTTACAAATTACACTACTAAGAAATACCGAAAATTGTATTTTAGCATAATTGTTAATTTATTACATTTAATTAATTTTTTCGAAACAAATATTTGCATTATTTGAGAAATGTTTCATTCAAATTATTGTCAACTGGACCTAGACTTTTGCAAAATTTTTTTATCCCTCAAAATAGGTTTTCCCCTCTCTACCAATTTTCCTATAGGTTCCGTACATGTCACTGTAGGTTATATATAATTAGTGGAAAATTAAAACTGTCGGAATCAGCAAAAAAATTATAATTACAAATAAAAGTGGACGAAGAATGCTTCATAAGTGATTTTATGACATTTTGGAGGAGGAAATAAAAATGTTTTTCAGATCTTTCGGAGATTCTGAGACACCATGTATGCTGAAGACGAAGTGAACGACGAGGAAAGGTTGGTGGATACGCGAAAGAGAAAAGATAGAACACGAAGAATGAGGCACGAGAGAAAGAGGGATATGAGAAAAGATGGGATAAAAAAGGGGAATGAGGAGGAAGAAGAATTGGGAGAAGAAAGAGGAACGACGAGAGGTGAACGGTGCCGCGCGCGCCTCAAACAGAGAGATAGCAACGGTATATAACGTACAAACGTTGTTGCTCGGGCGCGATTTTATCGTTCGCTCCACCTTCCCCACCGCCCACCTGGATTCACCTACACCGGAGCATCTCTGGCACATACCCCCCGTACTGCACCTCTACGTGTCGTAGGGTAATACCTACACGAGAGCTTTACCAAGAGCGCTACGTCGTAAAGTTTCATACTCGCTGTTAACCCTGATACGTGCAGGATCGCACCTAATTGTTAACTATAGTAATTACTAATCGCAGGTGAGCATAATATATTATAATTCTTCGTGTTTTATTTTATTATATTTTCGCTTATTCATAACCATTGGAAAGAAAAGAAAGAAAAATGATAATAAATATCGTTTTAGCGGAGATATATTGTTTCTTGTATTTTAGTCTACTGGGGTAGTTTTCGAAATTAATTTTTTGCGTCTTTTTAATCTTTCAACTCAAAAAATACTGCCAAGTACTGAAACAAGTATTCCTAAATCATCAGTGCATAGAAAAAGGTATCTAGATTTATAGAAACGAAAATGATTTTTTACCTTTTTTTTTTTAATTCAATAACGACCTCTAAATATTTGTTTATGTACTGACTTTTTAGGAGGATTTTTATTTTAACTATTTATCATCGTTATTTTAGATGCTAGACAACAAAACAATCCAATTTCCACAAAAGTACCCTGAACAAGACGAATAAAAAAAAGTTTCAAAGTTGAAGCTAGCACTCATTTTTTTTTGGAAATCGAAATGAAAACGTATAAACTAACAAACGACTAAACGCAAGTAAATTGACAGAAATATATCGAGTGAATCGTCTGCTACGACTCAAGACCCGAGTGAATCGACGGGAAAGATTCAAAGCTGACACATGGCATAATATACAATACATAGATACATGTTGCATGTTGTAGGTATCTACAGACACGTGTAATAGGTACACAGTGCAGGGGTTGACTGTTACTTTTTTCCCTTGGCTCTTGTATGCTCGTAGAGCTTACTACGGACTACGTTGTACCTGTTGGGCCGTGTACGGTGTGGTAGGTAGAGTATATCCCGGGTGTGTCCGATGCGTCCGATAGGGCGGGACACGGGCATAAACAATTGCGCATCGAGCCTCGCCCCCTTCCGACGCTCGACTCTCCGCGATATCTCGCTGTAATAAAACGAGTTTAAGAGTTTTGCTTTGAGGAGAATATACGCGGCGGAGGGTAGAAACGAGCGAGAGGCATACACACGCATATACCTCATACTCGTGGACGAGCAACTCCTCATAATATTATATCGCAGTGCTGTTCGAACTTTGTGCGTACATTGTTCAGTGTTGGGACTCGAGAACATTCAACTTGTCACAACCACCCACACACTGCTAAACCAAACTGAAGTAATTTGTTTTTCTGCCATGAGCAAGAAAGGTAATTATGCAGTATCGCGACTTTTCCCAATTTTACAATTTTCGGGTTTACTTTATTTATTTATTTATTTTTTTAATGCGTGCGTTTTATCCTTACTTTGAAGAGTCACGTGGGGCAAGTAGAAAAAGGACGTAAAAAATATTTTAAAAATAAATAAAAAATGTTGAAGGGCGAAGAACTGATGTCGTTGGGGGGTGAAGCCCCCACCGGATATAAATACGTATAATGAAGGGAGAGAAGTGAGGAACCTTCAAATGTACCAACATGAGTGTGTTGAATGGCAGATTACGTATTTATGTCCGGTGGGGGCTTCGCCCCTGGACCCGACAATTAAAATATTGGGAAACCCATCGGGGGCTGTGCTTCCTACCCACGTCCGCACCGCATTCGTCACTGCATTCGTTTACATACAAAAAATTGGGGCTGTGGGAGGACATGCTGACTATTATCGTGGATTTTAGGTATTTAAGGAATCTCTGCAGGCCTCCCAGTAACGTTGTTACAGTATATACATATACAGTAATCATGTAATACCTGGAAATTCGAAGAAAAACATTATTACCCATTATTATATTGGCACTTGTCCACGCTTCGAACTTGTCTTGGCCACGTGCCACTCGAACTCCGCGACTCCGCGCCAGAATGTTGCAAAAAATTATCTCTTCGCGGGTAGATGCCGCTCAGGAGTTGAACTCTCCGGGAGCCGAAACGACGAGTTCGTGCTTCTGACATTGCCGGAGTTTCTTCGTCCCGGTTCGCGTCGTGTACGCGTGGTCCCGTTCTTTCCATTCCTCTCAACTTGTTCCGTCATCTTTCTCGTACCACGTAATCTTTTACTAGGAAACATGTACGACTTACTCAACTGTTGAAATACTTCATAATCTAAGGATATTATTGTTAAGTCATTTCACAACTAAACTTGAAATACCGAAAAATTTTATTCATAGCCTAACTAAAATAACTATAATGTTTACGAGTGTTAAAAAGTAATCTTACTATGCTAAAAAATATGCAAATGGATACATACATGATATTTTTCTATACTTTTCTGTCGCCCACATAGCACCGAAATATTTCGAAAGGTAGGTGATCGCTACCTTTACCGTTGAAAGAATAACATAAAAAATTATGGACCAAATCCGAGAGGTTTTGACCCAGGTTGGAATGGTATGGATTGCCCCACGCGTACCCAAATTTCCCATTTACCCGCATTATGCGTGCTCAATCGACGATGAATTTGTCCACGACAGTGGTTATTTTAACAACGGATGTATCTCCGCGATTCATTTGGTAGTTGTGCAGACTCGTTGGTGGCCTAAAATAGAGATGCGATTTTAATTGGTATAAGTGGCGATGTCGATAGTTTTCGTGGTAGTGTGAGGGCGAAAAAATTAGGGTGTCCCCCCCTTCGATAACCATTGGTTCAGGTTGATCAGCTACTGACTGGTTCCACGTTCCTGTCGGTCGCTCGCTCTTGTCCTCATCGAGCTTTTACGATCAGCGCCACTGGCCATTGCAAAACGAGACTCGCCACCCATCATCTACTACCTTTATTTTTTGTTCCACTTCTGCTTAAGCCGAATCGTCGTATGGTCGTCGTTGTCATTCGTGAGTTGCGTACGTGCTCGCTCGTTCGATCGATCTCCTAATTTATTAATGCGCTGTACGTGGGATTCTGAGTGCAAGACCATTGGCGATGAGTCCGTAAACGAGTGTGTGGCACGAAACCTTCGAAAGGGATATCGAAATTAATCAAGAGTTCCGAGACTGTTGAGACTGTTTTTTCGGTTGGTCATAGGCAGCGTCAGAAATTGCTCACTTTTACTCAACGTTCACCTTTCTTTTTTTGCAATTGGACACTGACCTCAGTGACGGTGAGAAAATGGAGGAGTCATTCTTAGGAGAATGGAGGAGAAGAATCATTTTTATCAAGGTAAAAGTTTTTATATGAGCAATTTGCTGCACCATTTAATTTTCATAATATTTACGTGACTGTGCCTCTTTAAAAAATGTAGTATTAAAAAAAAATGTATTACATGAAATCGAGTGTCTCTTCGTGATGAAAAAGTAAAATAAAAAAGAATAAAAAGAAGAAAGACTTTTTCGTTGGTCGTATACTTATTCATGTGCGAAAGGGAACAATGGGGGCGCCGCGAGGTTTAAAACCGCGCAAACAAATAGCCAATTAAAATTCCAGTTGCGACGGGGCAACATACTTGTATTATGTGGTGGGAGCTCGCGTTATGGGACAACACAGCCATGCATTGTGCCTCCAACGACAGAAATTTCTGGTGGACTGCGGCATGTTCGCCCGAAGGCTATGTGCAATTTCGATATAGTTGACGTTTTGGGATGTGAGAGCAGATCCAGCGAATCGACTTATACTAAAGATAGGAAAGTATGATTTAGAAAAAAAAATCCGTATGACTTTTTGAGTGTTTTTCCAGTATCGAAAATTCAATCGTCCATAACTCTCGAACGGTATGTGGGTTCGAGCTCAAATTTTGCACATACGTGAAGTACTAACTCCTCTTTAATTTCTACATTTTTTTTTAACAAAATGTATAGATTTTATAGAATTTTCGATTTGAAAAAAAAAATCAAATGTGAGTGACCGCCCTAATTTTCGTGAAAGTTCGACGACGCAACTAAATAGTTCTTCGGATCTGAAGATACGTTCAATATTTTTGAACACTGATTTTCGACAAGGTGAGTAAAGCGGTTCAGATTTTCCGTGATTTTGAATTTTTCGAAAAACCCAATTCGAAATATATATATATAGCATTGCAAAATTTGCAGTGCAAATATAATAGAAATTGATAGCCCGCAGAGAGTAATTGGAATTAAAAAAAAGAAGGTAAATTTAATAACATCGATATTTAATACATACTACACATTATCAAATAATTATTAACGAAACAATTATCGCGATGAACTTCTGAAAATCTTTGCTAACCGATCACGGATTTTCAATGATGTTATAGAGGTTGCCCTCGGAGCGAAAGTGCGAGAGGGAAACAGAATAAAGCCGAAAGTAAAAGGATGATGCGAAGTTGGAGGAGATTTCTTGGACAGGAGCAGGGGCTAAGGCAGAAAACGATTACTAAATTATAAAAGCGCCCGTTTAGATACGATCGGAAAGCCATAATTGCAGTACTATTCGTACATTATTGGCTCGTATATTATTTGACGGGATTCAATAACTTCTGTGCAAGAGGCGCGGGACGGTTGGCTCTGGTGCCGATCCTATCTCTCCGTCGTTAAGCCGCATTCGCAATATCGATCGACGCCCTGATGAATGGTCGCCCCCTTTACGCTGCTTACACGCGCTTCCTCGTTATTTTATTTTTAACTTTGTGTATTACTCTTTCTTTTTATATGAACAGTTTTTCTTGCTCTTTTTTTTCGCTCCACGGCGATTATTAACGTTAAAATTGAATGCACGCCATGCTGAGGTGCGGTCCGTAAGGCCACCGCATCGCAGCCCCCCCCCATCGTCACTCGATCGGCAACTGATCACGTCTGTGCGAAGCGCGCGCCCTCTCTGAGCTCTCGACCACGTGCGAAGTAAAAAGATACTGCGAGTCAGTGTCCGAGGCTATCTTTTTCGCTTGGTTACGTTTTTCTTTTTTTACGTCGTTCGATGGAATTGCCGATATGCGATCTTCGATGTGGACCTATCGGTATTCCAGTACTCTCTTCTTCATTCAAAGTCATTCTCTATTGTTATTACTTATTATTTTGTTTGCGGTTAATAGAATGAAAATAATTTACCGATTTATTTTTGTACCACCATCATTCTCCCGAAATGGTCAGGTTTCTACCAAGTTAGACTCCAGTTGAAAGCTCTGTTAATCTTACTTAATTAATGAAGCCGATCAAAAATTAATTATTTTCCGACTTCGCTAAAATAAACTCATTTCGTGCGCGCCACATGGGTGCAAAATCGCTCATTTCTCTAATCAATGACGCACCAATGACGTACGCATTTGCAATCTGGTTTCATTACTTCCTAGAGTTCCATTTTGTTTGTATCAACATTCTACACCGGCTAAGCGGTACAAATGTTAAGAAAAGTCAAAACTTTAAGAGGGCCGTGACTGTAAATACCAACATTATTTCCAGAATTTGTAAATCAGTTGGTATCTTTAGTCTGGGGACCTTTAAAAAAGATCAACAAACAAAATGAGACGCTTTAGAATTGTCAACGAAACATAGTTTATTCTAATACTGAAATAATATATTTTCATTCCATTAAATATAAAATATATATATGCATATTTATTGGATGACTGGGATAAAAAATATAGATCTCTGAAAATAATTTTTTGTTTACTGACTCGCGCCCTTTAATTTTTTCATCACCACATTTTCTCTAACAATGACTACCTATGTTTCGAAAGACAGAGATTATCCTCACAAAATCAGGATATAGTCTCCATTACGTATCTAAATATAATTTCTTGTGTTTAGAATTAGTATGAAAACGACATTACATTTTTCAATTTATCTATTTGCCATAATACGAAAAGTTGCCTAAAACTGTTCCAAATATTGTGAGTCGATAGTGAATGGGATTTGATAGATTTACAATGAAAAATTTCGGACTGTATATTGCAGTTAAATTGTTTGTTGAGCGAAAAAAAAATGTATCAGTTGTATCGAAGAAAACGCATATGAAATTTTACTTCAGAATTAACCACCGCCAAAACGTCGTTATTCCTAAAGATTTAAGATGGTTGGAGGGGATCATGTAGTACATCGACGTACGTATATACTATATACTTACTATACATGTTTCAGATCGTGGGAGTACGAGCGCAATAACTTGTCTTATGCTGGCCAACGGTTCATCTCTTCCCCTTCGTCTCAACGTGTCAGAGGCAAGACGTCGTCGAGGGGCCCTCGATAATAAAGCGATCGGACGTTCCGTCCGTGGATATAAATTTCACTACGCTGTTTGTGAAACCCGCCAAGAAGCCGCACATACGCCACGGGGTTTCACCCCATGTCCAGGTTACATTCCATTTTATTCTTTGGAGTCTATGCGTGCATGTAACCAGATGTACATGCATTTTGTACAGCGAGGAAAATGTACTTTATCGGATAACCCAGCCAGTGAATGAACAAAACAATAACTTATACAGAAAATTAGTTAACAATGTGAGTGGCATTGGCAGAAGGAAAAATATTTTCTCATTTTTTATGTGAAAGTTACTAAGAGTCAAAATTTAAAGTATCAGTAATCGAACGTATAAATTAAGTGTTTCATGTGATTATCGACATTTCATGTAATTTTTCGAGATCAACATTTTTTGGCAGATTGTCGGAACCAAAACTTCCAGAAAAAGTTTCGGAAACGACCACTATTTTTTTTAAATCGAGGTATCGAACTTTTTCCTTCACCATCCATTCTGAGGATAATATCTCCGACTAATCTTTCTAGAGTAATTTTTCGAGGCTAATTTTTGTTACGATATCTTACATTTCTCAACCTGTCAGTTTCGTGGTTAAACTGACAGATCAAAAAACAACTGATAACTGAAAACAATTGACTCTCGAAATCGAGCGCGATCAGAAAGGTCCAATGTATCATCCTGTCACTTTATTATATAGGATACAACTGAAGATAAAGTAACCCTTTTGTTCTTTCAAAAGTTTTAAGATAAGTGGGTAAAAAAATAATACGTTCGAATTACTAGTGCTTCACTGGTATGATTTTCAAGACTATCTATTCTGATAAAAGTAGGATTCTGTATACTACAGATTTTTTATTTTTAATAATGTACTTATACTCTCTCGCATATCTAATTTCTCGAATCATCCTTTGACGAGTGCATATTAAAAGCCACAGAGTTAGATAAAAATTGATGCAAGGGAGTGAACTGATCATCATGCGTGTGTAATCATCTGTGGTTCCCCGTTTCAACTCTCACGGTGCATGGAACACGATCGGTAAACGCTCGTGAGATCTTGAAACACCATCGCGTTGAGTTATCGTCATCATGCGTTTCAGATTCAGCTTTAGGACCGCAACGCGGTCAAGCCTGACACAAGTAGTGCTGACTATGATGACTTTGGAGAGAAAGAGATATAAGCTAGATTGAGGAAGACAGGAGGGAGCAGGGCAATCCCAAGGCACCCAGAGTTGTCTAATCTCATCAACCGATCTTACCTCGTCGCTCGAGCAGTGGAGACGACGTTTCCTCGCGGATCCTCCACCAGCAGGGGAGCTCTTACCGTTTCCCTTTGTCTTTTCTTACTTCTCGTCGTCTTCATTCTCCTGTATTTCTTTTTCCCTTTCCTTCCTTGTCACTTGCGAGATCATAAAGCACGTGTGTTCATTTATCGTCACGTTGGGATCGACTGTGATGTTGGGATTACAGTGGCAATCCTTCTCTCCTAAATTTCGTATTCTATACCTTTATTTCTCACTCCTCTTATGTTTTTTTCGCCAGAAATATAGGTAATATACCTGGGAAAGAAAACTTGGATTTTGGATGAGTATCGGTGTTACACAGTGACCGGCATCATCCCCATGTCACAGCACCGATCGTTGAGGGAAAAGAAAAAAATGGAACCTGAAATGTAGCGTCTGTGGAATACTAATTTTTTAACGGGTTTTTTTGGAAGAACAGAATAATAATTGAGCTGCGAAGGTAATTGTTTCCGTGAAAGCTTGGAGTTCCGTCGGAAAGGAAAGGTTTTTTTGGAAGAATGACTTTATCGGAAAGGGATACGTTAGGAATTCGGGTTTCTTGATGAGATTCCAAAACTTTTTACAAATCTACGGGGAATAACGGGTTTCTGGGAAGGTCGAACGTGTGGCGATCTTTGAATCTCTGTTTTCGTTCTGTTGCAGGACAATAGAAAACTTTCGATTATCATTTTAATCTATTTAAGGCTTTATTTTCTTCTGTGGAGTTGTAGTTGTCTTTTATAAGAAAATCATGATACAATTTCGTCTCTTTCATTGTTTCACTAATTTTTGGTAACCATCATTATGTTTCTTGTTTATTTTTGTTAATCAACAATTTTTTTTAGTCTTACTATACTGATTCAAGAATCAATCGTGAAAGCTTCCCACACGTGAAACTCAATTTGAAAATCCTCAGGCTTCAATTCAGTGGTAATGTTATCACGTCGAAGATCCACGTCGAATTTTGGGGTTTATAAAATGATATACTAGTGTTGAAGCTCATTTTAGATTCTTTGCAACGAGTCCTTCAAAAGCTCCACAGCTTTAAAATTGTCAAAGCCATTCAAAAAGAACCAGTACAGTATTATTCAAATGGCAAACACAAAAGATGACCAACCACGTTAGGTTGTCCACATACTTGTCATCATGACGTCCTACATAACTTGGAAGCTTTTAAACTGTCTTTCGAATCGTGATTTCAGCAGTACTTTATCGAGAAGTGATTGGGCTTCGCAAACGTCTCTCGATCAGCTGTACGAGTACCGGAACGCATGCCTACTATTCAGGTTCCGATAATCCATCAATCAATAATCCTCATCGATAGTCGATATATCAATCAAATATTTCACGTTCACTCTTTCTATATTCATTTCCTATTCAAATCCGAATTCATAATTTCATCAATCGTTACACAACGTATCATCGATCCTCACAATGTATGACAACCCTTCAAAATATTCATTCAGGTCTTAAGCACAACGATCGATAGAATTATGAGATTTTTATTCGGAACGGAAATTACAGATTAATTCAAGTTTGATGAGGAAAATATTTATCGTATATAAGATTTCATCCAATATTGTTTTTGCTATTACTGTATATTAGGATGTGACATTTAAAATTTTTTTTTTAGAATTCTCGTGCAGATATATGGATATGTAGTTAAACATATTTTGCTTTTGCCATTTAAATAACATCTAAAATAACACCTCTACTTTAATTGCGAGTGACTTTGTATATTTTAAAGTTAGAGAGTTTTTGAACGGCTCATTTTAAAAGTTATGAAATAAGCTTCAAAACTTGCGTAACACTTTACAATTCCCAAAACTGGGTTTTCGAATAAACGATGAGTTACGGGAAAAATAAAAACCTTAGCTTAATCTTCGATTCTGAATAGCTCTGTCAATTTAAATTGTAACCCTGAAGGGCCTTGACATACTTACAGATGAAGCCAAAATTTATATTACGTCTTCATCTAGCTCTGATGTATCCATATACGTCTGAAAATCGTTTAGATATTCTCCTGTAGATATTCGAGCACTCTCATCGCCGCTACAACACGTGACATTAATCCAAGAATGGACAAAGCTGAACATTGGAACCGAGAAATTGGAACGAGGTCACCGAGTGTATGTTCGCTAATAGTCGAAATTACAGCTTCCCTCACTTTACCAGCAGAATCGTGGTGCGTTATAATAACTCAATATCGCCGTTTTCCCGTTGATTACTATGCATCGATCCAAGGCTGCGGAGGAGATGAAGGGAAGAAAAAGTATCGACTTGTCGTGCCTTCAGGCTCTGCACGCATCAGCAGAAATAGTCAACGTGATCGTCAAAGAGCACGAAGGTTGTGTTGCCGACCTCGACGTATATTCACGTAAGAATTTCTTTTGAGACTTTGCTTTCTCACTGAAAAATAGCGAGTGTGCCGCAAGATCGGTGCGCCTTTGCCTATATGTAACTTTGCCGATCGTCACGAAAGAAAGAAAAAAAGGAAAAAAGACAAGGAAGGCACTGAAAGGAACTTGCCTATGGAGTCCACGGACTTCGTCTCACAATCTTCTTACACGTTGTTACGACGCGTTTGCAACTCTCCCTCTAACTACTGTACTCGTACGAGATATATGCACCTATACTCCAAAGGGTGTGTACAATGAAGAGCTGCTCTCACAGGATTGACAAGGACGTCTACATGTCGGTACCGTGCATTCTCGGAATAGACGGTGTATATCACATGGTACGACAGCGGCTAAAAGATCAGGAAAACATTCGAAACGCACTTGTCGTGACTGCGGTACTCTTTGGTATAGAAGCGGGAACGTTGAGGGCCGAGGACTGCATAAGAATCGGCGGTATTCATTCGACTGTCAGGGGTCACTGACGATACTCCGAGACTAGAAGCTCAGCGAAGAAGTATATTGCTTCCTCATAGAGAAAGCTTTGTTTTCATGACATTTTTCCAGTTTTTCATGTCAGGATACTCAACGTGGTCGTGGTCGGAAATGTTTCTCGACCAAATGAAAAGTACATATCTTCTCTATTTTAATATACTATAAAAAAAATTCAAAATTATTCGAGTTGATCAGCGTGAATGCATGCAAACTTGAGCTAGAATGCCGCATATAACATAGGTGATATTAACTTTTTATTAAAAAAAAATCTAACCCTCTCACCCCTCAACAAATAGAGTGCAGGTTGATAAATTTGATAGCTATTATTCAGGATTGACATTCCATTTGCGGGGCTTTGTCATTTTCTCTCTTTTTTTTAAACATCCACATAGAGATTTATCCACCCTGTCACGGAAATCGATCGAGACGCTCGATCTGTGACGTTGGCATTATTGATGAAATTAATCAAATCACGTAAGTGAAGTACGGATATTAACTATAGTATAATATGTGGATGATCACGAAGCTGTAGCTTGAATGGATCCGAGAGGAAAAGTCTTTCTCGCTATATCGGAAATTAGAATCTCTCTACTCGGTTACTTGCTTGGGTACGAGAGAATCATCAAGTCGGTTTGCAAAGCAGAGCGACAAGGACGTCGACTGAGAAGAAGAGGGCACCTGCACCGGAGATAGCTCATGTGTTCAACCATCTGGCTATCGATCATGAATTAATGGATAATGTACTAGCTATATTAATGGGAAAGATATTAGCCATATACTGCAGTGATTATAATAAAAGAGCTACAATATTAATTAAATACGTGGTAAATGATTCAGCTTGTATATATTTGTAAAATTTTTTCAAATACATTTACTCGTATATTATTTTAATTAAGGGAATCGAGGTATATAAAAAAATGCATTAAAAGATAATTTTTTATTGACGATTACAGGTTTAAAAAAACTACAAATTTGCAATTTTCTGTATTATATTAGTACAGTGAAATGTACTCTAGAATAAAATAATCCAGTTTTGTACTGCAAATTCGCAGTAGATTTTTTAACAGTATGTATAATTTATTTCGAACTTGTTTACCATTTTTAATCCACGGAGAATCGATTACCATCCACGTGCCAGCAACAGACTTTCACGGAGAAGCAAAATTGAAAACGGAAATGAAAAATTTGATTACGTCTCGTGACAGCATGTCGACGGGAGACGGGACCCACCTGCGGTTGGCGAATATTGGTAGGAAACAGCTGATCGTTGGCTGTCTGCCACTCGTGATCCGTTTACTTCTCCGTTACCGTAATACGATAGTTCAGCTGGAAACTATGCTTCCAGCGCCGTTTCGACTAAACGACGTCTGTCTGGTAAATGAGGAACTGTTGAACATATTATATCCGCATCAGTACAGCAGCAGTGGGATACTCTATCCATATCCTTTGCACTATTAAAACATTGAAAATTTTTAAAAAATCTTAACAATATTTTTTATTTTTATTTTATTTTTTAAATATATTAATAAAAGAAAGCCTCGGATCTAATTTGTTAAGGAAGATTAATGCCTTTGTTGTTGATGTTATTTGGTTTACTATAGAAAAAGTTCTTGTTTGCAAATGCTTAAACAAACTTTATTAACTGCACAAAAAAAATCAAGTTTATTGTTAAAATATCGAGTAAACATTTAGAAAAAAAACTACGGCGAAGCATCTGTTTTTTTTTTAATTGTAGCATCAAAATGTTTTGTAATGCACGAATACGATGTAGACATGCAGAAGTGAATAAATTTTTACATTTTTATTGAAAAATCAAAGAATTTTAATTTTTATCTGAATTTTTTTTTAAATTTCTTTAAGCGACCGTCTCTGTCAAAATATTGAGTCAATTTTTCATCTCCCTCAGAATATTTTACGCAGCAAGCATTTTTGAGTGAGTTTTTTTTAATTATCTAGAATTGGATACAACTTTACACTCTCAAGCCACTTCACACTGACAGGTTGACGTAAATAAGGTAAAATGCAATCTAGTCACAGCAGTGAATATGATAAAAAGTGAAGTAGGAGCTTCACACTCCAGCGTTGATGATTGTTTTCTTTTGCCCATTAAACTCTTTGATTTCCCTATAGCTGTTTTGACTCATGAGTGCAGCGCTACCGGAAGGGTCCCCTCGAGTTCCGCATCATGCGCAACCTGATGACAATCCACGCACGGGTGGTCGATGATCGGACTATGGTTCGGAAGGGACAATAATAATTTCTGGGATAAAGAACGAAAATTTTTAAAAGTTGTCATTAACATCGTTGTAAAAAAAAGTACGGGTATCACGTTGGCCTAAAAACTGTGTAATTGTGATCAATAATAAAATGTCATCAAAAAGAGCAGTTGAGACAATAGCGTATGTAATTTTTTGGAACACAAATATTCGTTTCATAATAAAGTAAATAAAAAAGATATATAAGGGATTCCTTATTAAGTGGGCCGCTTTCGAATTATATTTTTATCACCTATTCCTACACTTTCTATTTTTTTGTTAATTTTGTATAATCAACAGTGATATGTACAGAGCCTATAGAAAAATTGGCATGGTGGGCAAAACATATTTGGAGGAATAAAAAAAAATTTCAAAAGCTGTAGTAGACTGGCGTTCGATTCGATTTTTTAGCTGGAAGAAATTCTATACTATTTAAACTGAGCGCCGTTTTCCATCTTTTAAATAATGTCTCTACGCGTACAATTATACTTGATAGTGTTTAAATTTGTTGAAAAATTTCATATTTTATTTAACGGGATTAAGAAGACGAAGTAGTTCATAGTCAAAAGCCATTTTTTCGTTCTTCTAAATTCGATTTTTCCATTTGATTTCAACCTGTCCTGTTGGTTCTGGCGTTCACGCATTTCCTTATCTACCATCCGGATCTCTATTATTCCATTTCTAACACGCTTCGGGCGCGACGATGGGTCTTGGATAAGCTGGAAATTCAATCGGAGATCATGAATCACTGGGCCCCAGCACCCGTAGACTCCTCCGAGTCTCCATTACTTTATTACAACACTGACCCACATAGCTGCGTACTGCATCAGGGTGGACACGGGTTTTATTCTCATACCCTGAACATGGAATCTCTTTTTCGCTTCATCTTTCTTGCCAGCGACGATTTTTCTCTCCGTTTTATCTGACACTGTTATCTTTCTGTGGAAACTAATATTTTCATGTTGTTCACTAATCTACGTAATGCAATGCTATGAATTTTCTGGCTCGAGCAATTTAAAACCAGCTCGATAACTACAAAGACAAAAAATTAATTTGTTTTATGTTTTTTTCAAAAGCTATTTTTCCGCTCTTTTTACATTATTTTTTGTTCATCCTGCGATTCTACAGAGTAAAAATGAAATTCAAAGTTACGCTGTCAAATTGGATCTGCTATTATTATATTTCGAACGAATATTTTTACAATATTTAAAAAAAAATTCGTTGTTATATGATAAAGACAAGATAGAGGATGGAATACAAGTAAAAAGAAAAAAAAGAATTGAAAGACTGTGGAAGCAGTGAGAAAAAAAATGCAAGCAATGGTAAGGCGAGATTGGAAGAAACGAGGTTTCTTTGGTGCTGCTGGTGGACTCGTCGCGCTATCGGATCGTAAGGCGAGCATTTACACGTCGTCCGTGCGCCCCCGCAGGCTCTCGGTTTCCGACTGATTTATGTTTCTCGACGCGACGACTCGCGGTCCTTGAGATCCTGAAATCCATACTCAACGACCACGAGGTCGAACGACACAGGGTTTTCTTATCGCGCGAACTCCTCCCTCGACCCCCATCCCCTAAAATTCAACTCTTTTTCTCACTCTCATTCGTACTCCTTATAGTGTTTCATGTTACTATATTCAGCGACACTATACTACTGTAATGTTACTTTTCTTGTATTCTCTCTTTTTTTTTTCTCGTTGCCGCCTGCATCGTCATCCGGCGACTCCACCAGAAGCAACTGTTCCTCATGTATTCTGTCCTCTCTTCTCGTTTCCATCGCATCTAACCATCAGTCGTACACTCCTCGTTATACACTTACTGTTTCTGGGATATAAGAAAAAAAAAACTTCGTTATCTTCTTTTTCGCCATCCTTTGTGCTTTTGGAATTCAGTCGTACACACTAAGAAGTAAAATATAAATTGTGTTTTAACATCAGAAACATTGTGTCCACAGAAATGTTGTGTTTGACAACATATTTTCTGTCACTTTCTAGTTTTACAGAAAAAATTACAAAAATGATGTGTTAAAAATTGTGCATTTTCATTTTACACACCATTTTTTTATTATTGTAAAGTAACAGATTTTTTTTGTTTGTTTTCCTTCCAATGTAACATATAAAAATATTTCAATTATACACACATTTTTTTCGTCTATTTCTAATTTTTTCTAAATAAGTATTTATAAATTCGCCAAATTTCTGTGTCACTTTTGAAATTTAACAAAAATTCGTGTAATCAACTTCTTTTATCAAGTATGGCTGTAAAATTTGCAGAATGTTTTGTATCGAGTTGCTCGTTAGCAGCGCATACCGCGAAGCAAATTAATATGTTACATTTGAAAGCAATCATCGTTCGGTCTTTTTTTTTATTGCAACTATCTTCACAATATAAAGCACGCATGTTCAAGTGGACTGATAATAATATTTATTTCCACCCTCGTTTCCGTTCTAGTTATTATATTCAGTAGACAAACAACTGTGTCTGACTACCCTGAACTCGTGACAACGGATGCCAAGGGGCTGTCGGGGTCTCGCTATAATAAGCCTCCCATCCCCTCACTCCCTTTCCTTTCTCTTCTTCGTATAAAGTCTCTTTTATTACCTTTCAGTACCGCAGCGCGGGTTGATACCTATGGTTTTAATAAAATGCATCGAGGCTCTACTAACGACCCGCTGTTTCTTCTGCTCGTCAGATTCTCGTTATTTCTTAACCGGAAAACCGTCGCTCTTATAGTATTTTCACGTGACGTTATATTTTATCACTGGTGTGTACGATGTGGGGATGATGCACAAGGCTATACAATTTTATAAAGAGCCATTAGTTTTCTAAAACTTTTTATTTGAAAATTTTCACATACGTATAACTTTAAGTATAAAATATCTGTTGGATTAATCGTTGTGTTAATTGAATAATATTTTCTATCTATTGTACAGATCTTTTGGATAAATTTGTAAAGTTACAGATTTTTTGTTGTAAATTTGGCGATTTTACAATTTTTTAAATATAATTAAGGTGACAGAAAAAAATGTATCACATTGACAAATATTTTTTTGTCATAATGATGAAAGATATAAAAATTACTTACGTATCGTCAAACAAAAAAAGCTCATTGTTTATTGTTGAAAAAATACAACATTTTCAACAAATAATATTTTTTTTTGTGAACCGAGATATTGAGAAATATATGTCAAATTATTATAAAGATTGTGTCGATGTATGTGGATTGAATTATTCGGTAATTATTCAACCATGACAAGAGATTTTTGGTGACATCGAAATCAAGGGTCACGATACAATTGATATTATGGACATTTTTCAATTAGAAGTTTCAAATTATTCCATAGTGAGTATTTACTTGCTTTAATTGTAGGTAAATCACTAATACTAAAGCACTTATACTAAAGTGATAGTGCATTAAAAACATAATGTTCGGTACCACCGTATCAAATTCCTTCCGGTTACCGAATTACGAAAAAGAGAAAAAGAAACACCCATAATCCCAGTTAGGAACCTGCAGCCTCGAACCAACAAAAAAACTGACGGTTCCGGATTGACGGCTGCCTCGGCGTTGCGCCATAATAACCACAAATCTCGGCCGGTCATTAAACTTTTAGGTTATCGAAAAAAAATATATATATAAAGTGTTAAAAAAAATCTACCTATAAGTATCGTTCAGTGTTTCGATTGCACTATAAATTTCACAGTGTGCTGCTAAAATCTGGAAGCATCTCAAAGATGCTTCCGCTTAAATCGCGAGTGTTCGTTCAATCCAAATATGTTCGATGAACTATGGAAAATCTGCAATGTTGTTCAACGACACGTAGAAGCCTCTCCGAACGAATTAAAGACATAATATCGACTTACGAGAGAAATCTGGTGCCCCGTTTTACGTCCTGTTGTCCAAAAGGGATGATAACATCTTTTTCAACGTCAAAAATTTGCTGTCCAAAAAATCCAATCACTTCAACGACACCTGGAAGGCCTAGTTCAGCACAAAGTCCTTCCAACAGATCTGTATATCCATCCAGAACGACTTTGTCCTGTAATCGCTTCGTCGAGACGATTGCAGCGAGTCCTGGATATTTTTCAAGCCCATCGTCATCCTCTAGAAGAACCAAATGTCCTTCGGAGTCTTCCACGATCATCGGCCTTCCAACGATCTGTCCGGGACCAAATTTGCAACGATATCTCTCAGCAAAGGGTAACTGTCCGTCACTAAGAGGAAGATTATCACTCTACGAGAGTAAACGATCGAATCCTTGTTCGAAAACAATGACAACGATGCCAAAGAGACATCTGAGCTACCAAATAAATCATCAAAATCTTGATTTTCCAAGGGCTGGAAATTGTAGGACAATTAGCAATCTGGGATCACCAGAAAAATCAAGATTTCCAACTCGAATTTCTGCCGCGTGTCTTTGCAGTGATTCTTCTCGATCAAACTTGTACAAATGTCCACCAATAATTTCTCTGCCAACATGTCGTCCCAATGGATCGGACTCTCGCTATTCTTCTCCTAGAAACGTTTGCTCGTCTTCACCGGCACATTGTATTTCAAACTGTTGTAATATCCGGTCCAACAACGGTTCGAGAACCTGTGAGAGAAAAAATATTACTGGCAATGTTGATCCACCGTTCTCGTCGCCCACACTGGAAAGAGAATTCACCAGCAGATTCGTCAAGGTTCAAATATGCTCATGTAGATCTCCCGATGACAGATGACTCCTGTTGATGTTGATTTTTTTACCTGTTGTTTGAAACAATTGGAATCGACGAAAGTGTGAGTCAATGAGATTTCTATTTCACTATAAATATCCAAGTACACAAACAATTTTCTTAAATTTACAATACTGTTCGATGGGTACTCGAATTGACTAATCTCATTCAGTAAAACTTGAAGATTCGACTGATCCACAAAAGAGTAAAAATTATTGTAAAATTGTCGAAAAGTGGAGCTTAATGATGTGGAGGAGGATGAGAACTATATTATAATGAAATGAGGTGGAACCGTTGAAGAAATTGAGTGGATTGACTGGATATACACGTACGCATTATCGAACGAGCTACCGAAACTGCTGTGCACGCTGTAAACATATGTAACTATCGAAAAAGTGGTGGTGATGATGGTGGTGGTTGTAGCAGTGGTGGTAGTGATATATACAGCCTCTTCACGAATGCACCTTCCCACTTCCTCTGCTCTGCTCTTGCGAAATATCGAAGGCGCCGAAATACCCCAGGGCATCTGAACAGCCCTGGACCAGCGGCGTAATTACTCAGGAATGAGTTATCGCGTGGCGCATAACATTGCAGTATATATGCGATCCCAACGCTGCCAAACTGCTTCTCAGAGTGGTGGACGAAAACAAGAAAGAATATTGCTTTCCAGTAGCTCGGACATTGGGGAACCGAAATGGTTAATTTTAATATGCAATATGAGCCATTCCATATCAGTGCAACCACAAAAAAGAAAGATTTTCTGAAATAAATTTCTCAAACGTTCTTTATTAATTAAACTTTCCATTAGTTTAGAACTTTACAAGCAGGACTAAACGTTTCATCACAGCCTCTCGTAAAAATACACGAAAGGTAATATAACTGAGAGAATAATCGAACTGGCGACCTTAATGATCCTTCGCATTAAATTCCCGACTGAGCAATCACGCCCAAGACTCATGTCGATCAATCGAGCATGAAACCGTTGAGTGCAGTGCAGTGTTAACTCAACGTTAACTAAATGGGTTAAACAAAAATAATAAAAAAATGGAAAATATACACATGGACTTTTTTTCTTCTTGCTGTCTTGTGGCCAACCAGTATGTTTAATTACCAATGAAATCTAATAAAAATTGACGATTCATCAAAAGGATACCGATTGCCAAATAGTGATGAAATAGAAAAAAACAAATTACGACCCTTGGCATCACAATTTTTATTCATCGACGTGAATGAAATGTGTATTTCTGCTTTGCTGGGAAATTGGAATGTCGTTAGTACAAAAAGTGACAATTTAAGTGGGATCTTCATTGATTTCAAACAAAGGTCGCGAATTGTTTTTTAATAGCAAAAAAATGAATACAGAGAATTCTGATTATAATAAAAAATGTACAATGCAGCTGAAATTAATATTAAAATAGACAGTTTTTTGATACTTAGTTCCAGTTTATTCGGCAATCAGCATTCAGGTACGAGGTTTAATGATTTAAGTAGTTTCTTTAAATCGGTAGCTGAACGGATACGGATGGATGGTCAGATCTTTGAGGAAAAGTGGTAGGCCAGGTAGCGTCGAGATGACAAGGAAAAAGGGTTGCTGCAACTGGCTCTATCTATACCAGTGAGATCATCAACGCCATCGTGAGAAACACCTGCGGTCTACATAACAGTCTCCACTTTCCTTCAGGTATAAATACCAGCAGTGCAGGTGCAATCCATCACGTTGTATTTAATTCCAGAGTAGATTGATCCACTGATAAAGTAGCATTATGATCCGAGTGACGTTAATGGCTTTATTTCTGGGTTCAGGGTTGTCGTCACGGTCTTGAAAAGTACGTCTTCGTGTAGTTGGCTTCGTGTAGAAACAAAGTTCAGTCGTAGACGTTTTTGTTTTGTCATTTTTTTAATCATCAGGAAACAAAAATTGCTGTTAAATCTGGCAAAAATAATATTGAGAGGCTCAAAGACTGATTGTTAATTGATCAAAGTGATAAGTGTTATTGAAGTAATTTCAAATAAAATAATAACAATAATTACAATAACGGAAAAATATGATGAATGAAAAAAAAAAATTCGTATTGCATTATCCAATCAAGTTATAACAAATTCCTTCGATTTTCATCGTCTACTCGAGTAACATACATCTTAATACGTGGAAGTAAAAAAGAAAAAAGTGGGTCCGTACAAATTATTATGACAGCAGGGAACGTCTTGGTACAGTTATATGCATCATATATTTCACGAATATTCGCGTGCACCGAACTTCACCTACGCATTCAAATTTCACATCGCGTAATGCAAAATCCGACGTGAATTCGATTTAATCCTAACGAACGAGCGCGGCACGCAGGTGACGACTACTTTTTTTTTCGTTACAACTACCGTCTGGACAGCGTCTTGTACAGTTCGGTGGGAGCTTTCTCGCAAACGAGTATGAAGATAAAAAAAACCTCATGTTAGTTTTCTCGAAGCGAAAATGTTAAACAGGATTTTTGAAAATATGTTAAGCTAGTCCTTTTATATCTGTTTTAAAAATACGCACTAGAGGACATTTTTTTTATCTGCACTCTTACAAAAAAAACAACAGCACTGTTATTTGTAAGGTATAACGATACCTGACATACAATTATTTCCATGGGGGAATAGAAACACATTACAAACAAACTACCAAATTACCTTTTTTTAAAAGTACCAAAATATGGTACTTCTTAAAAACTGAAAATTAACAAAATGGAGAGTAAACGAAGAATCCCTTCTTGAAGGCTGTGACGATGTGCCAGCCCGCAGAGAGTTCGAGGATTGCGGCCCCGGCGTGTGGCGGCGGCATTGGCACGGCTTCCGAGGCCGGGTCCATTTTTCTGTATTATCTCGATGACGCGACCCGAGGACCATAATTTATAAACCGGGACCAAGCGCGCCGGTCTCTCTTGCGATCGCGCCCTGTTAATGACATAATTCCCGGACTCGCCGGCCCAGCACTATGCGCCTCTATATGTATATTTTCTTTTGCTTTTGCCGAGGCAAAGCATTGCATCGTGTGCCGTCCCCTTTCTCGATCCGCGATTTCGTTTTCTCCGACGAAGCGTCGCCGTATAGCAGAAGCCAAGAGTAGAGGCGAAATGTTACTTCGTAACGTGAGCTCATGCGAATATCATTGCCCGATATTCGTGCACATTTATGTCCAGGGGCTTCTCATACGCATTCCTCTTCACCTTCGTCTTCTTCATCTACTTCGTTAGAAGAGAAAAGTATATACGGGGGATTCCATACCGATTCCATCTGGTTCTAACTCTTGACCTCCCGGATTTGATTCACGCTATTTTATGCTGTAGATCCAGAAATTTTGTTCGAAGAAATGTCGCACAAGTCCACTTCATTATTTGTTACGTTTCTGTTATTGTTAATTATTAAATTTAGAGTAGGGGTTTTTGGAAAGAAAGGAGAATACGTTTGTAAAATCAATTGAAATAAATTTTGTATCTCTAACTAATGGAAGAAATTGCCCTGAAGACGAAGCTACCGTTCGTAATTTGTAGTCTTGTGTTTCGAAACGAATCATCTTAGCTCACGCCAATATTATTACCCGATATCATTGCTTTAAGTTTTTACTGAGTTTTTTCTAGCGTCTTCCTCATTTTCTTTTTATTACGTTGACGTAAGTGAAGCTGAGTATACTTTAAGTTATTTTCATGATTATGAAACAAAGATAGAAAACACAACTTTGCAAATTGCTTCCTCATTGTTTTCCATTTTTTTTCTTCTAAAGACTAAGAGGTTTAATTACTTTGAAGGTTTTATGAGCCTGACATACACGCGCGTTTTTTTTTTCTAAAAATGTGATGCTTCTTCCAAGTTTTGAATACATTGGTATAAATCTATACAACTACATAAATCTCAACAGCTATTTTTTTATAAATAACAAAGCTCCCTCTATGAGAAAGCAATATATTTCTTAAGCATATTATATAAAGCAACTTATAGCGTGTGCAATGCAATTCATCGAAACGAAACGGACAAGGAACAGAAAAGCTCAAAAAGAATTACAAACAGAGAAAATCAGTCGATAAGTTAGTGAGAGAAAGAGCGATAAAGCTATGGAAAAGAAAGAGGTGCAGTCGCGCCGTGAGTTCGCGATGAGAAAGAACCATGAGAGTGCGTGCATGACACGGCGGTAGGTGCTTGTAATTACACTTTTTATTCACGCTTCAGACATAATACCGCTCGGTTCCTGGTGGCAACGTCGACGGCGTCGAGCCAACTTTGCGTGGATTCGTGTTGATGGCAAAGCCAGGAAAAAAAGAGGAAGGAGTGTGCGGGACTTTAAATGAAATTGGAATAAGAAAGAGGATTGGAAAAGGGAATTAAAACAGACTGAAAAAGTGATAGAATGAGGATAAGCCGACATGCAGAAGAAGCTCGGATGAGCAGGAAAACGTTGAAAAACGAACAAGGAAGAGATATGTTAAAAATTGTTGACCAATTATCGAATCCTAAATTATCTACATTACTGCCTCTATTTAGATAAATCGAAGAGGATAAAAAGTTCTACATCTACAGGAACATATAATGTGAATGAACGTTACAGTTATCCAAAAGAGAGAAGCTCGTAAAGTGCTACATCGAGTAATCCGAAGCCAAGTAGCGCAGCATCAGCAGTTCCAACAGAACGATCAGAAGTAACAAGTGGTCAAGAAGCGCCAGAGTCTCCGAGAGATAGAGAGAAAGATTGAGAGGGGGTGAGCCTGATTGAGTTACGATTTAATTAGGCTGCGCGGCCAATCAGTAATTAAGATATCAGCTAATCAACTCAAAGACCTGCCTTACGTGCACGGTTTCCTTTTTGTTCGCTAACAATTAATTCCTTGTTCTACTTTTTATTCGTGTATTCGTTCTCTGTTCGGTATATTTCGTTTTTTCCCCACTCCTTCTTTTCATTCAAGTTATTGTATATATGTATAGTATTTCGAATCATTTTTAACTACTGTGCAATCTATTTTAATCAGTGTTTTTTGGTTCGTTAGTTTACTTCAGATCGAGGTCATGACGATGGCAAAGTTGCGTTCGTTTTGGATTCCACAGATGATGAGAATGGAGAGTGATCAAGCACCAGACTTACTAAAAACAGTACCTGGCTTTTACAGAACCAGTTTCCAGGCTTTATCGACAGTATACCATCATACTATACCAATATAGTACGATATAGACGAAAATAGATAATACAATTGTATAATTAATTATGGAATGAATAAAATTAGAACGCAAACCGCGTATTTCGCTGCCATCGGGGATTTGCTGAGTTCCAGTAGAATAGTTCCAATTTGCATAATAGACCGTCTGCGTTGCGACTGAATAAACACAAAGCATCACTTGGTATTAAATTAATATCACTTCATTCAGTAAATATGCTTATAGAGATTGTGACGCGATAGTTAAATAAAGCAGATAAAATTCGGCGCTTTCACTGACAAAGTCTTGATACATTATGCCGGATTCGGTGGAGCTCCGCTAGACAAATCCGTTTTCCCAAATCGAAGAAGCGAAAATGCTAACCTTTCTAAGAACAAAAAAAAATATCCACTTGTTACTTTCTTATTGTAAGTACGAAATATGTAATTTCAAAGTGTCGCAGTCCAAAAGGAAAGATGATTGACAAATTATGGTGTAAATGCATGTTTTGACTATTCTCGGTTTGAAAAAGCTCATTTACCAATTTTCGTTCGTTTGTCTGTCTGAGGTATCCGAAATCAGAAATAACTTTTGAAAGTGTCTGTAAGCCACATTGAAATTTGTTGTGTCTTCTATGTATAAAATGTAGTTATCATACTGAAATTCATACAAAAACATTTATCATAAGTTTATTTTTAGTCTTCAGTTTGTTCAAGAAATTAGTATGATTTCAGTGGAAAAGATCAATGTATATTTTCTCCTATAGATAAAGAAAATTCTATAACCATTTCCCGCTTGCGGTATCTCGAATACGGTAGATCAAATTTCAAGAAATAATTCACTCGATTTGAATAAAATTCCGAACTCGGGCGTTTTCGATGTTAACCAGAAAATTCAGAAATTCAAAATGGCATTTCCAATATGGTTTACCACTAGAACAAAAAAAGGATCTCGTTATTTCCAAAATTAATAATATGTAAGTTTTTATTTTTTTAAGATTAATCTAATTAAGTAATCAGCGACGTCAAGAACCTCATAGTATCGAGTTTCATTCTAATCTAATGACTTTTCTCATTTTTATCCACCATATTAAATCTCTAAATTTCAAGATCAGATTCGTAATTAGCGATCTCAAAAATCTCCGAGAACCTAGTTTCATCCAAATGTAATTACTTCTTCTATTTTTGTCGGCCACTTTGAATTTTTCAATTTCATGTTTAGATTCATCATCAGCGAACTCAAAAAGCCCGGAGTAAAAAATTTCAAATAAATCGAACGAAACGAGTAATGTATGGCTCAAAGTGTTAATAGCGCTATTTTTACCGCACTTAACACATACGAAAAGTTGAATTTTTTGTACACGTGTTACAACAAAAAATGCTAAATTTAAAAAGTTTGAGGCAAACGATTGTCGCATTAACACTATTGAGAGAATTGGTGTAACTGATGCAGGTTGAAATGTCTTTATTCAAGAAAAATGTCGTCAGTCATAGATAGCAATTAAACAATCTTGATGTCAGCGCAGCTTCTGAAGATTTCTTGATCGCCACAACCGAGAGCTCCGGTGCCATTTCCGCAATTTCCCCAAGTGTTGCCGGTACGGTAGTGCCATCTGAATGTGCAATGTTCGCAAGTGAGGTCTTTGGGGAGTACGAGCTTGACTTTGTAATGCCTCGGTGCATCGACGTTGGTGTACTTCGTACCACCAGTGGCAAGTTCGAGCTTGTGATTGTCGAAGCATTCCTCAGTCTCCACATCAGTGGAACTCTTGAGTGGACAAATCGCAAACTCAAAGTATCCCATGTGGCTTGCCGTCAATTGTACGTTCACCTCAATTTCAGATCCGGCCTCGTAACTGTAAATATTACAATCTTTAAAAAAATACTCGGTTTACACTAAATAAATCGCAGTACTACAGTAATAATGTAACAAGAATCTTGTACAAAAATTTGTACATATATATATATTTAAAATCGTAGCTTCGATTTGTAATTTCCGTGTAATACTAACGTCTTAACAATGGTCCCGGTGCCGTATTTTCCACCATTCTCATTGGATCTTGGCGGTTCAAGAGCAAAGTTATCACCGCAGGCTCCGCACTTGCCATTGTTCTTTTGGTATTGGATCTGTAATTAAAATCACCATCACGTAACTCTTTAAATTTAATGTAACGAACATGAGGATACATTTTTTTTTGTAACGCTTTAAGTAGAATCAACATTAATAAAATAAATATTTTTTGATCGTACGCCAACACCACCGCAGAAGTTTTCATTGTCAGTGTAGTCTGGGGGTGTGTTGAATCCCAAACGCCAAGCCCAACCACGATGAGCAGGGTCGGTTAGCCTACCGTGACCTTGGACAGCTGAGAGACTTAATGCCAAAATGGCAGTAAAAAGTAGTATTTGTTTGAATGCCATTTTTAATTTTTTTGAAATTACTGAGTGCGTCGTCGAGGGTGTGTCCGACTATTCGATACAGTAGTTACTTATTGAAATGTGCTTGGACAATCGCTCTCGTGGACTTTTATATGTTCAAGTGTTTACACAGTTGACTTACATTATCATCGTTTGCACGTGATAACATTTTTGACGATCAATGTTTGCACAGCAGTACCATCGGGTTTCCTCGTTCAAAAACGAAGGTAGTCCATTGATCAATCCGGAAATTTCCGTATATACGACTACTTCTTTGTATTTAATTTCATTCACAAAGCACATTGCAAGAATTATAGCTATTGACAGTCGTTAACTTCAGTTAACCGGACTTCCGATACACCTGAAGTATTCGCATTTTGCATTATGTCAAGTGCCAAGATAACGATAAAAAAAACTTTTCTTTTTTTATGCATAGTAAAGAGTGAGTCGGGGTATGAAACAGATAGTGTTAAGTGTGTCATGTCCTTGTAAACGCGGACGACGAAATGTTAAACCGAATTTTTAATATTCGCAATCAATGAAATCTTCACTGGGTTAACTGAGCGTTTGATACTATGACTGAGGAAAGTGGAATATTCAGTAAAAACAGAAATCAGAATCGCGAGTGTTCTCTAGCGTGTATGAAAATCGATCACGTGCGTAGAACCGAAGCCTCACATTGTGCCGAGTTTCCATTAAAGATGTAGAAAACGTAAATACAATTAAATGATTATGTGTAAAAGAATGGATAGTCCTAAGACAAATTGGGATAGGAAATTCAAGAAAATGTCGAAACCAATTCGAAGTCTACAATGAGAGTGTTATTAGTCGCTTATTCTTGTTTCAGTTCAGATTTAAGAACTTCTTCAATCATGTTCCGGAAATGTCGGTCACATTTGAAGGGGTCGTAGATTATTTGTCATGGTTTTAAACAAAAATACAACCTTGTTTATAATGGTAACCGTCAAACCTGTTTAAGAAGTCCCATAGCACCGTGTTGTTCAAATACAGCAGCGCCGTAATCGGTAGAATATTTTACTACCACCTTACTATCATTTATGCATTGCTTCTTGTTTTCTTCCAGTCTCGTTCAACCGCTTACGCACACATATCACGCTTAATAACCTCGATGATAGACTCAAAAATGTAATAACGCAAAAACAAATCAACGGAAAGAAAAACTATGGAGAAGAAGAGGCGATCAACGTCGTTGGGAACTAAGATAGTAGAACAAGAAAATTTGACTATCAAAAACGAAAAGTACACGACCATTCTGAGATCAGGACTGGAGAGCCGATCCTCAACACGAAGATCCATCGTGAAAGAGGACATCAAGATTGACGACAGTTTTGATATACCGAGATTGATCGAGCAGCGGAAGTATCGTTTGATGAAGAACGGTCTCTTCATAAGTACAATAAAAGCAGCGATGTATCTACTGAGAAACACGATTCTCAACAACTGGACGGACTCGACTCTCGTGTTGATCCGCTATATTCTTTCAAGCTTCTTGCTCATCATAGTAACTCCTTTATTTGTACCTAGAATCTTGCGAACTTACACAGTTACAAGTTCCCTGAGATTTTCGGTCATAGGAATGTCCATCGTAACCCTAACGACCTACCGACCATTTCCATTCATTTTCATGGTTCAAATATTTCTATCCACACTCCCCGAATCCGTACTAAATGTCGTCGTTCCTCTCTACATGGTCAGAATCGCGAAAATCTGGTCGCGCATTAGTAGTATCGATCTCAAAATAACGGTTCTCCGTCTTTTTGCACTTGAGAATTTTCTTTACCACCTAAGCCATGTCTTTGTCGCCACAGTCGAGTACATACAGACGGATATTCCAGATGTTGCGAATCTGTTGGACGTTCGAGAAAATTCGACTTGCGGTATTGATTACTGCGAACGAACAAGTCAACTGATTGCGAGTCACGTCTATGACGTTAAAATCAAGAACTTGGACATAAGCCTGATGATTTTGATGTCACTTGCGATCATTGCTGCTGCATTGACGATCGTTGTCGGTACTGTCCTTGATCGGCTGGAGACTCTCTCTAAATCGGAACTTGGCGATCAACCAACAACCTGCAAAGCCATTGACGTGTTTCTTCAGCTGTGTCGACCACGTATGTCATATCTCGTGGGTATCAGCCTGTATCATCCATTTATGAGAACCCTGAGAGAGGATTATCTCGAGGCATACGGAAATTGTATTCTCGCGAGAAAGCACGATCACGTGACTGTTATAGTAGTGTCGATAATAGCGATGTATGCGATTTTATCGGCCGAGATACTTGTTGATCTATTTGGGATGGTTGGATCGATTCAGCTGGCTCTAGGAATAATGATCGCGACTTTCGCTGTTTTGAGTTTTTGTGGCCAGGTTTTGACGATTAGTATTATTTCGATATTCATTGTGTTTTATGTAATAGAGTATTGGACGTTGATTTACGGAATTTTCGTAGCGCTTGCCACGCAGCAATTGATCGGCGATCAGGAAATCGCTGCATGGGGAATACACACAAGTATATTCTACGCTGGTCTGACTCTCAGTCAGGCTTTTCGTTACTTCTGCATGAGGACTAAATTTCATATCATGATTGTTTTTGGCATTATCGTCCTGTTGATGACACACTTTCTGCAAATTGAAATCAAGAATACATTAGTCACGACATTGACGAAGAGCACAATCATCGATGATTTACATGGGAAAAATAAAATGTGGTTCACCGATTCCAGCGCTAATCTCGACAAAGTCATCGATGATCCTGGACAAATATTGTGGATTGAAACATTTTGGCGACGTACTGTTAATGTCGTCAGTCATCCGATTGATTTTCAACTTTGCGGCGTCAGTGAGACTTCGAAAGAACGAAAAAGGTGGTGCAGTTTATTTGAAAAACGAGCAGAACACCATGACGGGAATGGATAGGATTCAATGCAAACGGAACTTAAAGATTCCTATGCTAAGCATGACGATTTACCGTTATTCCGAAAAATTTTAAATACTCCATACTCCATCATGGCACTCGTAAATCACAAAAGTGCGCTGTAGAGAAATCACTGGGGCATGAAGGTAGCTACTTCTGATTGCCGATGAAAATTACAAGATTTCGAATTGATTGTTGGTATAGACCTGTTCGGAATGAGGAACTGCGAAGGAGAGTGTGAGGGTGTCTGTGCACCGAGAGAAATTTGGCACGAAACTGTGCATCCCCGATGCGAGATTAAACGCTGAATCGCCTCGCTCTCGGGGAGGACGGTGGCGTTCCCGTTGATGGCGAATGGAGCGGGAGTCGAGCAGACCCAGCGCGAGATAGCGTTGATTGTAATTAATAGCCGGCGATTGCATGCGGTCCCCGTCGCCGGTTAATTGTCGGGGCGGAAGAGTAACGACGGAGACTCACGCCACCGCGGGGCTACCTTTCTCTACCTCCGACACTCGGACGATCGACGCTTTCTTCACTCTATTCTGCCTCTTATTGGTCTCTTGTTAACGACACGAAAAAAAAAAAGACTTACGTTAATGTCTCCTAATTGAAAAAAACGTCTGAAGATTGACAATTCACGGGTGAATGTGTATTATGATAAAGGCCATGAAGAGTTCGAAGGACTTTGTCATACAACAGTTACATGCACCCACGCATTTATATTTATAATACCTATGTTATGGTTGCTCAAAAAAACGTTTCAATTTTTGTTGCTCTTCTGTATGAAGAAAGATGTGTATGTATTTTTTTTTGCTATGGGTTTGACAATCCTTTTTAGCATCATATGTTTTTAGAGTAGAATCATTTGAAACTAAAATATGTCACGATAATGTATGTAGATGGTACAATTTAAATTACATATATATGTAAAACAACGTGAATAAAAAATGAGTAACAACCGACGAATATTATCTTAAATTATCTAAACGCAGAAAAAATATCTGTGCCAATCGAATGTCCTCTTGCGTCAAGAGGATTCGCATGAAGCGGACTAGCAATTTGTGGTAAACAGATCATTTTTAACAGTGCAATAAACTTGAGCAACTTTTCAGTTTTTTTTTTACGATTTACCTTCACAAATATTATTTTATAATTAAAAAGTACCAACATTTTTAATCAAGAAAGAAAGTGTATTTTTTTTCTTGCGCCGCCTTAACTCGTATTCGCATACAGGTAACAAAGTACTCTTGAGGATATTTCCATCGAGGGCGTGTGCGCACGACTCAGTCTCGTCCACGGCGTTTAAAAGTTACGGGGCGCGATACCATACGGGAGAGTTGATTTATAAACCCATCGGTGAGTTCCATGAGCATGAGAGTACAGCTGGTACCTATACGATATGAGGCGCCCGCACGTCTGCCTAGCTCCCAGCATCAATACACGTACGAGCGGCTAGTAAATAGTCGCCTTCGGCACCACGAAACCCCCACTATGCGTGTTATTTACCTGTCCTTACTCATACGTGCTCTAGAGTGCACATCGATTTGATTCGATGGTTATATATCTGCGTACGCCGTTTGCAACGCTCCGTTTACCCACTAACTTTTATCCTTTTTATTCTTCTTCTTTTCCGCCCGATACGATGGCAGCATATGGCAGAGAGAGAAAGAGAAAGAGAGAGAGAGTGGAAAAAAAGCTGAGAGATGCATAAGAGTAACACTTGTGTGCCTGCGGGGGTGGCGTCCATCTTCCAGGGCTTTGCAATGTAGACCTGCTGTGAGTTACGAGGTGTACTATTTGCTCGCTTCAGGACACCAAAGTATACGCAGTATTGCACCGAGGACTGTAACTTGATATTAGTACGTTAAAGCACTTTGTGTTGTAGTAGGCGTTGGTGAACAATCATTTTCGCCCATGTTTTTGATTAATTGAATTAGCGAGATGAAATTGGCAGGTAGATATTAGCAGCTCAATGTTACCTGTAAATATGTATGACAGGTAGAAATATATGGCTGGCTGACAACAAGCGGAAAGAAAGCAAAAGGACCTTGGGTCACATTCGTGAATGTCAGACGGGGCCAAACGTCAACACTATAAAGGTAAACGGCACTGTCTTTGACATCTTCAAAGTATATGGAGAAAAATAATGAATTGCCAGAAAACCAACTTCGGTGCCAGGTAAACTGACTTTAGCTGGAATCATTAACGAATTTTCAAGGGCGACGTAAATAAATAAGTTGACCTATCTACTCTTCAATTGTTTTTCTCAGTGACGTGTTCACCAGTTTTCTGTTGTTTACGAATACAATATTTTGTCAGACAAAAAGCTGTACTATTTTGTGCACTGAAGCATTCTTAATGTGATGACACTTATTTCAAAATATGTATTATTAAGATTTAATGATAAAATTGTGGTTTTAATAATGCTAGTCTACGAACGTGGTTTCTGACCATTCAATTCAATTTCGTTCAATCGTCAATTTACAGACAGTCGGCAGATTATTAAAACTTGTGAATTAAATTAAAAAATCTATCATCGATTAAAATGAATTTTAAAATATTTTTGTCAATTAGAGATTTTTCTTAAAAAATAGCGTAATTGCTATACTGAACCATTGTGTTTGCATTGTAAAAACCTGTAGGTTCCTTGCTTATCAAGTGCGGTATCAGAAATCACAACCATGCTCTGCATTGTAATAGCATCTTTGAGACCTCTGTCGGCAGAGTACGAAACCTTGTTCGTATCTCGAAACACTTCTGCACCCATTGAGTAAGTTGTGTGCTCATCTCTGGTTTGACAACATCGAGTCGAGTGAAAACTTACTAGATCATGGATTTAGAATTACCAAGAATAAGTTAATGAGAATTTATTTAAAGATTTCACTCTTTTAAGATTAAAATAATTGCTCTGCTTCATGAAATCATTTTAAATGAAATTAAAATGATAAGAAATTCCAGCATATTTATGTCAGATTTAACATCAACAAAAAAATCTGAGTGTACCGATCACATTGTCTGACTTCGATCAATATCACTTGGAAACCACGAAAACTCTCGTTTCATATATCGTTACATATGAAATTTTAACTGGAACGATTTATTTGGTATAGATGTAAAATACAAAATGCCAGAGGGTCGAAGAAATACGATATAAGGGAGAGAGTAATTACCATAGCACGGTCTGATTGCCGATCCCTACTATACCCGCCATGGTCCGATAATTGCCTAGCGAGACGATTTGCAAAATTGCTCTATTACGTGGCTCGTCGAGAGTTACGCGACTGGTAAAGACGCTGGCTTTTACAGTGTACATATACACGCGTCGGTGTACATTGCACGTGGCGACTTTCCCTCGGTATTTTCTGCGGTATACACACGCGGTACCAAAGCACGCAAAGCGTGTCCCGCCTAAGGCAATATGCGCCCACCAAGAGCAAGGGAGTGGAGATGGATTATATAGAGACGCTGTAAGTTATTCGTTATGGAAATTGAGACGCGACGCGCGGCAAAGTGCCGCTTTCCGTATTTTTAACCGGTGTTTACTGGCGAGAGGAGGATATATGATTACCCCATTTACCTACAGCGAGTATACATGCCCCGCAACGTCTACTTGTTGAACACACGCCTCTTCTGAAACTCCCGCTACCCAAGAATTCACTGTCCGATCGGCATATTCCTGTAACGATCGCGGTTTAACGCGATATCTACCCACTAAGACGGAAGCTCGAAATCGTTATCGCTTTTTGCGACTATCGGATCGGGGATTTTTACACCAAGCATACCATCTTATAGAATGTATAAAATGCGGTGCTGAATTTTACACCAATCGATGTTGACTCGTATATCGGTGTGTGGATTTGTTTCCGATGTGTATGTGTGTTTTCTGTTATCGATGTATTTTAACAATGAGGATTAGAGGCTGTACCAATCGATTAGAGGTAGAAATAGAAAGTAACATAAATTTGTACAGTTGAGAGCTGGTGAAGTTTCGATATCGGAGACGCTTGTCACCAGCTCATCCACTTTTGGGAATTTCTTTTCTACGTCTCGAAGATCATAAGTGACAAACAAATAATGTATCGGTGGTGAGTAACTGTAGACACGCAATCAGCTTAAAATAGATTTACGCTCAAATGCAATTTGTCGTCGCACCGGTCCCAGGTTTCCTCTTCACACATTACCGAGTGTAACTGAAATGTACCACAGAAATGTATCGGGGCAGCCTAAACATACTGAAAAATTCTGGAGTCTATGTAACGAGAACTGTAAAACAATTCTAAGATATTCGCGCGCTTACGAATTTCACCACCGCAACTAAATTCTTGTATCCCATTATTTTGTATTTTTTGGAAGGTAGAAAACTAATTCCCCGAAACGTGAATTTTACAGATGACAAACATCTGCAATATAGTAATATCATTGCGATCTCCTCTTAAGAAATAAAAATAAAATTCACTAAGATGAATTGTCAGTGGTTGATTTTATCACTTACAAGCATTCTCCACTTGCGACGATTTAAAAAAGAAAAATTTTCCGTCAGCCAATTGGCTATGTTTAGGTTGATCTAGATTCTGCGGTCAGATCAAATGACAAAAGTGAGATTCCCAACTGCTACATTTCTAACACTTATATACACTATAATAAAGCAGTTCGCAGATTTGGTTATTTCGTATATTCAAAGGCTGTCGTTGTCCATCTTCCTCTGTCCATCAATTCGTATTCGCGAATATATTTAACACACGAATGCTAATTCCGTCGTCAAACCTTTGGTCGAACCGTTAAAGCTTCAATCGGTCCACGGTTTTCTCTCATCTGGTTTGTTATTATACACGCGAGTCGACGAGTCTGTAAACCTATACTGGGACACGAATTTACCGCACTTACTTCAAATCCATTGATAGGTAGAACATAAAACGAGGTTGCACTTCAGTACTGCAAACGACAAAAAAAATACATGTTATTAAAAATATGTATTTGGAATTATATGTATGAAGCGATCTCTATCAATCAAAAAAACCTAAAAGCCAAAAAATTACATTAATTTCTTTAACAAACGAATATAATTTCTACCAAAATCTAAATAATTAACAAATAATAACAGCTTGTGAATTTCTGCAAGCAAAAAGAATTGAAGAAAATTACAAAAAGTACTACCAGATATTCTAAAATTTTAAAATGTTGCTACTTGTATTACATCGATACTCTCTCTCTATCTGATATTCCACAATATCAGATAGAGAGAGAGTTTAAAAAAGGCAGCTGTAAGCTGAAAGAGATGTGGTTGCCAAGTGGAAGACTGAGAATATGAAACGTGCACCGCATCACGTACGTTCTACTTAACACATTCTATCTCAATAGCTGAATAAAAAATTGTCACATAATTGTTTGAAATACATCACTAGCAAACATAAAAAATTGGAATCTAATAATAACACGTGCATTTCCTTTTTTACGATGAATCTATACATTGGTTCGAAAGAGATGATTCTCTACTGGAGCGTTGACTCTAAAAAAAGAATGCTGAGAGAACAGAAGAAGGAGATGAGAAGCATGTGAGAAAGATAGTAAACCCAACCGTCAAAAGGGGAAAGAATACGGTTGCCATGGAATGATGCGTGAGCACGTAGCACACACCTTGAAAAAATGTACAGGATCGTTATAGTTACAAACCAGTGACCTCCTATATAGTTGCATCAGCTGAGCCGGCGTTCTGCAAATATACATATACGTATACCGTACACGTGACAAGCCTAAAACCTCGTTGCGCATAGTGATTCATCGTTGCACGAGACTTCGTAGCTTTTATCATTTTTTTAATCTTTGTCGGAGTTACTGTGTCTACCTTCCAATTCCGACGAGTATAGCATCAGCATGTTGAATCATGACGCAACATGATGGCGAATCGACGACACGAAACGTCATGCTTATACCTCGAACAGTAGACTTGTCAATGAGATACCTCGATTTTTAGTAGACATTGGTGATATTAGATACATAAAATTGCAAAAATATAATACACATCACCCAGAACAATGTATGGTCGATTTTAGTATACACATATTTCCCTGAAGTGACTAAAATATCTTTATGACATATCTGAAAATGTCTTCACAACAAAGAATAATAAAGTAGGAATAACTGTTTGTATAGTAGAATGCGTTATATTCTTTTTTTTATCACATTTAATTTGTTGATCACAATTCTTATGCTTTTTTTTGTTATTTCTGCAATGTTTTGAAAAATGTATGCTTTACATGAAATTTAGAAAAAAAAATGCCATTATGTGAACAAGTCTAAAATACTAAAAATAAATTTCTTAATAAGTTTAGTAATAAAATAAAATACACGTTTTATTTATCATTTTATTATCCCTAAGGAGATCACAAATCTAAGATATTATTCAAATGACAAAAGATGGTTCAATGAGACAAATGATCATATTTTTGTCAATGTTGATATATTGGTACATTCAATTAATAAGGTTTTTTAAAAATATTTTATACTTATCTAACATTTATCGCTTTCTTGAATTTCGATCAAATTTACAATATGTTCATTATAAAGCTGAATCTTTTGTAGATAAGAATATGTTTATTATTTTTTTCTCACCTAAATGCATAAGCACATTCATATAAACTAATTTCTTCATTAAAAAAAAAAATTAATTTTAAATTAATTTTTTTTAATCGGCAATATATTTATTATTGGAAATCCGAGACCTTTTCACATAAAACTGGAGAAATAAAAAAAGTACAAAAATTGAGATTAAGAAAAAATCACTTATATTCCATCATATCCAGAAGTTAAAATTCGCTCGTCAGTGACCACGAGGTTCACGAGTGTCTCGTTTATTTTAAGAATCACCCATATATACATGTACAAAATTAATGTTTATAATATCATAAAAGTTTCGCCCCAGTTCTTGGGTCAAAGCGTTAGAAATTTTGCCACTTTATCTCATAGTATCTTCCGTACAGTATTGTCCAGCGTCAATCAGTACAACGATAACAGATACTTGTAGCTTCCTGTGCAAACTATGGCCTCCAGCGATTCAACACCACGATATATTGTGCACAAAAGCCAAGAGAAAACGAAGCCACATATAAAAACCACGTTACCGTGTGTAGTGGTTGGGCGTTTTGATGGAGGCGCGTGCGCGCAATCGACCGCACCTTTCCACGAACTACCATAGACCGTATACGTGCGTCACGGCATATAACTCTTTTATTACAAAGTTATTACGAATATTGCAACATATTACCCAATTCTGCAATGTAAACAAACAAATGTTTCTCTTTATAACAATAAAGATCCTGAGACTTTAGTTGCGATGAGTTAAAAAAAAAAAAATTAAAAAAAAGTTAGAAAAATTAAAGCTGCGCGTCAGAGAGGCGCATGTTGTGGCGCGCACGTCTCCCCTATAAAAGGAGGGGACAAGGTCACCTTCCGTAACATACAACTCTCAACTGTCAGAGAGACCGGTAAACGCCGAAACTTTAGTATCTCGTTGGTGCTACGAAAATTCGCTGAGATTAAAATTGATATTATTATCAAAGTGATAATCGACGAGTTAAACTCAAAGGTAAGAATTTGCCTTTAATAATCTTCAAAATATAATTAAACACATGTCATTTTATTTTAATTAAATAATTGTGTTCACGTGTTACAGAATTTTCAAGATTGTGAATTTTGTGAACTAAGAAAATACATTGATCGATTTCATTGGATAAAGTGATCGATCACAATTATTATCAAAGCTTATTATTGAAACACCTTATATATTGCCGTCTATTGTCTGAACGATAATACGCTTGATAATGATTGCCTACTGTGTTGTAGACCGAATTCCAAAGATCTTTCGTCGTAAATTGCAAGCATATATCACATTACAGCCCTATTGTGTATTTACACAGGCTTTGAACGCCGTGAGGCTGATTGATAAATTGGCACAAACGAGCTACACATATTTCTTTAGTGTATATTGCGCGAGTGATACATACGTAGAATATTCGTAACGCTATAAATGTAAAACAAGGCCTACATTAACTCGGTTGAATGAACGCAATAAATAGGACGAGGTCGAGAAAACCCTCCAACTGTCTTTCTCGACTTACATCATTCTTTGTTTTATAAGATTTAACTTTACTTTTGATGTGTGCTGTTGCCGGCTAAGAAAAGACTTGCCGGCGCGTTCGTGTGCACTCAAAGCGGGTTTCTTTTCTTAGCATTTCTTGTGAGGTTGTTCACCCTTGCAACGCTGAAGAGCATTTTTTTCTTTTTTTTTTGTGGCGGTAATTCATAAAAAAGAACATAATTAAAAAAAAGGAATCAAAGTAGAACTTTGCTCATTGCTTCCTCATTATTTTTAAATTTTTACAAATCTAAACTCTTTACGAAAAAGTATGTTGATCTATTTTGGCATCCTCATGGAGGAAGCCTTGAAAAAAAAAATTCTCTGAAAAATGAACTCTTTGTTGAATTCTCATCAAATTCAGTATTAAACGACACATTCTATTCAAGTTTTGTGTAAAAATTTGGATCAGTTGCTTCAACCGTTCACGATTTTATACAGCATTTAAAAATAAATTATTAAAATGTAAATTTCTATAAAATCTTAACTATTTACTTTACCGATTTTGCCCAAATTTAGTATCAAACATTTGACACTCGTCGAGCATTATGCAAAAAAAATTTAATCAGTCGATTGAACTGTTCTCAAGATAGCGTTTTCAAACAAAATTACGAAAATACAAATTTTAATCAAATCTGAACTGTTTTATCGATTTTACAATATCAAAGGTCTCACCACTCTGATTAAGCTTTGTCTCAAGTTTCAGCCCGATAGACATCTGTTTGAGTTTGATAAGAGACATTTTTCAAAATCTTGTAAATCCGATAAAATCAAAATGCTTCAATCGATTATTTCAACCGAACGCGCACATACATACATCCGGACACATTTTCTAAACAACTTTTCTCGATGTTTCAGATCATTTTTAGAATACTGACATGAAAATCTCGGAAAAAAAAGTTTTCATGAAAACAAAGCATCCTGTATGAGAAAGCGGTACGACAGAATTTGTTGCCGAACTAATAAATTAATACGGACTATTGATTTTCATCCTATTTTATTTTTTATTATCAAAGAAATAGAACGCGTGCGCTCTGATTCACCCGGTTACACACGACCTCGTGACCTTCAGTGAAGGACGAATCTCCCGTACTGTTTCACCTTGAAGAAATATTTACCCTTGTTATCGATCGTGAAAAACAGTCGACTTAGGGTTGTTGACTCCGATTAGAAAATATTTTTACTCGCGATTTATAATCACAATTAAGGAGGGAATCATAATTAGGACACTAAAAAATGCGTAATTTTCGGGATTTTATTTTCTCGACTCAAGTAAAATGAAATTTTCGTTAGCTTCTGGATTCATTACGTACTTTTACAAACAAACATAAAGAAAAAACCAAAAAAGGTTCTTAATTGTAATTTAATTACTTTCGATGTGAAACTAATCTTTTTTTTCTTGAATATTAAAAATTAATCAAATTGTAAGGTTTTAGAAAAAATTACGAATAAAAAATAATTCAACTAAATTGTTTAAAAAAAGCTGTTAAATCTAATTTTTAAAACAAAATCTATTAAGTGCAAAGAGTAGTAAACCGCTTTTGATACATTATAGATGCACTATATTGGCGTTATTTCTGACTTATTTGTTATTTTATGATAAAAATAAATGATGCGTCTATTAAAGTAAACAGCTGTAGCCATATTTCAGCTACAGTGAAGAGATTGAGATCATTTATTGAGATTTGTTTATTCTTCTTTTGTTTCAGCAAAAAAATGGCTACTTTGAAGGAAAAACTTTTGAGCGTCGTATCGGAGCCAGTGTCTACAGGAAAAAACAAAGTTACTGTAGTTGGTGTTGGTCAAGTCGGTATGGCTTGCGCTTTTAGCATACTGACGAAGGTGGGAACCGTTTTTTTTCCTTGAATGACCTTAATTATACAATTTTATTATGCCATCAAATATTAACCAGCGATTGTATGTCAATTGTACTGTACTTTTGTATTACTGTTAGCAACAATGCACTTTAATTAGTGAGTTTAAACATTTCGAATATTGCTTACATTTATTTAATAAATTTTACAGTGGATATAAAATTTGGAAATTTAATTCAGTGGCAACATCCAAAATCATCACATTTTCTGAATTAAAATAAATTTTATACCATTTAATATCATTGCAACATTCTTAGATCCCACTTTGAACATCAATAAATAAAAAATTGGCGGATGAAAAAACACATTTTTCAACTTTAAGAAATTTTTTAGAAATAGAGACAAATAAATTATCTTATATTCCAGAGTGTGTCGAGTGACGTTGTGCTAATTGACGTAATGGAAGACAAGCTGAAGGGCGAGATGTTGGATCTTCAGCATGGCAGTGCATTTTTGAAAAATGCACGTATAAACGCTAGCAGCGATTATTCAGTAACTGCCAATTCGACTCTGTGCATTGTAACTGCAGGAGCCAGACAACGCGAAGGCGAGACCAGATTGGATCTTGTACAGAGAAATACCGACATATTCAAAGGAATTATTCCTCAGCTCGTGAAATATAGCCCTAATACAATTTTGTTGATTGTATCGAATCCGGTGGACATTCTCACTTACGTGGCGTGGAAGTTGTCCGGCTTGCCGAGAAACCGTGTTATGGGCAGCGGAACTAATCTTGACTCTGCCCGCTTCCGATTTTTATTATCGCAAAGACTCAACGTCGCGCCGACCTCTTGTCACGGTTGGATTATCGGCGAACACGGCGACACAAGCGGTGAGCGACATTATTTTAATACTTTCAAGAAAGGCGCGAGCGTTTTTTTTTCCTTCTCCCCAAGGCCTAAATTCGAGGCGATGATCACACAATCAATTGTGCGAAAGATAGACACCGGCAAATTATCTTTAGTTGTCACTCAATCAACATCTAGTTTTAGTAATTTTAGTAATTTTTGGCGTCGGGTTTTATGTGAAACGGTGCATATCGAGGTCAAGACTCACACTTTTAATTTAAAATGAAAAGTTTTTTTTACGCACCCTAATACTTATATTCCAATATTTAAGAAAATTTTTCGCAATTTTTTTCCGGTACGTGAACTGACTGCAAAGAAACGAGGAAACTGATGAAGAGCACAGTTTAATAATGTTATATAAAAATAAAAAAATTAACGATAATTGCGAAAATGTTGACGATTTTTCAATATTGTGAGGGAAAAAAAACTTTGGTCACACAAAATATACACACTGAATGTTTCAGTAATATTTCAATTTCGAAAAACCCAAAAACGGCATTTTTAAATATTTTTTATGAAGAGCAAAATAGAATAAGGTATATCAGCATAGAATAGATAGCTGAAAGCAGCGTTGTTAATATATTTTTACAGTTCCTCTCTGGTCTGGAGTGAATATCGCTGGTGTTCACCTTCGTGATTTGGACGAGAATGTCGGCACCGACAAGGACAAGGAAAATTGGGGTGATGTTCACAAGCAGGTTGTCCAAAGCGCTTACGAAGTCATAAAGTTGAAGGGCTACACATCCTGGGCCATTGGTCTTAGTATTTCGAATCTTGCGTCAGCCATTCTCCGGAACTCCAATCAAGTTCATGCCGTTTCCACCTTGGTTTCGGTAGGTAATCGATAGCCTCCGGGTTTACGTAGATAAGGTTTTATCGTGTTTTATCGTTTTGCGGTAAAAACATAATTATTTAAAAAGGAATATTTCTATAATATTCGGGACAGATTTTGGCCGAAGGTCAGAAATGGACAAATTTTGATCTAAGGTCCATGAATCAGACGCCTATGGAGAATCTCATTCCTTAATATTATACAAAAAGTGTCCCTTAGTTGTAGGTCCTAATAATACATCCGTCTTGAGACCCGACTTAAAATTTTTGGAAATTCTATGTTCCTCAACTTCAACTCCCATATATCTTAGGTGTTGATCGGGCAAAGCCAAAATCTAACCAGTACATTGTTATCATAAAAATGCACTCCTTTCAATGAAACAATCGAAATAGTAATTATATTTATTAAAAAAGGCCTATTTTATTTATTTGAAAATTTTACGAAACATATTTTACAGTATCCAAAAGGCACGAATAGACTCTTGCTTGCCTTTATAACGAAAATTACCGCATATAACAAAAATTGTACCGATTGATGATAAAAGAAATTTCCATTTTCCTTCTCTTTTTTGTTGTTGTTGTAAACATACATTTTTTTCCCCAGGGACTTCACGGTATTCCCCAGGAGGTTTTCCTGTCCGTCCCGTGCACACTCGGTGAAGTGGGTGTGACTTACATTGTGCAGCAAAAGCTCACCGCGGAGGAACAGTTTCTTCTGCAAAAATCCGCTACAGCAATGGAGAAAGTACAGAAAGATCTCAAATTTTAAGAAAATCTCTCGTCGTAGATAAAATTTTTCATTATTGTATCATTGTTAACATTATCGTCGAACCACGTAAAATCGTCGTTGATCTATCGATAGTCAAGATGAGCGTTAGTGTCTTAACGCCAAGCATTTAAAAAAAATACATATAATCTCGAATCATTCATATGTAATTTTGGATGACCAGAGTATTTTTTTACCGGTACTGAGTATCAGAAGTTTTCAGGGACAAACACGGGCCTTCATTCTTAAAGTTAACGTAACTTCAAATCTCATCGAAGCTAATTATTTATTTTCTCTTTTTTCGGTGCGCTGTGAATTGTCTTCGTATTTATGTGTAATAAGCACAAGTGTCTTGCTTAGTACTCTCGATACTATGTCAATAATGTAATTGAAGTAGCATCGTCGATTAATTTAGATAACTAACTTAAGAACGATCGCCAAATTCCACGAGACATTGCGAACTGGTGCTCTCTCGTGATATCTCGAGTTTACTGTGAATTGAAGTATTATTTTTTTGATGCTATACTTAATCGTAACCCATGACACAACTAATGATTCAATATTAAAATGCGCACAAATGTTTTTACATTCGCGTCTATTCTTCATTCTTAATGTTTAACAACGTTTTTGTAAAAGTTGTGAATGTGAAAAAAGAAATAATAATAAATATGTGATGTATGTAAAATCAATTATGAATGTATTTTATTAATACCTTATATCAGCCATTTGTTTCAAATTGCACCTGTATGGCATTTGCAAATAAGCAATCAGCTGAATTTGTCCTCACTCTGATTGCGAAACTACAATTTTTTGTTTACATTTGTATACAGCGACCTAAAAAAACTGACAGAGTTCCGAGTTTCACCTAAATCAATTAACGTTTTGGACTTCGGTTCACCGTATTAGAAAAGAGCCCACAAACTCCCGAATACCAAATTTCAAGTAAAATCGTAGCTAAGGAAAGATATGTGATTAACCAGAACTGGCCTTTTCTTAAAGAAAGTATTATCTTTCAAAACATAAGATTGCTCTCATCAGTGCTCATGTGAATATTTGATAAAATTTTAGGTAAAATAAAAATGAATGAAGATTGTTCATCTCAAAACTAAAAATGCTAAAGGCACCTAAAATTGCTAACAGCATTGTTTTTTAATGTGTGAATGCTGTTAAAAGCAACTAAAACCTTAAGAGCTCAAAGAACGTACCTTACGTAGACAACACTACAGAAAACGGTATTATCATTTTTTTTTACCACAGATGCATTTTCATTTCCGGGGTTCAGTTGTTGATATATGATTACGCCGTCACTAGTAAAACTGCCTCATAGTCTAAAAACATTAATATAATCGTCAAGGATACAACATATCGGATAAAGGAATAATTCCATATAATATTATTATTTCCAACGTGTTATTTATTGCAAGCGAGCTTGAGAAAGTAGCTATCGTAATAATCTCTAGTACATCGTAAGTAATATTGTCAGACTATGAAAGAAAAAGAAAACAATCTTGGACATACGCGTGACGTATTATTATCGTTTGCATATCGTTTGTATAAATATATATATATTTACACACACATAAATATACAAACGATAGGTATTTGTATGATGTATGTACACAGAGGTTGATGGATTGGGGGTCATGAAATTAGAGATTAAATATTTTCAATGTTCTTAAAACGTCGAATATGATAATAGCCTACGAATAATTGGAACGTTTCTTCATCTTGTATAAAATAAGATCCAGAGCACCATTTTTTTTATTTTATCGCATTTTTTTTGTTGTTTCAAGATTTTTGTTCGAATAATTAATTATTTACAAATTTCGGACGCGTATTAAATACGGCGTCTCGTCGCACACGTGGCCGACGAGTTCTTCTCTCTTTACTCTTCATTTTTCTTTCTTATTTCTTTTTTTTTTTTTTTATTTTCTTATTTTTTAAATGAAATCGCAATGATATTCGTGGCTGCTGTGGCTCATGACACTGTTGCAGCTTAACACGTAGCGCAATCAAACTTGGAGAAACGAGGAACAGAAAAGTGACTATTATATCGCGAAATCTCATGCCATACGATTTTTAATGACCTTTTCATAAAATCCGACATATAAGGGATTCATCGGCCCTTTCGTAACTCATCGACTTCTTGTACTCTTCTGTACATAAAAAAATTACACTTTTTGTAAAAAAAGTCCGAGATTTCAAACGATTACGATATTTCTTTTTTTTTTTCACGATCGACAATTGTCGCTCGCCGAGTATAAAAAAAACAAAAAAAAAAAAAACTCGAAACGACTTCCATCGCGAGACTCTTGTAACTGCAATAAGTGTTTCATTACTGAGCTCAAAAGTCCGGAGAACGTCGCGTCACCGAATAATGAACGAGTCTATTGTAAATCGTTGTAGGCCCGAAATTTCGCTTCGCTGACCACGGAGGCACGAGAATCGCGTCTCTTCGAGCGTCCTTGGTCCCTTTAGAGTAATTAAGATCACAAGCGTCTTGGGGCTACCCGTTGTGGAATTGCCCCGGGTTAAAATAAACATAATCATAAACATTTTCATTGTATCACTACTTATTATCCTTATCGTCATTATAATCATTGATTCACGTATTTTTCGTTTGGCTGCAACATTCGTTTTTTTTTTTCTCTTCTGTGAATAATAATATAACGTTTATTCGCATTATCATTTTAAAGGCAAAAAACTAATCTATTTACAACGTCGTTTCTTTGTAATCATTATTATTATTATTTTTTGCGAAATGCCATCTTTCTTCTTTCTGTATATTCTTATATCACATGTAATATAAGAAGGCATAACCGGGCAATTGGGCTCGCTGAAAGCTCAAACGAATCTTCTATCTGTGATCGCGCGAAATTTACTCTAGCTGCACAATTGATTCCTTCTCGCTACCAAAGAGCAATTAAAACACTTCATTCCTTCTTTTTTTTTTATCATGAGAATCGAAAGAGTTTCGAGTACATACATGAATAAAATTACCGTATAAAAAAAAAAAAAAAATACAAAATAAACGTTATTGCACTTGCGACGATTCAACGCGCCTCGTTAACACTTAAAACGTTAATTTATAATAAAAGGCCGGCCAATATACACATTCAGCATTTAAGCATATATTAAAATTTTGATTTTCACTTGAAAAACTCTGAATAAATAATAGAAATCTTAAACTTTTGTCAACTTATTTTCTTCTTCTTTTTTCATTTTTGTTTCATTTTGTCATCGTCAATCGATTATTTTGTATTTACGTTCTCAATCGATTCTCACTTTGGACGTTTTGTTCGGTATCGCCGGGAAGCAAACGGCAAGCTCGTATATTAATTGGGTGACGACGCGAGCTTAACAAGGACTAGGCACTTAAGGATCTTCGGGAATGACACTCGGGCGTGCAAACACTATAATTTCAACTCTCCCTCGCGCAATCCTTCGGTCTATCCAAGCGGAAAATTATTGAGTTTTCGCGTCGATGTACGCCGAGAAATTACTTCAATATTTTTTTTTCTCATTATCTCTTGGATGACTTAAAAAAAAAAATAAAAAAAAAAAAAAAAAATGGTAATGGTTCACTAGTTTATCGCTTCTTTTAGAGCCGCCAGTTGCTCCTCGCCGAGCTTGACCTTGTCTTGTATCTCTCGTCCGTCCATTATCAGTTTCGCTTTCATATTTATGAAGTGCTGATAGTCGGCGTATTCCTCGTCGTTAAGGTACTTTGCCAGTATCGCTGAGACGTTTACGCTGCGCTTGTCGATGTTACTCTTCAGAATCTTCGCCTCGCTAAGTTGGTCCATCAGCTTGTCTCGTTTGGATTCCAAGATTTTCTGCAAAAATAAAATATCGTACTCTCGTTAGTTTTTTCAATCTTAATCCCTGACAAGTTCCATAACCGATGTTTCAATTAGCTTTTATATCGTCGAGTTTATCTGACCTTTTAAATGAATTTTTTTGTTTGTTTTATAATAAAGATTTAAGGGAATCATGAGAAAGGATTTGCTCAGTTTTAACACAGATTGAACATTAGTTATAAATATATTTATACAGTATATCAAAAAGCCTGCAAAGTAAGACGTTGGCATTTGTTTCCTAATTATCTGACAGTGCTGGCCAAGATTTCTGTAATGAGTAAGCCAAAATTGGCCCTTATTTCCTCGTAGAGGAAGCTTTGTAAACAGTGTGAAATAATGAGGAAGCAATTTGCGAGGTTCTTCTTTTTTTTATCAAGTGTATCGATAGCGAGAGTAAAATAAGGTAAACGTTACCCTTTCTGGATGATTAGCCGGCATTCCGTAAAGTGCATTTTCAGCTCGAGCCAATCTTCCGCTGAGTCCGAGTAGAAGACTCGTTATTTTGCCAACTTCCTCGACGTGCAATCGGTATTTCGATGCTTCCGCCGGACGGGCAACAGCATAAACTCGTATGGCAACTCGAGCCCCAAGGGCTTCGTTCAATTCACCCTCTTCTCGAACTGCTTCCTGCTCTGCCCTGAGAACTACAACTTTTTTCTCCAACCTGAGTACAAGTTCCTCCTGCAATTCAAAGACTTTTATGAGCATTGATTGAAAAGCTTTAAAAAGACCTGAGAAAATCAGTATCATATATAAACAGAGATGAGATTCATTCAATGAACTGATAGATCATATTAGTCATATTAATAGTCATATTAAATATTATAATTCACTGTAAATGAATAGTTCATCTAAATTATTTCCAATTGTTGCAGGAAAGTGAATATTTTAAGCTTTTTATGATAATATGACAAATCTATTTAAAATGTATCTTTATAGAATATGAGTGCTCATTCCAGGGAACATAGAGTTAAAGGATTAAAAAGTCAATAAAAAAAGAAAATGCATTACCTTTTTCTGCCTGAGATGAAAGCTATCGTTGGATGAAGTGATTGCGTTTAGCGGTGGAGAATTTACCGAACACGACGAAATATCCTCCTCCGAAACGTCACGGGAATATCTGGTGAGGAACCTGGCTTTGCCCTCTGAAGTCGTGAAGTAAGCGGAAGTTGCTGAAAGGGGACTGCTTGGAACGCTCGTCGACAATGGGTTAGTAGGCGTCGAGTGCATCGTTTCGTTCCTGAAGCAAAAAAAAAGCTCAAGCTTGTAAATACTAAATTACGCGTAATGCATGGCGAATCATTATGAGCACAGTTATAAGACAGACGATTACGACATCTCTCTCAGAGTCTGAGTCATTCGGCCGTGAATCAATAAGTGTGTATAAATACGCACTCTGTATAGAATCGACTTATGGTCGGCGTCTATGAGCGAATGACAATGAGAATAAAATGAGCCATCAACGTACATAACAATTACTGTAATTGTAAAATTAAAAAATAAACGATCCTAAAATTACAAATAAAATTATATGAATTTTATGTGACAATATAAATAATGAATTTTACACTTGCATTTTTTACATCCATTGAATATTTCAAAAGGCAACATTCAAAAATATATAAATATATATTTGAATTAAAAAAATGTTTCTTGATAATCGAAATTCTGATTTTTGCAGGATAATAACATTTAAATGAATACAATTTGTTTCGGTGTGCGGATAACTTCATAAAACAGTATATTTAATCAAATTTGATAGATCCTTTTGATTAAATTAAACGCGTGGCCGATTAGTGTGACGATTCGCGCGAAACTATCAACCAAAGTCTCGAGTCTTTGACTCGGCGTGGCGTAGGACAAACCAACCCCCCTCCCTCTACGATATTACCTACTCGTTGACAATATCATTTATAGGCAAGTTGCGCAATTCCCCCAGTCTCTACCCCGGTGCACTTTCACTCGCCTAGAAGGCGTACAAAAGTATCGTACACGCGTGATTCAAACACGAATTCTAACTCAAGGATAGTCCTCCCGTGCGAGATCCATTTTTCGGCGAATAAGTTAGATTACAGTCATAATAATTGTCATTTTGTGAAAAAGAAAATTGGGAAAACATTTTGGAAAAATCATCTAGAGATTTATAAAAAATTTATCTTCATTGACGTCTGGTATCCTTGAGCAAAAATAAAAACAGAAGCCAATGCCCAAAATCTTGAAAATAATATATTTATTTGTAGTCGCTGTTAATATGTTATTTTGCTTTTTACAAAAAAATGTCAGTTCGATTGATTAAAGATTACAAAAATTGGAGGCAACGAACAAATTTCGTAAAATCTGAACTTCTTTGTAAAATCGTCTTCAATTTAATAGTAATCATCGTCAATCCAGTGACTATGGATTTGTTATAAAACATTCAGAATGCACTATTTAAAATATTTCCAAGTTTTTATTACCGGAAATCGTATTTATCTGGCATGTTAAGTTTAATGCATGAGAGTGGTAAAATTACAGGCTTTTATATTGAACTTTCTAATTTTCGACGTATTTACATCAATTACAGTAACTTTACAACTTACATTTTTTTTTCAATATACTAATTTATGTAAAAAGCTCCCTATACCAGTCGCAATGTATTATATCAGTTTAACGTCAAAATTTTATTGACATTATTTCTATTGTTATAATTGTTATAGTTTCCGAGATATTACGGATTATTCTGGAGCACAGATTACATGGCGTCTTGTTAGTTTCGAAATAAATACATGTTAAACAGCGCTTACACCGTGATTAGCATCGTACACAATTTTACGGTGTTGATGTTACTTACTTTCCATCGTCTTCAGTTTCAGTTTCCACCGAGGCAACGGAATTGGAAGCATCCAACGAGGTTGATCGTCTCGGTCGTGGTTGCAATGTAGCTTCGACTCTGAAGAGACCCGAAACATAGTCCGTTGGTTTTTTGTGTTCTGGCACTGGTACTGTAAATAAAATAATAACACATTTATGATTATGAATTATTTGTGATTTTTATATTTATCTACATATAATAAAGGGGAAGAAAAGTACTGGTGCAAGGTTTCATCGAACCCGACCGCATTTATCGCAGCGGCATAGAGATAATGTAATAAACGCGTAGCTTTAGTCGTTGATCGTGTTAACGCTTATTAAATCGAAAGGTCGACGCTCCCGGCCGCTGGCCACTGGCTTCTTCTCCCCGTCTCTTCAACTTCTCCTCTCTCTACTGGCTCAGGAATCCCACGCGTGGATGCTCATGCTCATTACTATATACTGTTGCTTTCAACGACCTAGGTACGTACTTGGATAGTATAACAAATAAGTTGGTGGCTGCAACTGCGTCCGAGGAAATGTGAGCAACGTATATGATTACGGAAAATTCCACATTTGTGCTGAGAAGGGTATGTAGGAAACTTTTATTTTCGATTTTTCGGGCAGTTTTGGATTCATACTAAAATGAACTATAAATTTGAGCTTAATATCGATTGATATTTTGAAGTCGCTCATAGTATATTTTTTTAAATTTCTTTACTACATTTTTACCACTTTAAGGTCATTCTGTAATTTTTTTGGAATATTTTGACTCCGCAACCTTAAAATTGTTAGATTAATTAAAAACTGAAGGGTATATAGAATTTTTTTTCCTTCTTTTTCCCCATATAAAATCGTTTCTTTGGAATTCCATTTTTGAAATTTGTAATGTGACGTACTAGCTTTGAAGCCCATTCTACACCCTTTAAAGTGAATACTTCGGAAGATCCATAGTTTTAAAAATGATAAAGTTACTCACAACAAAATAAATGGTACTGTCTTCTTACATATCATTGAAATGGTGAACACAAATGCAGTGGGAGCAATCTCTAAATATTAACCGATAAAGTTCAAACTTGTGTTCTCTATTCATTTAGTGTAATGTATTCATATCAGTCCAGATATTCTAAGAAAAAAAATGGTCGCACAAACCATACGCTTATCTTATATGCTGAATTGATACCACTCTGCTACTTTATATTAGCTATATTGTAATTTGTATTTCGCAATTCCTAACAGAATATTACTCACCAAGAATAGGCACGAGTTTGTCATTCGGTTCAAGCTGACTAGCAAGATCCCTGCTCAATTCATCGCACTCAATTTCCTCCTGAAGCTTACGTCTTGGTTCGGGAACAACTTGACTATCCATCGAGTCCTTGTTATCGACGCCCTCGTCCTCGTAAAAAATATCAGTTTGTGACGCTGCGTCGCTTGTCGCAGCATTGACCCTCAAAACAATTTCGGATCTCTGCACCATAGTAAGCCCCTCAATTCCCGGTTGCGGTGAGACACATGGCGAATTTTTGTTCTCAATCGGTGAATATCTCGGTGAGCCCAACAGCGAACAGGACGTGGACGATATTTTGGAAGCACTGGACAACGACGACGATCTCGATCTCGGCGAAGATATTCTTCCAAGTTCGATACTCGCATTCGGACCTTCCGTCTGACTCGATCTCGCTCTAGGTGAATTCGACCTGGTCCAGCTATTCTCCGTCTGCGACGGACTCGAAACTTTGCGTCTCGACGTTGTGTGACATTTGGCGATGGTCGTTTCACTGCCATCGTACTCACGAAACGCCTGATTTGGCTCGTTTCTCATCAAAGTTTCGTTGCAATTGTTATTCTTCCGCGATGAAGACACAAGTGTAGGTGACGCTTCGTTCGAACTCGAGCTTGAACAACTGCTTCCGGATCTCCTGGATATCGCGCCAAGCAAGGTTTGCTGGCAAGCCGTACTCTCGTCGCTTCTAACAAATGAATTTGGCGATCTAGGTGGCGAGCTTATCGGAGCCGGTGGTTTTTCAACATCCTCGATATTTCTCATTTCGTCATTTTCCTTAATATGCAAATTACAATTGGAATCAGATACTGTTTCGTGGCTCGAATGTTCCTTCATAGAACTGGCGTTGATGCAGCTACTGTTGCTGCTGCTGCTGCTGCTCACGGTCCCATTTAAAGTCTTCTCAGTCAGTGCGTTTCGTCGATTAAGCAGTTCAACATTTCTCGACGTCATCTCGATCGTCGCACTTCTTTCCCGATAGAAATCTTCGATTCCTTGATTTGAGGCTTCAGCATCGGAAAGCATACGTGTTTGGCTGACAGGTTCACAGCTAGCCGCAAGCTTTCTTCGTTCTCTTTCCAACTGTCGATTTCTGTCGTTCAGCACTTGAACGCTTTGTGGCGAGAGTCTCTCTTTGTATTCGTGCCTCTTGTCCTGATTAGCATGGCGTGGTACGTTGTCACAGTCGTTGTTATTTATTATATTGTTGTTGTTGTTGCTCTCTGATCTCGAGCGATTTTCCGTCGCCTGAAGTTTCTTCGTTAATTCGTGCGACAGTTTACCCATTACTTGACTCGAATGAACTGAATTTCGTTCCTCGATACGCTGATGTAGAGCGTCAACGCTGTGGGACTTTGGCAAATCCATTAGTTGCTGTTGATTATGTTGCTGATGATGGTCTGGATGAGAATTTTGACTATGGTGATGATGGTGATGATGATGATGATGGTGGGGAGACTGCTGCAGTTGTTGTTGTTGTTGTTGTTGCTCTTGTTGCTGAAGCTCATGAGGATGGTGGGGAGTTACTCGAAGAAGTACTGGGTCGTCGTACTCCCGAGATCCAGGAGAATGCTGTTGCTGCTGTTGCCAGTCCTCAAGACGCGCCGTAGGCGACATCGTTCGCTTGTAACTTCCCTCGCTGTCAGGGGCACCGCGTTCTCGTCTGTACGCCAAGTACGAGGCTTTCGACTGGCTCCTGTAAACATAAAAATAATTATAAAGCAATTGTAATTACATACACATTTTATGTAAGACATGATGTTCCTTAATAGTTTTTTTTTTTTTTTTTTTTAATTTGCCATTCAACTGAAGAAACATAATTTCGAATCAAGTGCCAAGTATTTTTGTTGATCCTGCGCTATCCAAGTTTTCAATAATTATAGTATACTGCGGATAGTCCAAGGTTTCCATACAATCAATTTTTAATTGAGTCCAGAGATCGTTAATCGGTTTTAGAATCATTTTAGACACATTCCGAGAAGTGTCTGTCTGTAGTCGTTGAAGGAATGCGAATAAATCGCGTTAAAAAAAAAAAAGAAACGTACAAATTGAAGCGGGACTGAGATGGAAGTGGTGCTTATGATTATCTTATACTTGTTGCGTCCAGTTCGATAACCAGTTATACTATAATTGATTCCATTACCGTTGTATCCACAGACTTGGTAACGCTTCGTTATCGTACTGTTGATCTATCCACTATACATAGATATATACTATCTATATATAGCTCTATATTCACACAGAGATTACATTGCGTATACATGACCATCGCTGCGCTGAGAAGGTAAGATTGACAATGAAACACTTGTACGCTTATCTCGACGATTAGCTGCATGAGTCCTATAGCCGCTTTTGCTCTCTTCACTGCATTTCCTTAAAAGATTTCCTCGAAATCACGCATGTTATGGTTTATGGGACTGTTGAGTCATTTCACAACTGAACATGCGATATTAAAACAGAAATGTGTTTACAGGCACTGCTAAAATAAAGCACCCAGATATTTAATCCAAAGCTCAATATCCCCGATAGAACATTAAAAAAAAACAAAATATCCGTGTCAGAATTTGAGTTTTGTTTTTTGATTTTTTGTGGGATGTAATTTTGTTTTTCAATTTTTCTTGTGTTATTTCAGTTGCGCTAATGTGTGCTGTGAAAAGACAAAATAACGATTTCGTTACAAAAATAAATATGTTCGAAGTGGTTTGTTTATCATATCAAGTATAAAATAGCATTTTCTCAAGACGGTTAAAACAAAAATTTCAATTGTCAATAATGGAGTTTTCAGTTGAATATACTTTAACTCGTAATATCTCATAAAATATGCGGTCTCTTGTCAATTTTCTTTTTTTTTTTTTTGCCATAATGATTCTAGAACTACTGTAGATAAAAGTTATTATGAAAAAAAAAATGCTGTAGAAATGTATTTTTAGATACCATGATTTCAATTTAATTTTAGGCTCGTATACCTTAGAATCCATGTGGGCGAGAAATAATTAAAAATTCTTTTTAAAAAACCTTATTTATTTCATGAGAATATTTGTGATTTTCGTCAGATGCTTTCTTTTATCGTTTCTTTCTTTTAATTTGATTTCAAATTAAAAATGACTTATTTATGGAATATATCTCATCGGTAACATTAATAAAAAGAAAAGTATAAGAATATTTATCCCGGTCGTCATCTTTCTTCACATTGCTTCGGTAACAATGCACTTTCCTTGATGCGAGTATCGAATACGTGCGCCATTAATCATAAGCCGTGACATTGATTGATCGATCCGCTGATTGTACCGGACACGAATCTTACCCGGTATCGATGTGTCGCTGTTGCCAATGTGAAATTTATTTTTCTCCGTTGATAATAATGCGCAATTGTGGGTAGGTACGCCCAATTTATTTTACGATCCGTGGGTTGACAGTCAATTCAATTTAATTAATCGAAAAAAAACCCACAGTATATTTCCAAATCTATCGTATTAATTTTGTCCGAAAATTCGTACAACGTTTTTGAGTACAATAATTGACGGGCTTATGTACTCCACCTTTGCAATTATCCACTTATAATATTGAGCCAGCAAAAGTCGACGTTTATACATCCAAGTTAATGATGGCTTAAAATGATTATGGTATTTGTGACTACTGAAGCCAATTAAAATTGTCTGACAGATTTTACTCACAGGTCGAATATCTCTCTTGGATTAAAATGTACATTGCCTTCTGTGACGAGAATCTGCATTTCTGGGTTTCAGATAACAAAATATTTTGAACAATCTGGATCAGTTCTATAAGTAATCCTTTCAGTGCTCACAAAATTTCGAATCTTTCGGAGTTCATACATACAATTGGTTTAAGTCAATCGAATCAACACATTATGATTTGTTTGGAAACTTTAAAATGTCAACTATGGAAAGGTAATAATTTTTTTTTTTTTTTGTAACTTTATTTTCGTGTCCGTAATATACGAAAATGAAAAGCGAGTGTTACACATTTGCATTTGCGCATTTGTCTTGCATTTCAAGGATCATAATTTATGGAAACGTAGTCAGGATTACACATATGACTATGTTTCTTCATAGCCGTAATTTCGGTCTTTTCTTATTCTTGTCAGATTTCTTTTTCTTATAATGCAATCGGAAAACAACTTCCTACAGATTTCTCGAGTGGACTGGACATTAAGAAATACCGGCATAAAGCAGGAGAAGCGCCAAGTGAATTAGCCTTGCGGAACTTCGAGGAGACACGAGCACAGAATCTCTTATTCGCGTCTTTGACACGCGGAAGCGCCTAATTCGAGCACTTGGCACTCGTGTCTTTCTCGCGCTCCTGTCGGTCATCCGACGGTGGAATTACAAATTTACATTCGTGGAAAGTGAAATGTCTACTCGTATTTCATTATATAATCTGTGCACAGCTGGAAATATGAAAGAAATTAAATGTTGTGTCTCCATTAAACGATGAATAAATGTTAAAATTGAGTCAAAATTAAAAAATTCATATAATAGTGTTTTGTTTTAAACATATAAAATGGTCAGACTATATATTTTTTTAAAAGTACGTCTCTTTGTTATACAAGTGTCGAAAATTCTGTAGAAGGACTTTTGGTAATGGAGGATATGTTGCAATGTTGGAGAAACAAAAAATGAGTGTCAGATACAGTAGAGAAGAATGTTCGACCTTCGCATCAATCCATCCCTCCTTCTATGACCTTATTTACGTCTCGACGAAATGGTTTAACACAAAAACGCCATTACTCTCTGAGTAGTTGGACAAGAAAGTTATCCCTTGCATCGTAAATAGCTATTATGTTAGTGTCACACATCAACAAATCAGAGGATAAAGTGGAATTGAAGATTAGTGACAGGTGTAGGAAAGCCAAAACCGCCGGGACTAGTGAAATTGAATAAAATGGAACTGTTAGAGTTAAAGTGTAAAATCGGCGCACAGAGTGTTGCTTGTTTTGCTTGGTCTTTCGCCACACTTATTCCATAATAATAGCATAAATAGCAATATCGGTGGCGTGTCCAAGAACGATTATATCATTATTTTAGTGCTGAAAATTGGTGATATTTTATCTTGATGCCAAATTGCACGTAATTACTGCTATATTTCATTTCTTTTACCAAATAATGTAGAATAGTAAAAAATTAATATTTATAAAATAATTAAATTGTTTTTGTAGATTAACAATTTTTTAGTGGGGGATTTTTTTTTGTAACACTTTAATTTCGTTTTTTTTATTGTTTCCTCATAGAGAAAACTTTGTTCTCATGGAATAAAAAATGTATTTTTCTAGATTTTTATGTTAGTATACCCATCAAAATGGACGAAAAAACCTCGAGAAAAATGCTTAAGAAAAAGTGTCCGTTTGTATATGTATTTGTGCCAAATTTATCTTTGATAATCAATAATCGTGAATTCATGTGAAAAATACCAGCCAGCTTGGAGTGTTCACAGTGTATAAAAAAAGATTAATAAAATTAGAACTACTCTATCGATTTTCGTCAAGTTTAGCACTGATCATGGTTTAATATTAAACCATATAGATACAATATTTCACGTTATGTCGTAATTTGCAAATTATACCGTAAAAAGACGTTTTTCAAATTTTTCAAAATACTATAAAATTTGAACCTCTTAACCGATTAGCGCCAAATACAATACCAGACGTTTGTATAAGATACCCCACTTGTGTACTGAATTTGAGGAAGGTACATCAAAATTTACAAGAGTTATCGTGCTAACAAAAAATCTGTACACAGACACACACATACAGACATTTTTTCTCAACCAATTTTATCGACGTTTTCGGCCATTCTGAGTGTCCTAAAATGAAAATCTCGAAAAGAAAAACATCAAAATTTTCACGAAAACAAAGTTTCCCATATGAGGAAGCAAAAAAAAGGTAAAAAGCATAAATCAAATGTGGCTTTAATGGTATGTATACCAAGAAGCATTTCACCACGATCGCTTCCTGTTGGCCGATTCATTCCATCATCATCTATTATTTCGGCGTTGGTCGCTTTGCGCTTAAAGTACAGTTGCGGACAAGTGCGGGAGTCGGACAATGAACTGGCTCTTGCTGGCAAACGCTAAGCCACAGTCGGAGAAGCTAAGGCGTTTACTGGTTGAGCCTGGAATACTCGTGTATATAAACGGGGTTCGCCGCGTGTGTATGAGAGAGGAATAAGCTTCGCCATCACGGTTCTCGGGCAAAATAGCATCTCTCTTCGCCCTTACGAGAATGTATTCGTGGCTTTTCCGTATGCTGGTACAGTGGAGAAGGCACTTGGATATTTGGTATGCAGCGAGCACGACGAAATCACCGAGTATTCACATAGAGCCAAGTCTTCCTGTGCGTGCGCGCGTTACCGGCACCAAGTAAACGTATACCAACAGCACCACGCCCTCGTGTACTCTCAGCTCGCGTTCCTCTTTTTTTTTTCTTTTTTTACTATTGCCACCAAGCTCCATGGGATATGGTTTCTTATGAAACACGAAAACGTGAGTTACGTGACAGCCGTTAAAGTCTCCAGAGACCAGCCGAAATACCTACAGAAGACATACCAGTGCGACAATCTCAGAGCAGTACGCGCGGTGGATTTCATTGTGACCCGTCATAATTCAAGACTGTGTGTTTCAGCTTTTGGGGCGAGAGAGGGAAACCCTCGTTACGTGCTCAGGGCAAATCGTTTCTCGTGGGTTCCACGACCTCGCATGCCCGCAGAATCTCACAAAAAAAAAAGAGGTAACTACGTGAAAAGATAAGTAACCGGTGACAAAGGCGAAATTGTTCTGTCGAACACCAACACCAATTAACAGGATGTCGAAAATGGAATAGAAAAAGAGTACAATATAATTATTGTAAAGTGATTATGATTAAAAACATTTTTTTTTATTCCTCGATTGTTTTTGCACAAGCATATTAGCTCTAATGAGGATGATTACACATTTGGAGATGTAAAGTTCAAATATGTAATAAATTAACATTTTTTCATATATGATAATCAAAAGAAAGATTTTCACATTTTTCTGTCAGAGTAATTAAAAATTTGTCAAATATTTAGAAAAAAGTCTGTGTGTATATGTGTATTTGTGAATGCCTTGACTGATCTCTCCCAATTTTACAAAAGTACTTTTTTTATTTTATTTTTTTCAATAGAAATTCCTCCATAATTTTGGCTGGTATCAAATTTTGGATCTTTCGAAAAAAGGGCGTGCAAGCTGCGACTTTCCATCTGCAATGACTAAAAATGTGCATCAAAAAGTGGATTGCCCGAGCCTACTTCTACGGGTATAAAGAAGCATACAGTGCGTACCGTGGACTCATAGTGATTAACAACAGTAAGGATGCCGAGGACGTCTAAGCTAGAGGTCGAGACCTTCGCCTCGCCAACGGCAGGTACCAAGTCACAGTAGTAATATCACGTGTGGCATCAGACATAGTGCACTTGGGCTTTGACGGCACACGGCTTTTACCTTTATACTATACTATTTACGCGCTGAAATTACGTAATCCCGGCTCGGCGTCTCTATACATTCTTATGACTAGGTGGAGATTGTGCTCTTGTAATAATGACGGTTACTTAAGTGCAGTATTAACCCGTTCTCGGGACTCCGGAGACTCGAAAACAGCACACAAATGCCGACGGAAGATATTTCACAACTTCAAGTACAACAGCAATGGAATATAAAATAAAATTCTACTATTAAGTTTATTTTATGTCTACAATTTTGTCTATAATTCTACGTTAATTTACTCCTTTAATGTTACATTACATTGAAAAATCATATGTTACAAAAATGTGTTCAGTTATTTCACTTTTCAAATGGTAATAAATGTAAAAAGTGGTGAATATAAGAACAAAAAATAAAGACCAAGAATAGCATGAAACACGGATGACTCTTTTTGCGATAGTAAGCGAAGCCTCTTGTTAATAGTAATAATAATAATTGTTATTATTAAAATAGTTTCTAAGTCCATGTACGGTGTTTCGAGCACATCAAAGATACAGGCTTGTCGGCACGGTTGACTTTTGTCTTTTTGCAATCAGCCGGCTTGATGTCGAGAACGTAGGGAATTATACTTGCTGACCAGGATGGGGTAATTAACATGCTCGTCGACCAGAGCCAGGTGATGGTTTGCAAATGTTCGCCAGAGCCACACATGCATTTTTTTTTATACTTCACCTATGCGGTCTCCGGTTATATTCGTCATTACAATGCGGCCCTAACAGTGGATTACCATTTATGATACTGGGGTAAACGAGACGGCACTGCTGCTTAATACCTTTGGGAATATAGTCGATGGCGAGGAACGATAAGTGCATAATTTACTGGAACTATTTGGCCCCCATTATGAGGCAAATATCATCCAATAAACCTAAGTATTAGGATCTCCTAGTCGTAGCTTTAAATTAAAGCCTTGTCATTTTTATTAGTAATTATTTCAATTCAGTTGTATTTTTTTTTTTCAAATGGTTGCAATAAGAACCTTTTATAATACAACTTAATTTTTTTTAGTCCGTTGTACAGCCAGACTCGTCTATGAGCATAGTAGTCAACTGACAAACTGATCCAAAAAAAAAGCGAACCACACGTAAATCTGATAGCCCTGGTATATTCAATATTTCATCATGTTGCAAACTCGCCTGCACTCTAAAAACCAAGGGTGTTGCGAAGCGTGTTGTTCCCTATTCTTTAACATTGTGACGTGTTTTTTTACATGGTAAAGATAGAGAATACCAACACGTTTTAAGTGTGTAAAAAGGGGTCTCAATGTTAAAGGAAAGGGAACAACATATTTCGCAACACGCTTGGATTTAGAGTGTCCCAGATTAGTCTTTCAGATATTTATTTTCAGTTATATCTTTATTAATTAACAAAAGTGGAATTCTCAGTTTTAACGTCGCAATCTGATCACGACACCAATCGTAACCCAAAAAAGCGTCGAATACGAAGAGCAATCCCAAAAAAATGCGTGGAGCCTGGATCGAGATTCCAACCCAGGAAACTCAGATTTCCGGTTGACTGCTTTGACCGTTAGACCACACTTAATTCGAATCGTCCCTCTATAATCAATATTTCACCGTGTTATAAAGGTGTCAACTTTCCAAGCTTGCCATACACACACACAAATGCAGTCAGACATATATTTATAAATATAATTTCTTGAAGTTTTAGACATCTGTGAGCACCTTAACACTGACAATCTTCATCCTTTTTTTTATTCCTATGATGAAGCAAAGTTGTGGTATCTATAATACATTCATTACAGTATTGTTCCAACTAGCCTGAAAACGATTAGAACGAAGAAAGGCTCTGTTCCAGATAATAATCCGTAATGACCCAAGGAAATGCGAGTACACCGTTGAATACGGTGGGTGTGCGCTACAGTAAAATTGCGTAAAAGAGGCGTAAAATCATATGTCGAACGTCGACACCGAGGCACAAGCGTGGGAAGTGCGGAGGTTTTTATCAGCTTATCGGTTGTGCCCGCATGAAAGTATACTGACGCATGAATATCGTTGTCATGCGCCGCACTGTCAAGCCTGATTTACGTGTACATATACCCGCGGTACTATGAACCAGCAGCTTTATCTATCGAGGCTAACCTCGCGCGGACGTATATAAACGAAAGAACGAGCATTTACCTGCTGCTTTGGATCTTGGTAATCGTATTACTCCCTCAATTGCAGAAAGAGCTTCCTTCGAATATAGCTTTGGAAATATATATTTTGTATTAATTTTTTTCTATCTCGTCTTCTTGGCGTAAATTCAATCATAACCCTGCTGATACAATCAGAAACAACTGATCATCAGATTATTCGATGATTCGTGAAGCCAAATGCGAATCCCTAAGATGAATTTCATCAAAACAAAAAAGTATTAAAAAATAAAAGTTAATCATTTTTTTCCTTTGAACTATATGTACCAAATTTCTCATTGGGTTAAAGATAATAAGGTTTACAGGTCGCCCTGGGTATTCTTCTTAGCTCGTCACGCTGTGAACCTTAGAAAAGTGCTTTCCGTTCAAAAGGTATTCTTATTTTCCTCGCCTCGTTGAACACAAGATTCTTGCTGGCGATGGATGACTATGCTGATGATAGCAAAAGGTTAGAAGACGGTAAAAGGAAAGGCGAAAACGACTAGAACGAAAGAGTACAAACACAGTTCATCGAAATTTTCATTTTCATAAAAATTCTTGTCCTCACCTGCAATAAACCCTTAAGCACAAAATTCGCTTATGTAAAACTAAAAATAATCACAGCTCTATGCAATTAGCCAATTTTTATATAATTTATGTTCACAAATATTCAACATACACATTAATAGAAATTCTATTTAGCTCCTACACGAGACGTGTAACTGAAAGTCAGAAAAAAAAATAACACACCTATGAAATTTAATTAGATGAACATATACGCAGCATCTAGACATACGGGCTGAAGGTCTCCAGTCGATGGCCTTTTGGGCAAAACAGAACCCTATATTGTAACCACCATCAATTTCAATGTACGTACTTTGCCCAATAAAATTCTTGTACTACAAGTTTTTATTAAAAAACAAATTGCCACGCATTAAAAAAGTGTTAGCTACATGTTATATGACACAAAGGGCAAGGTAGTTTGAAGGGTTCATTGGAAAAGTGGAGGTAAGAATATATGGCTAAAGCGGAGTAGTATGATGGTGCGCGGAACAGGAATGCAGGAGCTCGTAAATAGCTAATTGCTTGAGACGGTGCGCGCGCGCGGGAACAGGTCGCTCAGCCATGACTGAGACATTTTACTATGACTGAAACTCGAGACTGGAGAGACCGCAAAAGCCACTCTATGCCGCTTGGCAGTATATGTCTCATCCATTGCCTAAAACGGAAATATATATCGAGGTCATTCCTATAGCGTGTATTTGTTTGTATTCAACTAATTGTGTACCAGTTCGAACTGGGTCTGACCCTCGACCTCTCATATTTTATTCATGATCATGAATAAAATCTCGATTCAATTCTAATATACTGTTTCAATTGTAAGATGCATTGAGATTTTTAATTGAATTCAATTTTTTGTTCTATTTTATAGAAACTCGTTACCGTTCAGATAAAGAATTCGAAGAAAAATGTGCCGAGGGATTCGACAAAATGTTTTTAAGATTTCAGAAAAGAATTCAAATTTGTTGATCAATCTTTTAATGCGGTTGGTATTTTTTAAACACATGATACAGTTTCCTTTATATATGTGTCTGCAATCACATATCTCCACAGATCTACTTGAGGTTTCGAACAATGGTCAATAAGTCTGTGTGAAATCGAGACTGTAGATCAAGATCATTAGATCAACATCAAAGCGAACTAACAGAGATCCGAGAAATCGAAGCGAGTCGGCTTGCGTCTCTTGGTCTTACATCCATAAAAGTACTTTGATCTAACATGACTCAATGACACTTTCATCTCGTACAGCAGAAGTGAAAAAAATCATTTTTCCTTCGAAGGCGAATTTTCTTCCATTCGGACCGTCGAGGTCCGATGGTATAAAATAATAATATGATAATTGAGGGTGAAGTGGCAGGTAGCAAATAATCAGAAAGTTTGTGCAGGTATAGATATTTCTGTCGCGAGTGTTTCGAGTCGCTCGGCGCAAGAGTCAATGAGTATTAGAGTTTGAAACGAAACGAGCAACGACGATTCAACCGCGGAGAGGCAGCGCGGCATACCGGGCATTCTACCATTTAACGCTCGCGCCCGCGTTCCAGTTTTCCTTTCCATGCAACGCCTTGTGCATAATAAGTCGCCTCTTGTATGTATACTGTACGAGCGAGAGCTGCGACCTGTCTTTCGTCGTCTATATGTATCTTTCCTTTTTTTTCTATCTTATCTTTCACCCTCTATTTAGATCTAAGGCTCACCTCTTTCTCGCTCATTTTCCGTTTAGACACGATGACTTACAGTAGTTACACACCTCAACAAATTACTCATGTCGAAAATGTGAATAAATAAAAAAAAAAAATAATATTAAGAAAAGCAAGGATGCAGAGTAGAACCTTGGACATTGCTTCCTCATATTATTTTCCACTATTTTGCAAAGTTACCTCTACGAGGAAGTACGCTCATCGATTATGACTTCCTCATGGAGGAAACTTTGTGAAATAGCGAAAATTAATAAGGAAGCAATGTCCAAGGTTCTACTTTGCATCCTTGTTTTAAAAAATACCAGAAACTGGAATTCAGAGAAATCTTATTCGTCAAGTAAAAATATGATTTAATCAGATCTAATATCTAATTTATTCAATAACTGGTACGACAAAGTTGTTACTTATTCCTCAAGTTATTTAAGATCAACAATCATTTTTGCACGCATACTGTATCAACTGTGCGGGAGTAGTATCGGTCAGATGACATTATTATCATCGAACTGTTAATACGACATACTGTATTAGTGTAGTTATAGTAGTCGCGGAGAGTTTGCGCGATAAACGACTTGAAAGTAGGTTGTTGACCTGCCGCACAGTCGTGAGCCAGTATAGATTCCAAGGTATGAAACCGAGGTGTGCGTTTCAAACTAACGAACGAACCCATCGGCACAAGTAACCGGGTGAACCAGCTGCCAGAACAGATGTCAGACATATACGTACGCGGTGCAAACTGGCTACGTACGTGCACACTCGATAATCGTACCGACTCGTCCTCTGACGTACACCATTACAAAAAAAAAAAACCTGCGCAAAAGTGGATTCCATTATACCAGCGGTACACAGTGCTGGACACTTGGCGGTTCGAGTTTTCTTAAATGAACAAACCAACGTGATCTAGGATGTAATTGCAAGTGTAATATATCTTGGGAGTGAAGTCAAAGTATTGGCTGTGTGATGAAAAGTCAAGGATGAAATACTATTTGCCGAATGACTCTCCGAGAGAGGTTTGTGAAGCGCACCGAGTGGCAAAACTCTTGTTAAACAATTAGACGTCGAGCGCAGCTTGATGTATTTCGTTATTGTATACAACGTCAATTGACGGTCCGTCGTTGTTGCAGCTCCACAGAGCTATACTCGTTCCCAATTCCGTCCCTCGCTGTCTTAGAACTCAATTTCGCAGTAGCAATTACGTGTCGACCGTCGAATGATCGCGCGCCAGCATTCCTCGTTAATGACCAAGTACGGGAAACCGGGGCTTGTTGATACACTTTTTTGCTTTTCCATTTTTTTTTTTCTTTAATTTGGCTGAATTCGTTGGGTTAAAAGCAACGCCCTATTATGGGTGTTTTTTAACTTACTCAATTAGGGTTATCAGAAGCAAGCAGACATTTTAGGAGTTCGAAATACGACTGGATCTGCGTTAGAGTGGGGTAATTCGGGTCAAACGCTCCCCGAATCGTTCAACTTGCTCCAAGTTTCAGTAGTCAATATAATATAGAATCATTCTTTATAGAATCGGATAAATGCGTTTGAACTAGGCTTAAATTGTGGACAAGGAACCAAGTTTTCGAATGAAAATAAGTTTTCATTTTATTACGATTAAAATATATTAGTTATCAAAGCAAGAACTGGTTCTTGATAAGGAACTCTTCGAAATTTTGTCATTCATGCCGATAACGTCACTGAAAGCTGTATATTAGTAATATAAATGTGGCCTCATAGGGCTGAAATGTTTAGTGCAAGTGCTGATTTTACACAGGCTTCATTTTGTACTTGCTACTGATTCAACTAACCCCCGTCATGTCTACCAAAGAGTACCGAGCTTCATACCGCCTCCGCTATACATTTCTGCGGGATTTTCTCGCAGAACTGCTCAGAGTTATATACCCGATAATGTGTCTTTTACTGTCGGGTGCCTTTGGTTAATCTTAACTTCATTATTTAACAGCTCATAAAATCTCGAAATACCATGTGGTATTGTCATTTCTTAATAAATAATTTGCACTTCGCGTGGATTGTATTTTACAGAGCTCTTTATCGAGTCTTATATTAAAAATCACGAAACTTCCCGAGAGTCAAGGTAATCGTTGAGAAGATCGTCGTCGCTAGGTCTGCTGACTTTCCTTGAACCCTGCAGCAGGTCGAGGATTCGACGGTAAATCATTGGGTGTTCGAGGCACGATTAACGCGCGTACAGGAGCGTGCGGACTTTTACCACCTATACCATGTTCAATACTGTACACGGTGTTTTTTCGTCGCGTGGCAAGAAATAATTATTATAATAAGCAAAGTGTTGGGAACGAAAATACTCGGAGGAACAGATACATTGTAGAGAGTATACGTTGAATGCACAACGGCTTTGGTCGACATACATCCATCGTAACTTCGAACGAAGATGACGTGACTCAAGTTCCGTGGGTAAACAAAAAATCTAGCACTGGCTCATCGCAGTATCAGTAATGCGTATTTTTCGAACGATGTGTTTTGTATTTTTTCTTTCGACGATATTCAATAGAAAATGTATACAAAAGTAAAGTACAAATAGCGCTTCGGCGACCATGACAGAAAAAGTCTTCAAAATACGTATATTTGTTGAAGATTTTTGGGCCAGAACTGACTTCTGTCCCATCACATTTTGGAATTCAGTTTGCAAATTAGCAAATTTGAGGAAAAAAGTAACCTTAAAGTTTTGCAATTTAATAATGAGCTGGTTTTTTTTAAACACTAGCTCAAATTTATATAATTTTATGTGGAATGTGTAGGAAACTGGTTTACGTTAATACAAATGTAGTGATTTTCTCCGCCAATTTTTGTTTGATCGGAATAACAAGTCAACAGATCGCAAAAGACATGCAAGACAGCTTGTTTCTAATTTTGAAGATAATCAACCAGGCATTTTTTGATATTTGTCCAATAAACAAAAGAAGTTTGAGATTTGTCTGAATAACATGTTTAGCACAGCTCCTGTCTCGTTCCCCTCCCAGAATTCTGACCCATTTTTTTGGTTTTTAATATTACTTAGCATAATATTTCTAGCAAAGATGGAAATTCGTGAAGGTACTTTAGTCGCCCAATTGAAAGAGACGTACGTTCAATCGATGCTGATTAAGACGATCAACGCTATAAGTAGGTATAAATATATAGTATATCGGTGCCGTTAATCGCGGGTCGTGTCGAAGCTCGCCGCAAGAGAAGCAGATTGAAAGTAAGTGAAAGAAAGGAGCTGAATCGACAGAGAGTGAGGAGTACTCAGCTTGGTAAGGTTGCTGCAATTAGACTCCCGGGGTATATTCAATTGAAAGCCGATAATATAAGCATAGACGGTGGTGAAAACTCTGGTTTACGTGTTATGACGATGGTGAACGATGATCGCAATTAATAATTTCCCGGTTGCGTTGCAAGATATACGAGGTAATACGCAGACGCGTAAAACCAGCACGACAACTTATATCGCTGCTCCGGCAGGAAAGGGATGTTAATAATATGAGAAAAGAAGAAATATAAAGAGTGGCAAACCAAAAAAAAAATCCATGAAGGAAACGAAGAGAAACGCCTTGAAGAATAATTTCAGCCGCGCACTATAATGTAATAGAGTACATCATTTTTTGAAATTAAATTCTTTCTTGTTGAAAATTCATCAATTTTTCACAGGTTCGAATAAATGATCTGACATTTTACTCGTTGATTGAACAGGATCAGCAAATATTTAATACTATATGGAAACATTGCTTTTTATAAAATTATTACGATAAATAAATTGTCCACAAAGTTTCTTGTATGAAGTGGGCTAAAAAATGAGGAAGCAATGTTCACGGTTCTAATTTACAACCTTCTTTTCTAATTTTCATTCTTGTTTATTTTTTGTAGTTTAAAAGAAAAATAGAAAAAGTACAATTTTTGTTTAAAGATGCGCAATTTTGTAAAATATTTGAAATTTTCGAAACCCTTTTGAGAGACCATTAATGTTGCATGTATTTGTAAGGAGATATTAAATTCTTTAGTTACTGAGTCTTTTTTTAGAAATAAAAACGAACTCGATAATAGGCTTCTTTTCAAGCGATCATTTTAACAAAGGTATAACTGGTTAAGCTAAGGCGAAGAAGTGTTCTTGGGAAGATTCCTCTGGATTTGATCATGTGTAGGAGGTTTCACCAAGTACAGATGTACAACCAGTCTCAGGATAAAGAGAAAGAGGAATAGAAATAGAGAAAGGGAAGGGATTGCATCGAGGCTTGTTGTCCTTGATTTGTTTTCTGTAGGAGCAGCAGAAATACGGAGCTGCTGTTTGCCGGTCTCTTGGTTCCCATGCAAGTACCGGCTGTGCAGGCCAGATCTCCTAGGCGAGCTCGTATAGCAATACTTAATATCAGTAGCGAGTATGTTCGTCAAGACACACGTGCGTACGTAAGCAGCTAGGCTGTATACGGGGCAGTTCATACCATTTCAACCTGGATCATACCCTCGACCTTTTGGATTTAATCCATCATTTTTTTGTATTATTGTTCCAACTTTAAAAGTACTCACATTTTTTTTAGATTTATTTTTCCTAAATGTGATTTAGTTACGATTTTTCAAAACTAACATATTGTTAGCTAGAATCGAAAAATCTGAAAAAATATAAAAAATTCTGTGCCAAATATAAAAAATTGTAATCATAGGCCCGAAGTGAGTTGGCATTCGCTGCTATTTTTTTTAAACTTGAACAAAATTTTAGGACAGGATTCTCTGAGATTTTTTTTCGAATTTTCATAAGCGATGTTTTTTAAACAAAACTATATATTTTTATTTATTATTTTCACCTCATAAAAGTAAAAAATATAAAGCATTTTGGTATTATTTATTTATCTTTATCAATGTTTTGCTGTTTCTTCAGGGTCTTAATATTCGTGTTACGATTTTAAATTTTGATGGTTTGCGGTTAACAGTTGCTTATAATATTCCACAAATTTATTTGTTTCATTAAAAACCGAAATTAAAAAAAAAAACTGAATTGTTTATATCTTAACCATTGCCGAGGATCAATATATGATCTCTAAAGAGATAAATACAACGGCTGTATATGTTTGTCAATCGCCGATATTGGAATACACGCTTGTGGTTTTCGCTTGTGCAATTGAACGTCAGACTTGTCTCTTATCTCCACAGAATAAAGCTTAACGATACGGCAAGGATATCTAAAGGCGCAGAAAAAAACCCGAGCAAAAAAAAACTTTTTAAAAATAAAGGAAAAGGCAAATCTGGCAAGAGATTATTTTATTTATACAAGAAATTGGCAAACATCCGATGGGTGCGATACGCTTTGCAAGAAATATTGTTTTATTCTCAATAAAAAAAAAATCTTCATCTTTTAAGTGACTTCAGTTGTTTGTCCACTTTGTGGTGTTATTTTACGAATATTATTAGCTTCTTATTTTTTCTACAGGGGAGGGGATTTATGTTCATTGCACGTTTGGTGGTCTCGCCTCTAAAAAAATCAATAGACTTTTTTTGTACAGGAGCAGCTGAAAGATCGATTGGGCACAAGCCTATAATGACGTCATCCTGAGCGTCGCAGTTTGACACGACGAGGTCGCGGGACGACGGGAGGCTACGATCCAAAGTGGATAAAGACATTTTTATGGTTCGCTATATACACGTTACACGCTTTGAGCACGGAAGTCACTTGGGAGTCTCGGTGGTGTTGCCTCCATGCTCACTGTTATTCGTTTTGTTATAGCACAAGTACGTGGCTGCTTTCTTTCTCAACCGCCACTACCAAAGACTACTACTACTACTACTACTACTATTGCTACTACTACTGTCAAGTTTTCTTTGTTGCCGCATCGAGAAACGACTTTACAAGTGAATGACGCCCGAGATCCTCATCTATCCGCATCTCTTTCTCGCCCGCTCGTTACCCCTTTAACCCGGTGTGTTTCTAACTTGCGGATAAACTTTTATACCTGAGTATACCTATTATATACAAGTCGGTCAACCGGCGGAAAAAGAAACAGAGTCCACACACGAGAAACGAGAATACCGTACTGGTTGAGTTCAGTTATATAACGCGAAATTGTTTTTTTTTTTTTAAAGGGGTTTGCGTGTAGCGACTTTGGGAATAAAGAAAAAATATCATAAATTGTTACATAGCCGACGTTAATTTGTGTGTTAAGTGAAATTTATTTCCCTCTATCAAGACAAATTATCGATATTAATATCGTAACTTTGACTCGAGAGTATACATCAATTTGTTCCGCAAAATTTTTGTTATATCGAGTATGTTGTGCTCCGTACCTTCGTATCCGAAATTTATTGCTCCCAAAGACCATCGTGTTGATGCTACCGACGATGTTGTAAACTCCAAGATTCAACATTTGATAGTCGGGGACCTTTTTTTAAGATAAAATCCGATAGACGTGGATATCTATATCGATGATTTTATCGACTTTACTGTACAGGTGTGATAATCCGGATGACAATATCCATGTCTCTGTTGTCACTTTCATGAAGAAACAAAAAGAACAGGAAAACTTCAACTCACTCACTGGTTTGTTTGGCTTTATTCGACAGAAAATACAAAAAAAAACACTCAATATTTTATCGATACACTATAAGTAGCCTGCATCACTAAAAAGCCCCTCACAAGTACAACATTTTCTTATTATTTACTCTTTTGTTTCCATTTCAAACGACACTCACGGATTTTCTCGCTCATCCGTCGAGCCAGCGAGAGAGCCTCAGCTCAAAGACATTTATCAAGAGTTCCCTTGACACCTGACAATCATCAACACGACACCTGCCGCACGACACAGACATTTAAAAACCAAAATGCACGAATGAAAAGCGTTGAAATTCAATGATAAGCAAGAAAATTGATCGTTACTTTGCGCGTTTGAGTGACGCGTTCGTGCAGACGGCGCGGGTGCTGTCAGCGGAATGAATCGGCTGTTGGTAGTCCGAGTCTCGTCCAAAGCCACAAGAAGGCAAGGCTAGCGCAAGCGCTCCCGCTACGGTGGAGGAGGACTCGGGCTTGTGTTGGGTTGGCTTTACTTTTGCCGTCGGTGCAATGGAGAGGGGAAATTGAAGAGACGAGACGAGAGAAAGGTTCTGAGCCGTGTTTGAACGAGTGCGAGCAAGCCAACAAGAGTATTTATTGGATCAGAAGTCGCGAGTTCTGCTCGTGGAACTCGTCGGTGTGAAATAGAGACGGAACGAGGTGACTCGCAGTTGCACGAGAGTTTTACGCCCCACTATGTCGTCTGCGAAATGTTCTTCTTTTTCGAATCACGGTGGTGGGTCAGCCGGTGTTGGGTCATCGTCGTCGGTGACTCGCGAACCATCAAGAGAAAGAAGAAGGTGGAGGGAAATGAGAACGACGAGGAGTCCCAGACTACTGGCGTGTCTGGGATTCACTTCAACAAATGGGTTCCCTCGCAAAACGATGACAAACACAGTTGTGTTTGCTTGTAACTTTTAAGTTTTTACAGGATTAAGAATGCGCAAACTGTTGTATCCCCTTCGACTTGATAATTCCTTTTACCTTTCAGGCTAATTAACAATTGTTAGTGACATTTGGAGCCTCCCTCGAGATTCTATCCAATTTGATTGCTATGAAATTTCATGTGAAAAGATTTACAACGTGTATACGAAGTTGTGTACCAGGTTATATGTATAAAAGATGATCCTAGACGCTCTCGCATTCTCGGGTAATAACGGGTCTGCGCTGCGCATGATGCTTGCAAACTTGCCGTTGACTGGTTGACTGGTGGCCTCGCTCGATGGTTACGAAAAGGGGCAGTCGATCGGTCGATCGGGCGATCGCGGCTCGCTTCGTCTCACTGAAAACCGGCATCTCAAGCCACGGATCCTCCGGCGATATTGTCGTATAGGTATAAGCCAGTTGGATGTGGAAAAGCTATAAAAATTCCGTACGAACGAACTTGGTTGGCTTTTCTACTGCAACGGATGCAGCCGCTTGTCTGTATTAGTCACTATCGTTTTACCTTGGCGGGTGCATCCACGCTATCGGCAAACTTTCGATTCCGCTTTTGCTTTCCGCATCAAGCTTGAATATCCTCGACGTGTGCTTCGAACGGCATGAATTACGAGATTGGGTGGCGTGATTATGCATATATACAGACGGCATATTCAAAGAAAGTTCGATGAATAGATTTAGCGATAGGGAACTAAGCCAGGAAACTAAGATTTTCTGTGTTTCCCGAAGCACCTCCAACACATTTTCCGTGTTATATTAGGTTTTGCCTAGGTTACTGATTTTCAAAGTCTTTTTTTTGTGTACTGCCATGAAGAATTTTTCCAATGGTGTGAAAAGCAAGTTGGTAAATTTGGGTTTCCACAAAAACTAGTTTTGGACATTTTCAACTCTGCGCGTGAATTAGTACAAACAATTCTATGGATATCCCTAAATGACCATCTTATGTCTTCATAACAGAATATTAGACAAGGAAAAATCTGGTAGAAATAACCAAGAAACATTAGTTCAAAATGTTACTAGAGAATACTTGGTAAGTTCAACCAATTATGCTATGCAACTACCAGGATTCATTGCGTGATATTCATTATATTCAAGAGGATTCTGCATCAGTGAAAAGAGGGATTTTCTTAAAATAGCGTCAAATGGAATTCCTCTTGAGGCAAAAATCGATCCCGCTTCGTCCCTGTTTATGTTTTCTCTGGCGTCAAGCGGAATTATATCTCGCTAAAAATAAATTTCTCTTAATCATACTGGAAAAGTTTCTAAATCAAACTTGGATTATTTGAACCAATCCGTTTTTCTCTTATATAGCGAACAGATTTTGCATGATGCCCTTTTGAAAGTATCTAAACAAGAAAATTCTATAGATTCTGTTTGTAACTGAGGATATATATGCAACGTATAGTTGCGGGGAGACGCAGTGACTGGACGTAACGCGAAATGGATCTTCATATTACTATCACGTTATTGCTGCCACGTTATCGTATACGCGAACTAGCAGGATTCTTTAGCTATAGTTACTTCATACTCCAGCCACATTACACTGTACTCGTGCGGTTGTGTTGAGGCCTCGACTTCCGCGTAAGATCATTCACCCGATGTACATCATCTCGTCGATGCAAATGCGCTCATCGGTCCGGCACGCTTCTACCACTTTTACCATTTAATTATGAGCACACCCCAAAATTTGTGACTCAATTATTGACTGTCCACCAGCATAGGCAAATTTTTATTAATTCCGTACGTATTGTGTCTTTACTTGATTGCTTATTCGGTAAGAGATAATAAGCGCTAATGTTTCAAGATACTTGATTGTTTTTTACATGTCAGACTATATTTTTCCAATTTCGTTAATTTAGAAAAAAGTTTAAAAAAATATACTACTACCAAAAAATTCTAAAGTATGTTATAGTGTAGATCAATACTTTAATTGAATGGCAATTTTAAAAATAAAAAATAGAAAGATTAAAAGAGAATATAGGTAAAATCTTTCAAGTAAGAGTATAGATCCATGCTGATGTTTGGTCAGCGTTAGTGATGTCACTCTGTCTATTCCTACACATTGTAATAGCTGTGTAAACTATAGATAGCTTGGTACAAACATCGATATACAGAGTTTTGTGGCTGCCACGAGTATTTCTCATTCTCTCTTTCTCCCATCGCTATTTTCGTCGACGTGGCCCTGGATCGGACGAAAGCAAAACGGCATTTGCCACCAGAAATTTACGCGCCCTCGCGACTCAATGGCTAGGCAGCCAGCCAAGTTATATTACAGTCATAACCGCGAGTGCGTACATCCGACAATATATCCAGTGGACATTTTTCACGGATTTTTCATAGGTCGCAATGAAAACGAGATATCGAGAAGATCTCAAATGATTTTTTTCACTGGGCAAATGAGGAATGGAACTAAGTAAACTTCGAATTTCTAGTTATAAAAATTAATTTTAACGGTAAAAAACTATAATTCAAGTTTCAAAAAACGTTTTTTCAAATAATGATAAATTATACCACGACTATATGGATAATTGTATATGTTATCGTGTCGTTTTTTTTTGTTTATTTCTGCTGTAAACGGTAACACTGGCTATTGAATTTAGTCTCAGGAGTGCCAGCTCTAAGAATTGCTAGAGAAAGGTAGCCAAGTATACATGTACAACTATATTAGTAACGTGTATGATTACGCGTCACTCGTCATGATCGTTGTGGTAGGTTTGTACCGCTCGATCCCGATTATGGCGACTATTGCCTTAAAAGTCCACTGGTGTGCCAGGGGGCGACTCTGGAGAGTTCATGAAGCACGCTTTAAATAGAGAGGCGCATTGCTCGTTATGACCTGAACTTTACTTCAACTTTAAGCCGAGTCTATTGTTTGCATGTGTGTATTTATGCTACGCCCCATTTATCGCTATTGTGTTAGTTCACTAGACAAGTGACTTGTTATTCGCTGGAACATCAGTACAATCGTAAAGCAGAAATTAGATGCTATTAACTTGTGGAAATCTCTTTGTTAACTAGAAACAATATTTGTTGTCAGTTCATAGCTTTACAAATAAAGTATAAAAATAATTTGTTACAAATTTTGTATTTTTGTTTTACGAAATATATATATATATTTTTTTTTCATTTTTACAAAAAAAAATATTTGTCATTATACTTCTTTTAGGTTGGAACAAAAACGCCGTTGAGAAGAGAGATTCGTTTTCGGGGTGTCTGTCAAAAGAGCATGTTCCACTTACAATAATAATTAATTAATTAATATTCACTTTGCAGTGAGGACCTAACTTAGTGTATCTTGGTTATCGCGTGAATTGCTCTGCAGAATAAATGTTTTGGAGTAGCTCGCGAGGTCGAGGCATATGTCCGTCATCTCACTTGCGGGAAAACGCGTGCGTGCGGTAGCCGCCTAGCGGAGTCTTCGGTACTACATTTCATTAAACGGCGGGGCAAGTTTGAAATCAATGACCACTTCAACAATTTTTTGTTTGCAAATTTTCTTTTGTCACTGCAGAATGAAGAATGTTAGATATTGTTTTGTTCCTCTTAATTTAACAAATAAAAATTAGTGAATTAAATTATTTTTTTTATATAAAAAATAAAACGGTTCACTACACTTACAAAATCTTTTTCTATCATTTCAATTTCAACAAAAAATTGTAGAATACAAAAACAAGTGAATAAAACTGAGTTTGATAATTCGCAAATTGGCATGTTTATATAAAAAAATGATCGCTGTCAATCAGAAACTGACGGAAACAATATTTTTCTAAAAATGTTTTTCCTCGAGTTTCAAGTGCATAAATTGGGTGCATTGATCGTGCTGGTACGAACGAGAAAAGGAGCGTTCGAGAAGATCGAGTGTAGCAAAGTGCGCGCTACTGGTTTTACGAAGGTCCTTTCATACTTGTCCGATCGTTTCTCCTACTCTTTCGCTTTTTCTCGCTGTGTTTTTTGCTCGCGCTATATCCTCTTGGTGTTGGCAACCCGCCTCTGCGCTAGTCTCGTGCTGTCTTTGAGCCAGGTCGGCGCTCACCTCTCTCGCCGACGCTGCGCTGTAACGGTTAATGCCGTAGGGCAACCGCGGTAATAATGCCGGACAATTTGCTCTCTTGGCTTGGTAAGATCGTGCGTCGCGAGCAAAAGCAACAGCGGCATAAGCTACAGTAGCTAACCAAAGAAGAAAAGTTGCAGGAAGATCCCGTTGCCAAAGACGCGCTCCGTGGATTTCGTGTCCGGTGTCGCGTTGTTTGGTCTCGCTTCACGCGGTCATTGTCTCGGTGGCACTGCCACATTCGCCACTCTCTCTCGTTTTCTCTCGAGCTATCCAATCTTTCTTTCTTCTGGTACACTTCGAGGACGAAAGACGAAGGGTTGGTCCCTTCATCTTTTGAATGATGTAATATCGATATAATGCAGATGGAAAAAATTATCTGCACTGCAAACAGTTGCGGAAATCTCGTAAATTATCGTCATAAGAATACAGACAAATTAATTAGTCGAAATTACTACAGGATGCAAAAAATATTGTCGTCTGATGAAATGGAACACTGTTTGGTACATTAAATGAATTTCGCATCGAACAGCAGCAGCAATGTTTGTCTCGCTTGATTGCAACTTGGTTTTTGTAATCATTTTGTATTCTGAAATCATCGTACACTGTTAACAAAATGCCCTGTAAGCTTCCGTTGCTGGAACTTGGAGTTTTTATGCATAAACTGGTATATCAAATTTAATATAGAATTCAGAAGTAAAATTAAAGTTGTTTTTACTAAACATTTCGAAAATTAGGAAGTATAATATAAAATTTTTGTAATTTTACTTCAGTTTTCAACTCAATTTAGTGTACCAGTATAGAACCATATATAGAGCACACTGTACACTGTGTTCTATGTGGGTAGAGACATAAACCATGCAGGGTCGCGGACCTTGAAGCCAGGTAAAATTGACCCCGATTCTCGAGGAGAAGACCAGTGGTCTGACAATACACACGGAGTATAAAGAAGCCTATAACTGGGTGTTGGGCAAGATTCTCAAAATGGGCATCACATTTTGCACGCTGATGTTATGCGACCAAATACCGAAATGTTTTCGAACGTACAAAGTCCAGTACATTAGTGTAGTCACGACGTAATTTCTTTTGACAAGCGATGATATTTCTTCCATTTTTATCACCACTTTTTAGGAATCTCAAAATTCACATTTGTTCTAATTTTGTGGTACAATAATCGGTTACCATGTTAATGAAAAAAAGCAATTAATATTAGCAGGGTAATTAAATTATTTTTAATACAAACCGAGCCGAGGTCGCATGCTCATTAGATAGTCTTCACGTAAAACGATCTGTAATTCATTTTCTTAACTTGGCTGTTCACGCGAGCGCATACAGAGGCATGTACACCTGACGCTAGAAGCTGCTTGTTAGCCACGCGGTTTTTCGATGTCTCGATACGATAGTGCGGTGTCCACACGTGCGGTCGGTAACGAGTAGGGAGACTTTTGCGTCTGGATGTTAAGTGATACCGAACAAGTTGCCGTCCGTGCGATCGTGTCAAGCTACACTATCCTCAATGTATGCGTCTATTTTATATTTAAGACCGATGATGCTGATATGCTGCGTTATTATGCTTCGACAAGTACGAAACAAGACCAAGAGACGAACATTCGAACCCCGGCACAACAAGCCGCGCACCGCAGCAGGCTTGCCGTCAGCCGCAGGTGCATTCGACCAATACAAATGCCAAGAGGAAGTGAGGAAACGATATAAAATATGATTGGAAAGAGAGGCATTATTATATTGATAAAATTCCTGTTTTATTCTTCCGCTCTCATCAGCGCTAATATAAGTACGTATTAGCATCGTTAGACTGAACGCTTCGTGTATTTAGTTGGTATATGTCTATATACACACACACGAGGGAATGAGCCGAGTTTATAAACGCAGTTTGTTCAGGCACGATATAATCGAACAGGCCAATAGCCTCCGGAGACTGGAGTTTAACGGCCAATTATCCGGGCGCGCTTCTTCGTCCGGTAGATTCACAGAGTATCCAACGAAAAGTGAAAATGTTGCGTGGTCAACAGTTATGTTTAGTGTATTATAACCGCAGTATACATAGATCATTGCGCCAATTAATGTCGAGCTAACCGGCATCTAATTTTTGTTATTTGCCTGAAATTTTTGCATCACGTGTTGAAAGATGATGGATCGAGATCTGTTAAGTATGAAAACTATATACATTTCTTTGTAATTAATATTAATTAATTACGATTTCGATTTTCATTGCATCATAATTTGTTTAATGTTTTTACGACTACAGGTTAGTGTAGTTATGTTAAAAAGTCCAGACTTAAAAAAATATATTAGTTTTTGTCTAGACTCATTAAAAAAAAAAAGATATGTGTTTCTGAGTTCCTCCCTTTTTTGTACGATTCAAAGTTGAAACATTCAAAATTCATGCGCATTTAGGAACAGGATTTAATGATAGGATTTAAGTGAACAATAAGAACTATGTATTGTAAAAACAATTGCAAAATAAAATTAATGCTAAATATATTTTAAAAGTAGCAACAAAGTTCGTTTCCAACTACAGAAAATGTTTACTAAAGTCTAATGAACATTTTCAGAATTAATGAGCAATCAAGTAATTCTGGCATGATTAACCGATTAAATTCAATATAATTGAATTTAATCGGTTAATTTAAACCGACGGTGGAACTCAGAAAACACTTTTATTGTTATAAAAACGCGAGATTCAGATGTAACCAAAAAAAGTTCTCGGTAAAACGTAATATTTTTTTATACAAATGTTTATCTGCATTTGTTAAAAATCTGTCAGATCCTCATCCTTTATCAGACAGAACAACATGTAACAATTGCAGGCAAACTGAAAATTTGGCGTCGGATACCTCGACGATAATTGGCGGAATGACCCACATGCACGACTGACGCGAACATGCGACAGAAATAAACCAAGAAATACGAGCAAGTAACATTTTCGAAAGTCGCCCAGCGAAAGCTTTTTATTTTTTTAACTTACAGCAAGGTAGAATTAATAATTAACCTCCTCAATTTTGGTGCCAGTAAAACTTGTCACATTTCAAGGCATATATTTTTCTCCGGTAAATAGAAAGAAAAAAACACCATTAAAAAGCGAGTATTCGGTTAACAAAAAAATACTCGATGTTACTCACAAGAGCATAAACAGTCAGAAGAAACCGTACTCGAAGATGACGGAGCAAAGAATCGCGACAGACCAACAGCTTCCGGAATCGTGAAACAGCACAAGAGAAGAGAAGAAAGGTCGAAAGATGATTGAAGAGAACAGTTGGGTCTGGGTGACCCTCGGCAACAGTGCGTGGCGGGTGCGCGAAATACATACGAACTATATAGTTTTGAGGGCCACTGGAGCGTCACACAGTAATGATGTACACGACGAGTGACGTGGTATATGTGACGGTAGACAAGTGGTCACCCAATCAGACCGAGAAGGAAACAAAAGAAAGGTGAAAAGAGTTATCGCTCCGTGAGATCGAGCCTGCATCCTGTATCCTGGCTTGCCTCAACGACGGCCGAAGCAACAGAAGAAGACAGGAACGCTGAAGATACTTGCCAATACCATGGACGACTGCGGAGAGTGCACTCGGCTATAGAATCGCCGACGAGCCTTTGGAACGGTGAAATTTTTATTGGTCGATTGTTTCCTGCTTTTTATCGTGATACCTTCTTCCTTTCTTCTTTTCTATCGCACTCTCTTCTCTATTCTGGCCTCTGCAAGGCTTCTAGTACGGGATGCCACTTGAGTTCCGATTGACTTTAAACTGGGACATTGCACTTGTGATTCTACGGCATTCAACTGTGTCGTAAGACAGTTTAACCGTGTTTCTTTGTTCGATCGCTTATCGTTATGAGGATTTTGTCACTGAAAAGCCAGATTGTAGAATGAGCGAACTTTACTGTTGAGATAGACTTTACATAATCACGAATTTTACAGAGTCTAGGAGTTAAGGATTTCAAATCCTGACTGACTGGCTACTTTACGCTGCTCCACAGCAAAGTCAAGATATTAATCATTCTTTAAAGGGAGTTAATGAGCCATGGTGTCGATTCTATGCCTCGTGATCACGGCCGTCAACTGTTCTTTTTTTTAAGTGTTCAGACCCAACATTTAAATACTGAGCGAAGCGTGCGGGTCCGAGGTGCTTCGAGAGAAAAATTATACTAATAAAAATCTCTGATTGGAGCGATCGATCCACGTTATATAAACGAGTTGCACATGAGACAAATAGTCGAGGATTCAGAGATGTTTATCCAACGGACCTTTCGTTTCGTGTTACGGCGATTTATCGTTCAATTTAATTGCAATAGTAAGGACGAATGGATAAATATGTACTCGAAACTCGAGCGAACGATATATGGAAGAATTGGATCGATTTCAGCATACTACTTGAACCTTAATAAAATACAAACAAATTGCGAGACAGCACTGGAGAAAACGTAAACGGTTAACTCGCAGATTAATAATATATTAAATAAACGTGGCGTAACATTTTGAAAAAAGAAAAAGTAACTGCAAGAACTTACCCTTGAAGTGTTTGAGGTGGTGCGGGTCTCGGAGGTGGCGGCAGTGACTTTCTTCCCGGAGTATTCTGTCTTGGTGCGAGCGGTGGAGGCGGTGGAGATGCTGGCGAAATAGCGGCTCCGTGTCTCTCTGTAAGACACTGTTGTGGCTGCTTTTGTTTCACGGCATCGTTATATTTCGGCGGTAGTGCGTAATAATTACGCTGGCCGGTCTCGCCGTGACGTTGATGATGTCCGGGAACGTATTTCGGAGGTTCGTGATACTTTTGCGGACTCGCTTCAGCGAGCAACTTCGAGCTTGCCTCATAGCCCGTCTTCACAGGACTTCCAACCGAATAAGCGTGATTCGACGTGTTCTCGGAATAATTTGAACATTTGTTGGTTGCGTCCGGTGGTAACGCCAGATAATTCGGTCTCGCGGAATGTTGCTGCGAGGAAGACGTTGCATAAACATTTTTCTCATTACCATTACTGTTTTTCGGCACCTGAGGCTGAGGTCTCTGGCCCGAGGAGGATTCGTAACGGTGAGTACCGTCATTCCTCAATAGCCCGGAAACGTCGATTCTCGTACTTTCCACCCTCATCGACTCCTGTCGAATAATTCTCGATTCAACGGGAACTTGTGGAGCCGGTCTCTGATTTCCCGAATCACTGTATCTCTGCGCAATCAAGTCCGGAAGTCTCGCCGGTGGTCTGGAAGATAAGCGCCTCTCCTCGGAGACTCTTTTGACAGGCACGGCTCTTTCGTTGACTATCATTTTTTGCGTAGATGGATAACGCAAGCTCGATCTACCGGTTGCGACCATTCGATGAGTCGCGAAACCCGCGGATACGCCATTTTCCATTAAAAAATCCGATTCCGCATGTTTGATGGATGTCGCGCGTACAAAGTGTCGTGCATCGTTGTGATGTTGTTTCGATGAGTTAGATTTCGATGGTGAGCTAATAGGCGATGATCTGCCTGATCTTTCTACCCTTTCCGAGCGTTTTCCATGTTTAGATCTTCTGGTTGATTGTCTTTCAGGCTGCTGAGACGTTCTGTGCCGTTTCTTCTCCTCCACATTGGCATTCCCCGGAGTTTCCTTTCCACTGCTGTTGCTACCGGAGCCACTGTCGCTTAATTCAGGCGGTGGTGGTGGCAGCGGCTCGTCGCAATTTACCACCTCATTTTCCGTCACCGTGGGTGGCGATGGTGGTGGCAAATCCGGGCTTGGTACACGATCATTGTAAACCGTTCTGAGATGCGGTTTCTTCGGAGGTCTCTCGGGTACCCAATCGTCAATGGAAATAGCCGGTCCAACTATCACAGGACCGAGCAAATCCATCGAAAGACTTCCACAGCTATTGCTGTGCTGATGCTTGGGACTTGGTACGTCACCTGCGTTAAGAGCTCTACCAGCCTTGTCTCTCCACGTATCAGAGGAATAATCAGATGCAGAACTGGCTCTTCTTGAAGAAGAAGCTCTCGGTCTTGGCGGAGGCTGAGGTGGTGGACTCTGAGCTGTTGGAACAGATCCTTCGGTCAATTGAGGCTCCGAACGCCAGGAGGACTGATGTCTCTCATAAAAAGACAACAGAGCCTTCTTCTGTATCGCCTTGAGAGTCGGATCGGATACTCTGTGTCTTTTTTCCGGATCCAAATAAGTGTATCGCATTTGTTGCTGCTGTTGTTTCTCCAATTCGCTGATACGTTCGGCTACCGAGAGATGAGCTTGTTTCTGAGGTGATATAGGCGAGCCTGACATTCTTCGAGATGAATATTCACTCGATATATTAGTATCTTGTGATTGCGTGGAATTTAATCGATAAAGTTTACGCTGGCTTCTCTCTCTGTCGAGATACAAGACACTTTCTGAATGATGTCTCTGTGGAGTTTGAACCCTGGCGCTATGAGCTATGAGCTGTTTGCTGCTGTGCATCGGCTGATTAGACTGACTCACATCGCACAATGAACCATGCAGAGGATCCCATTCGTCGGGACTCTGAAGACTCGAGATGCTATTCTCTAATTGACCTCGTAATGTTAAATTCTGCGGGTTTGCTTTTGTCGATACGCAATTGTATCTTTCAGTATCGACGCGCAAAGAAGGCTCACAGTTTCGTGAAGAAGCTTTCGGTCGATCTGGCGTTTCTTCGTCGATGCTGGATTCCTGCCATTTTCCTTCGTGAGGCAAGCTCGCCTGACAAACGTCGCTCAGTGATGTACAGTGATTGATTACTGTCGGCAAACTCGTTCTGCCTGTTGACGACGACGATTCTTTGCAGTTCCTGTCGTTCATCGATGCCTGCCATTTGTTGTTTTTCTCTTGCTTCCATTTGTTGTTGTTGTTCATGTTACTGCTGTTAGTGGCGGTGTTGTTAGTAGATGTGGTGATAGTGGTGGTGGTGGTTGTAGTTGGAGTTGTAGTAGTGATAGTCGCAGTTCCGGTGATGTTGCTGTTACTGCTGCTATGGCGGCTATGTTTTGAAGGAAGTAGAATTGATGTACTCAGGTCGCTCATCGAACTCTGCCACTTGTTCTCGTGGTTATTATCTGTCTTTTTCATGCTCGCAGCAACTAAACCATTGACGCTGGATACGTCTGACATTGAACCCCGGTCCCATCTATCATTTGGCACTTGGCGTACTGGAAGACCGCTTGAGACACTTACATCCGACATAGAACCGTGCCATTTGAGAGTTTCACTGCTGGAAGCACTTCCACCGCTTGAGGTTGTTACTACGCTATCGCGACCCTCCCGGGAGGCTTCCTCCCAAGATGGCGCAGCCCTTTGGGTAACCGCCTCGCTGTCCCTTCGGAGTCTACAATAAAAATTAAAAAAAGAAAAGAAGAACAGATAAAAATGACATGTTTTGAATTAAGAGGAGGCTATAGTGACTTCTGCCTAAAAATGCTTTCTTTTTATTTTTGCTCTTGTTTCTCACAGTATGCCTGAATTGTTATTAAAGTGGCGATATGGCCACATTTTTTTCTTCGGCCGCGAAAAAATGTTTGTTTTTTGAAAATCGATTTTTTCTCCAATGTTTTTTCTCTCATTATTTTTAATTACAACTAGTAATGTAAATGTATATTATTCTAACATAATTACATTGGCTTCATAAAAATTGATTTGTGCTTCAATTTTTTGGTGTTAAAAAAGCTACTTATCAAAATCTAATTAAAATATTCAAATATCAACAAGCAAAAATATTTGCAAATTAAAAAATGTTCCGTATTGAGTGAGGATAATTATGGTCTATGAAAATCTGTATCTACTATTTTCTTGAGGCCTCAAGAATCTGACCGAAAACGAACTGTAGATGGCTTGTATGAAAAATATTTGTTTTACAAAAAGATTACAAAAAGAAAATAAATAATATTGTATACGGTCAATACATATATGCTGACAGCATAATGGTCTGTTTTGCGAGATAGAAAAATCATTGCCGGTGAGAAGTTTGATTTTCAATATTTAAAAAAATCCTTGAGCATTAGATTTTAGTCGACCCAGTAACAATTTGACGCATAAAATCATAGACAGGTAATCTACGATTCTTATTATAGAATTTTTATATTTAATAAGATACTGGAACGTGATTCAGATATAGTTGACAAAATTGAAAAAAAAACTTCTGAATCGATATTCGATAATCCGGTAGGAAGAATTATACTAGATCATTAAACATTAAACTAGATCTGCTGCGCAAGGAATTTTTGAATAATACATCAAATTAATTGGAATTTTCACAGAGTCTGAGATAAAACAATCTAGAAAGATTCACAGGGGTGGAAAAATCCAGTCATTATAGCCTCCACTTAATGGAATTAAAATTTATATTTCATATACCTGTCCAGAAATGGTGTATTGGTCGTCGAATCGACACTGGATACATAGCTATGATAACCTTCGGATTGCGCATAACTCGCTTGCTGCGAATGTTGTACCCTAGTGTACTCTTCCAGTCCTGCTTGCGTTAGTCCGGTTTCTCCATAGATATCAACCTAAAAGTCACGACAAATAATAATAGATGAATATGGATACATTGATATTGAAATAAAAGTAGTGTACATGAGTATTACCTGAGATACCCGAGGATCTTGATAGCTCCTTACATAAGCCTCGAGCTCCGCGTGGCTTATAGTTTGCGAGGGTTGCTGTTGTTCCCTCTCGGGTGGCGACGGTAAAACATATTCGGCGTCACCGAGTGGCTTACCCTCGCGATCAACGCGAGGCCACAGTCTTGGCTCTTCCTCTACCGCATTACCACGCGATCCCCGAGACTCGAAAGTCTCGACTGGTATTTTCTCACAGCGTTCCATGACGGTCTTGAGCTGCAACGTGAAAACGTTTCAAACACCAATATTCATTTGAGATAATCATAGAGCTATGATGGTCTCTAATTTCCATGCAAGTCTCTCGTGTACAAGTAGAGACAAAAGAGGAGTTGAATTGTCGGATGATTTGACTGATCCACTTTGTGGTATCACAAGCGCTTGTTTTTCAGTCGCGTTCACCGACTCACGTTCTCCCTTCGCCACCATGCAAAACGAATGTGACGTTAGGAAATGTGCAAGATAGAAAGGAGAATGTGGGAGTGGTGATTAATTGTCTTTCGTTACGTTACTCATCATGATCTTTGCTCAATCTCACTCACTCGTTTCTTGGTTCTTCAATGACTATTTCGACATTGTAGCTTATATCAAATTTAAAAAATTAAAAAGACATTTACATTTTTTGCAAAGTGCATGAAAAAGTATGTTGATCAATTTTAGATTCCGCATAAAAGGAGTTGCGCGAAAAATTAGAAATAATACGGAGGCAATGTGCAAAGTTGTAATTTGCATCTTGTTTACTCAAACTTGAGCTAATGTTTAATTAACCATAATTCTTCTTTGTTCGCATCATAATAATGCTTCTGAGTAAACATACATGCTTATTTCAAAAATATTACTTCCAGGATGTCGAAACAAATATTTATCACCAAAATAGAATTTTCTCTACGAGGAAGCAAACGTTCCATCTTCTTTGATTCAAACAACTTTTCAACTGGTTCTAACAGACGAGAGAACAGAGCCTCTTGTATGAGGATTAAAAAAATGTCATCTTCATTGGCACAAATAAGTTTTCAATTTTTAAATTTGTTTTTACAAATAAGAATAGAAAGTTTTGTCCGTGAGGAAGCAATTAATTATTATTGATAGTACCTGCTGGGTGAACGCTGGATTGGGACGTTTAGCGAGTGGTCGCGTATATTGCGCCGGTTTTTCCTTCGGATAGTTGGTGTGATCGGTCCATGATTTCGACCTGTGAGAGCCGCTGTGTCCAGTCGAATTTTCGTGTAGCTCCTCGTCCGGATGGCGCTCGGGGGCGCTTGGCCATGATGGATATTTTTCGTGACCAGGACCGTAACAGACACCCTTGAGGCTCGATGCATCTCGTACCGGTGGAGTTGGTGGCGGAGATGCGTCGTCCCTCTCATTGAGGGGTAAACTGAAGCTGTCGAATCCGATACTTTCGCTGTAACTATACAAACAACAGCAATGAAATATCGAATAGTAATACATTAAAAAATTGAGAGGAAATAAGGATGGAAAGTACAACTTCGCCCATTGTTTTCCAACCTGAGGATCCCTATGAAAAGTTGCAAATAGTGAGCAAACAGTAGTCAAGATTTTTTTACTTCGAATCCATGTTTAGAAAATATTCTAGAAACTCAAGTGTAAACGAAATTAGCTTATTCAAGAAATTCAAAATTTCAAAGTTCTCTAAAATTTCATCAATAATGAGAAATTATTGTCTGACTAGAGTGAAATATTTAAAAATAATTACCCAGGTCATTCAAATACATAGAGCACAGCAAAATATTATTTTGTTCTTGTACAAAAGCTTTGAGTTTAGGTGCTGAAATGTCACAATATGAAAATGCAACAACGTCGATTGTTCGAAAAAATTGAAAATCCAATAGAATTCGAACTTCGTTATAGATTTGAACATTAGAAATCTTAATCGCTTTTCATTGACATAAAAATGACGACTTTGTATTTTTTTCATAAAAGCAAAGTTTTTTTTTCTCCGAAAAAGTATTATAAAAATAAAAGTTACTAACCCGCTGTCATTTTTATAGCCTGGAGTATTCTTCCTGTAACCCTCGTTGTAACCATCAAACGTGGCTTTTTTATCGGTACTATGATTGTTCGTTTCGACGAGGCCAACGATAGCGTTCTCGTTTTCTCCAAGTGCATTTCTTCTGGCACCAGTGCTCTCGGATTTTCGTCGATAGCTACCGTTGCTGCAGTGATTTTGCTGTTCACTGGGACTCGAGCCACCCGTTGAGCCGCCGCTCTGCTTATGTAGGTAGTCGTCTTGACTGCTGTAGGGACTCGCGCTATTCCTGACGTAATTACCGATGCTCTGTTGTTCGGCGTGATGAACGTGACCCGTGTACTTGAAAGACCCCGGGCTGCAAGAGGTTGTACCCGGGGCCTCATCCTGGCCGCAATATCCCGGCGGTGACGGTTGAATTTCCGTCATCGCGTTACCGACGTCCCCGCCATCCGGAATACAGCTGCAATATACGACAAAGATAAATTAGTTTATTAAATTCAATTCAATTCTTACTGAAGTTTAAATGAAAAAAATAAATATAAACCATTGAGCGATTTTATTCAAATACAAATAAAACAAGATAAACAAGACACTATCAAATGTTAAACAAATATGATATATTCGTCTAACATTCGATAAAAAAAATGTAATAATGACTGTAATAGAATTTTAGATGAGTCAAATAAATCCTACTTAATTGAAATAAAATCATATTGGATACAAAAAAAATGTTTTTCTTTTTTAAAAAAATCGTATTTCATTCAAATAAATCATAGTTGATTCGAATAAACAGATACTTGATTTTAATAAATCCCGTGTTTAATTTGATTAGATCTTTTCTGCGAATGAAAACCAAAAAGGCGTAACTATACTTTTACCACACTCGTATACATGGCAATATAATTTATTGCGATGGCAATTCGATAGCTTTTGGAATATATATTATTCGCTGACGATTAATATATTCGAAGGATCGCTTTGTTGTATATGTAAGACGGTATATAATACCTGTAACAGTTAGGCGCGCGTTCTCAACAGGTATGTTACAGAAATGCGATATTAATCTGCGAACGGACAGTTGGAGAGATACAGCGACTAATCGTTTGCAGTCTCAATGATGTTTATCTATATGGTACCAGCGTAGTATTATAATACGTGTAGATATTTGTAAATAACTGTACGGTTACACAATCGAGTGGTCATAATATGTCCTGCGAATATTCCACCACTTCCCTCTCATATAAAAAAAAATCCTTTTTATATATGTGGCTACTTACTCGTATATATTCTTATGTCAAGGGAACGACGAAATCTTCGCGAATGTGAGATAGATAGATCTAATGACGAACAAAACTCGAGTTTCACGGGTTTCTTAGGCGACTTCCCCCATCGAGTTGCGTGTTATACTGTACTGGAAGGAGTTACCGAACCTTGTGCTGATGCAGAAACCTATCGAGTCATCTGACCCGAGGGCTTCGCAACACACTCCATAGTGACAAAGCAGCTGTACGAGGTACTTGACCAAAAGTATACGTAGCCATCGCTCAACTAAATATCCACATGTGAATTAAGATGTTCAAGTACAAGTCACAATTCAAGTAATTCAAATACACACAGATTGCTGATATGTTTTATGTTGTTTGAAACGTGTTTGGAACTAATTGAACGAAATTAAATGGCTGCGATGTTCTACTTGTGTGCAAAAAATGAGCACGGTCGGTCGTGACGATCTCGAGATACAGCTACATGAATTATTACAGGCCGACATTTTAATTTCAATCCTTATTTCGATCTTAAGTTCGATCCTAAGTTTGCTTCGAAATTCGATGCTAAAAGTTTGCTTTTACGATCGAACTTTTGACTGAAAATTCGAGTCTTAGTCTACACAGCGAAGCTGCTGACCGTGAAGAAACGAAGATCAAGAGAGTGGAAAGAGTTATTTGAGATCCTTTCGTTCGTCCAAAGCGTTGAGGTTCGGCGGGTGGTTGACCCTTAATCTCGAGAGATCTTTGCGGACCGGAGGCTCTCTTGTACAATATACGCACTCATCGTAGACGCGCGTGTAAGTAAAATGTACACACACATACACACATACACATTTCCTTGTATCGATAGGAATTGCGTCAAGTCATCAGTATGCGGCATTCCGAGAATACAGAAGTGGCAACAGCATGCAATTTTCAGGATATCTTGAACGGGAGACACCGCGGAATCCGAGAAACGAAGCTAAAGGAAAGGAGAGATCTCTGGGTGCATCGAGTTCTCCCAAGTATCGTGCACAGCTCGGCAAATGCCCGGGGAACCTGAGGAAAAAAGACGTGAAAAGGCACTTAGTATGTCGGGGTTAATTTCCTTTCGGGTCGACGAAAACTTGCCAGAAGTCCAGGTGACATGGATCAACGAAACAAGTCTTAAAAGGCTTAAAAACGATACAGCGTTTAAACTTGACAAAGAATTAATTTTAATTTCATAAAACATAAGCCTCCATATAAAATATTACAAAATCTTGCATCAAACAATGTGCTCGTACCACTTTTACACACACTCTTCTTTTTTTGTAATGTGATTTCGGGATGTTTTGATATATCTTGAATACTGACATTGGAAACTGAACAAAAATAGAAGTTCGTCATTACAAAGCTTCTTTTATGAGGGATCAAAAAGAAGAGATGAAGAAGTGGGAATGAACAGCGAGGAGTCATATATATATATATATATATGGTGTAGTAATAGTAGTATAAAACACAGACATATATACAGCATACAGCAAGCTGAGAATATTACATCACGTTATTAATGCGCGCTGAGTTCGTTGGCTGGAATTATGCCGGTGGTTCGAATGTAATTCCGGGCGGCGCGTTCGTGACGCTGACGAAACGAAGAAACGTACAAGAGATGGAGTGATCGCGAGTGAGAAGCCACGAGGCAAACGGACATGAGAGCGAAGAGCATCGAAAAACAGATAAAGGGTATAAAAGGGATGGCGCGTCAAGAGGCAATTCACTTTTCCATACGGTATATCAGATATAATACTTTACTTTGAAATGCAGAGCATGATAGAAACCTGATGACAGGTACGTTGTTTTGCGAGCTGCAAGCTCAACAAATTCTACATTTAAACTCGAAGGCCCACGAATGCATCTCATCATCTGGATGCCTTAGGCATTTATACCTTCAGCGAGGCTTAGTAGTTGACAATTTTAAGCGCTTGCGAGTGTCTCTTGTTATTGTGCTAAGCCCATATATTGTTAAGAATTGTCTGTTAGATAAATAAAAGATTTTATTTCGATAAACGCAACTTTAATTGATTTTGCTTCCTCATAAAGGAAACTTTATTTTCATAATCACTTGAAAACTGGAGTAAAGAATAATTGTGTCAGTGTCAAAACCAATTTGGTCGACCGCAGTTTCCTCGTAAAACTGTTTTGATCTTTTACAACTCTACGATATCTCATTTTATTCGTAACAACATTTTACACCGTTTGAACAAGGCAATATCTTTTTTCGTGCATAACACCAATATTATATAAACAGTTTTATTATAGTCGACATCTTTGAACGGGTGTCCTAAAAAAGAATCCTCCGTTCAACCGGTGTAAAATGTTATTGCGAGGAAAATGATATCGTAAAGTATAAACCATCGAGCGACTTGTTCTGAATCGTGCGCGCACGGTTGAAAAACTCCAAAACTGGTTTACGAGAGAACTGGTTGAACAAATTGATTCGGACGCTGACATAAAAATTCGGCATTCCATTCCTCAATTGATAGACCTTTGATCACATTTATCAGTAGACCAAATATATATATAGATACATTGAGAAAATCCATCAGAAAATATGAATCTTTTTGGGCTAGCTCCCATAACTCATTTGCTTCATTTGTTCCACATTCGTACATTAATTTAAGCAGGCTTCTACTAAAATGCTAAATAAAAATGGAAAGGAATGTTCAAATGGGAACGATCCGCATCTGTAGCCACTGAGTGATGTTCAAAGTGCTCTCAGCTGAGTAGTGGCGAGTTCTCCAGTGTATAGAAAATACTCGAAGGAACGTGTACTGCAATCGATGCGACGTCGCGTTACATCGAACTCGGCAGAGACTGCCGTGAGCCCGAAGAAACGCGTGGGCCCTAAGTTGGTCCCCGCGTGATCCGGGGCCGTTACGACCGGTAGCCGTGTCGAGTACCCGAACCCCGTCCGATCGTTTGAGGCGTGCATGCATGCATGATGCACTCGTACGTCGTCGACTCGGCGGAGTACGACCAGAAATCGCCAAAGTATCAGCAGCCGTAGCAACAGACAGACCAAAGGAGAACAAGACGACCGTGGAGAAGCCGTTCGAGTTGCAAGGACCGCGTGGGCAGCGAAGTGCGATCGTCTTGAGACGACGACAAAGTTTACGAGCTCAAGTTTCAGAAGCGGTAAACGGCGAACGCGTGTTTTCTGAACCTTTAGCGGAATGCAATAGATAATACGTATATGTATATACTGGAGGCCCCTCTGCACGCTTTGTGTGCCTCCCCCCGTGTTGGAAATCCGGACTTCAGGACTTTTTTGGGGACTTAGACAACTCCTTGCCCTGGCCCTCCCCCTCAGTGGAGGTAGAGCTGCTGGTTAATATTTCTTAATGTCTACCACCTAATTTATCGAAGCAAACATTTGTTTACTTATTTCACTTATTTATTAACCGCCTTTCTGTTATATTAATTTACCCTCAAGTGTTCGAAAGCTTAAAAGAGAACTAAGAATCGAGTGTTCAGTAATTGGCTTACCAGTTACGTAATTGATTGATTTGCTCTATCATTTACTAATAAAAGGAAGAAAAAAGTACAAAAAATGGTAATTCTAAATTAATAGACGCGACGAACACTGAATGATGCTTTCACTTTTATACTCATAAAGACTGAGCGATATATCGCATCACCTTTAATATGCTAATAGAGTGATAAAAAAATAGAGAGAGAGTACTGTTATTTAGAGGGTGACTATTTAGTAGGTTGAACGTTTTTAGCAATCCAGTGATTTTAATTAGTCTGCAACTAAGCCTCGCGGGGCCAAGCCAAAAGGATCTCCGATTATATATACATGCCCCCGGTGTTCCCAACCACGGTGGCCATTACTCCGACACCCGTTTACCGGTTCCAAACGTTGTATCCGCACCAAGTGCAGTTAAACCTGATTCACGGTCCTCCCATTTCTAAGTGGATAACCGAAGGTGCATAAAAAGAGTTCAGCATCAGCGAGTAATATCCAGAAGCGACGAATCGTGGGCTGCTTATTCGCGAGGTTTGATATTTTCACGATTATAGGGCAACTTATGCGGATTTTATTATTGCGGAAATGGCATTAACAAAATAATAATTAAAAGAAAGCAGTAAAAACTCCACATCGAGAAAACGATGTGGTAAAAAATTCGCAAGGTTAGCAAATATTTGGATCAAATGATAATCAAGCAAATAAAATCATTAGCTGTCACTTTTTTTCTATCTTAGTAAATTTGCTTTCTCCGTATCGAAATTACCTGTCGAAAAAAAAGTGCAATTCTTCAATCTACTGTTAATTGACATCACTCCATCATTCTACAAAGCTTTCTTTTCTTTTTTCTTGAAGCAACTGTTGGAAATTTTCTGCCTCTTAATACAGTTATTTTTAGATTTACTAAAAACACGGATGCAAAGTAGATCTTTGCACATTCATTATTTTAAAAATTTTTGAAATAACTTCCTCTGTGAGGAAGCGAAAATAGATAAACATACATCCTCATAGATGTTGCTTTGTAAAAATTAAAAAAATAGTGAAGAAGCAATGTGCAAAGTTCTACTTTGGATCTTTGTTTTTTTTGCTTTCATTTACTCCGTAGTTTTCTTGGTTGTACAATAAACATTTTTGCTGTAAAATATTTTATGTTCAACAGATACTAGCTCGTGGCAATTCTCCACTAGAAAATTCGATATCCGTTGCAAAATCATCTCTTCGTATTATCTCCATGTTCTTTTTGCTCGTATCTCAAACGAATAACGGAGAAGGAACAAGTTGTCCTTATGATGTGCATTACTATTACTATACAGTTCGGCATATCGTGGCCTCCGCAAGGGGGAATAAAAAAAAAAAAGATGTAGTACGGATGTTGGGAGGATCGGTCGAGGGCTCCAAGGCCGTGTCGAGTCGAGTGAGTAAAAAATAAAAAATTCTCGGCAATATATTTTTCCTCCTGTTTGCTCGCCCGAAGGGCTCACCTCGACATCGACAGTCTGTGCTCGGTAGTAGCGCCTTTACTCTGCAGTTCGAAAAAGCGATCAAACAAAACAAAAATCAAATTACTTGTATCTAAAATAAAAAGCTATAAAAATGATAAATTAATATCATTGGTATATTGGGAATTAACGTTGTATTTGTTCCCTTATTGGTTGCCAGGAAAGTAATTTTGGACAAGTTGTGTTTTTTGAGTCAACTCTGATGCAATAAGAATACGTAACCTGTATAAAAGCATTATCAGTAATTATTATCTCAAGTGCCATGCAATAATAGTATTACATTTCTACTACTTAAATTTACATAGAATAGCAATTTAATATTTTTATATGTAAAAGGGTTTAACCCGTGAAATAAATCTATAATTTCTCTGATATTTTCCGCTTGGAATTTTCGGTAGGCGGAAATAAATGACAAAGCGGTTAAAAGAGCAGAATAAGAATAAATAAGAACCAGAAAAAAGGTGACTGCAGGCCGTGAGGGTACAGGCGAGAGAGATGATAATAAGAGCCGGTAAACCGGTCCTCCTCGTCATTGGCTCAGAGTCGAGCTCTTGGCTCTCAACGACTTCCATAGGCGTATAGCGTTGACCGTCGTCCACTCGCAAGGCGTGGGTGCTTTCGAAGAGCTCTTGAACCGTTGATCCCTGCTGCGTCGTCGATCTCGCTTTTTACTCTTGCTTCGCTCCTTCTTATTCTTTTCAGCCTTCATTTTCTCGTCTCTTGCTGCGTTTATACGCGCGTCAGCTTTTGAACGCTTCGCCACATACAGAGACGTACAGAACACAGATCCGTATTCGTGTATTTATGTACGACGTACATTAGGCTCAATGATAATTATGGACTCGTTGTTTCTTTGCATGTGAGACTCTTTTGTTAACCTTCGCCATTGCTAGTTTCTGTTTTGTCTTTTCTCCAAAAAAAAAAAAAAGGAAAATTCATTCTCCGGAAACGAATGTCGACGTGCATGCCAATCATGGACAAGTTCTCGCATTCCAATCTTAAGATCCCTGCCTCCTTGATCCTCATTTAAGAGTATGACTGTAAGCTATATTTCCGCGATCACCTCAATGTTCACAATTTTTTGTTTTTTCGTCTTATAAAGAAGGAAAAAAAATGTTTGCACGAGTTAAGCTTCGAGTTTAGCACGTGTGCCATCGAACATTCGGGGAGTGGGGAAACCTTTTCGTCCATGTAAAAAGAAATATCTTTGCCAACCGCTGAGGTCAATGAACTCGTATTTGTATATTGGGCGTTAAGAAATTTCGCACGTGCAAAATCATCATGCTTGAGAGGGATTCGACGGGGGCGGCGGAAGTCACTTGTCAAAATATATGAATATTTATAGTGCATAAATTAGTGTAGTGTGATAAGACATATATGGGTGTGAAATATTGGGCTTTTTAAGCGAGTGCACGAATTGTATTTTTTGTTTATAATAATTTATAAAAGATATTATTTATCGATACCTACCATACCGATCAATCTGCGAGACACCAAAAAAATTGCTCACTTGTGTCAATTAATTGCAGTCACTTAATCAAAAATGTAATATGTCATTTTGATTAAACAATCATGTTTTTAAGCTATATTTTCAGGTCGAATTAGATAGGTAAGCTAAAAATATTTCATTTGCGAATTCTGTTATCGAAGCGATATTCGAAACATGACGATTCACATTTGGAATCTCGCCTGAATTGTCAGTTTTTTTGCAATGGACGCTTAGGATTTATTGTACAACCATTCTGGATGTAATTGAAGATACACATCGAACGTATAATTTCAATTTTATAATCTGTAAGTCTTGAAAAGGTATTTCACGATTTAAAAAATTACACACGTGGGACGCGATGCGACAAACATCCGAGATATTTCAGTAGCTTGCAGGAACGAATCCATAGTTGTTGTTTTATTGTTGGTAATATAAAATTATCCGTTTGATATAGTTAATAATTCTTCGAACAAATCGCATTCCCTTCCTGGTGCCTGCAAATAGTAGGTATATATTATTGTAGGTATGGTTGTTTCCTACAAGCGCGCGTACCTCAGGCCATACGGTTTGCGCGTTAATTGAATAACTGACATCCCACCTGCCGGCTTCCGGCAGCCCCGATGCGGGTTCAGACCTCGGACAGGGCTCTTCCCTCGCGAAACGTTCAACATTCAACGTCAAGACAACGAAGACGCATAGGAACGTGAGGCTCGTTGCTACTCTTCGCTTACAACGATGAGATTAGTTTGAATTGCGTTTGGTGTGAGGTGGTTCATCCACCTGATGGTTTTAAAGGTATATTCTAATCGTGTTTATCTTCAAAAGAGTATGAAGCTGTTGGAAATCTTAACTGAACGAGTCAAAGGGACCACCCAATGATATGTAAATATTCAATGACTTTTTTTAAAATTTTTCAGACTGGGATAACGTTCGTATTCCACATCAAGATTTTGTAGTTCGTTAAGATTTGTAATTCCTCAAGATTTTGTCATTAGACAAAAATTATGTCTTTCCTCAAGAATGATACGAGATATAAAAAATGAGACTGCGACAAATTCGAGTCTCAGTTGATCCAAGGACAGAAGGAATGCGAGTTGACACGCAGCTTGAACGAGCAAGGAACGCGTGGTGTCCCTGCATCAGGCTTCGAGGTCGCGATACCAACAGCTTCGCTCGTCCCTTGTACGGCTGCTTGTGCGCGCATCACGGCTCATACAAGAAACGTAGCTCTTCCAAGTAGTAGTACGAAGCAAGAGCTACTGTTGGCCACGGGGGAATTCACAGATGCATCGTCCGTCGTTGTACGACTTTGGCGTCGACTGTTCACTAATTCAAAAGTTTATATCTACACTTGGACCATTCATTCAGCAATTAGACTATAGGGGCGTAAAAAAGGAGTCAATACATAAACATTTGTGGATCAGTTATATACAATATTGGTATTTTTTTACTAACACGATCCTATTTAACAATTTTGCAATTCAAGTTTCATATTCAAGCGAAAAAATCAAGCAAGTCGAAAAAAAGTAGGATAGGAAGCTGTTAACATTTAGGGCTTCTGCATAATAGTAATGGGGTATCAATTAACAAGACTTGTGATCTTCCTGACGGAAGATTTTCCGAACTCGTGTCTCGGAAAATTAAGAGCGAGTTCACTACGGCATGATAACCAACGTGCGGTGCGCACGTTGTGGCAATGATGGAAACGATCGCGTGTAAAGATACCGGAGGATTCGTTTCGGGAGTGTAAATATATAAAAAGCAGTACGGCCGCTCGAATATAGCATTGCATAGGTAGTTAAATATGTACTTCACCCAGCAGACATTTGCTCTGGACAGCCCTCTTTTTTACGGCTTTCGAACGAACGAACCAATTTCTGTCTAAGTTTTTGTCTTTGCGTTTCTTATTAGCTCCCCGTCAGACCTTTTTCCTTTTTAATTCCTAGATACATCATAAAATTTTCTCGACTTAGGCCACTGTAACTATACATCGACATATCCTGTTATACACTATGTTAGGGTGGTACACTTTGAAGTTCCTTTTGTTTGCTCTCCCAACGGAAAAAGTGCTTCGAAATACAGACAAAAATCCACCCTCACAGAATTTTCATCATGGTGGTTTATTTGGAAATTCAATTTTTTTTGTCTTCCACCGAATATCACAGTTACAAAAACTCAAAATAATATTCTTTTAAAGTAGAAAAAGGAAAAAGAATAATTTTGGTCATTTATATAAAAGCGTGAAATTGATTCCTTCCTGTTATGAAAAGAATTCGAATAAAAAGTACATCCAAAAACCATAATTTTATTTTCGAACATGTTTTTCTTCACTATTTCATTCTACCGTTTACAGAAAGCATTTATGGAAAGTTTATGGACCTAATATGGAATGCAGTTTTGGGACAATAAATTGAAAAAACGTTAGAATACAAATGATCGGAAATTGTATGAGTACTCGATTCGTAATTCTGGTGCGTGCGGTTATATATATAATTCAGCAAGTTTAGTATACATAGCAGCCAGTGTACATAGGAGTCACGCAAGGCGGCACATACCGGTGCGACGAGTGTCGAGCCAAGTCCCTGAAGCAAAGAACGAGAGAACCAGCGGAGCAGCAGCAGCAGCATCAACATCGGCGATTCTTCGCTCTTGGTTGTATCGGTCGATGCTGGTCCACGCATCGGGGTATGCCGGGGCCGAGTTTTTTGCTCAGGTGCGTTACGGTTAACCTCCTGCTGGTGGCCAAGTATACGCAGAATGTATATAGTACAGGCTTGAGCACCAGTATAGGATTATTTACAGTCGAGCGAGTGCAATATACGCTTGCTTGGATGGATGAAATTCTTCTCGGTCGTTCATTTCCGAGGATGTGAAGGACGAGGTCGCGTGGAAACGAGTACATGCCGAGAAAGGTATTCCTCAATTTGCTACAAATTTGGATTTAATTCACCATTCCAAGTCTTTTATGAAATATCATTTATTGATACTGATTCCTGAATCTATTGCTCGCAACTATAACTCTCAAACGGTACGAGGCTTCGGGCTTAAATTTGACAGATAAGTGAAGTACTAACTCCACTTCAATTACTGTGACTTTTTAAACAAAATATGTCCACATATATAGATTTTATAGAATGTTTAATTCTTCCAAAGAAGGGTGTAACCGAATGAAGAGATCAGAATTCCAATCAAAGCTGCTCGTAGCCGAAAACCCTCAACAATTTATCATTAATATATTACGAAAACAGCAATCCAACATACTAATAGGATTTATACAAGTCAACTATATTTTATTTGATTCAAATAAACCTTTTTTTCTGGGTGTGATTACTTTACACTATACGTGCACATAACTATTGCACAGCCATGTTGAAACTTGGCGTATTCTCTGTTTCGTCGAGAACGCGGAAAGATCAGGAACAGATGTCGTTCCCTGGAATGCTGCGATTATCCCTTGGGTCGTCGTTCACGAGTTCCCGTCGAGACTACTATTACTTGTTCTTCTTTCTCTTCATTTCTTTCTCTACTATTTCACTCTATACAACTTTTCATTTTTTTTTTTCTTGACTCTCGTAAATCCGAGACCGTAACTCCAAAATCCAAAATTTCCAATAAATAATCATTAAGTGCATGTATAAAATACCAAAAATAAAAAGGATTTAAGACATAGAGGAGAAGAGCGAAAGATAAGATATTATAAGTCGCTGTTCGTGTCGAATGCCTCGCGGCAAACGTGCGGAAGGATGGCAAACCGAGTTCTCTTAGTCTTCACGCTGGTCTCTTGGAGCTTCCAGGAAGAGGAGTCCCGGTATCTTCGCCTTTGACACTTCTTGCTTCGATTCCGGCGCAACGCGACAGCCAAGCGCATCTTATATCTTGGACCACCTATCTCGGTTCTTCTCTCGCAATTTTCTTTACTCCTTCGTTCTTGTTGACGCCGCGTTATATACCTTAAGTCCACTGGGGGAGTATCACAGATGTAAACGTCCAAGACTGCGTCACGACGACGCCGTCGTCGACGTCTGACAATCAGACCTCCGGCAAAGGTCACGAGAATATGGCCTCGAGGCGCAACGAATCAACGGGAAATAGCGAGACAAGTCGATCTTATAATTTATACCTAGTATAGTCAGGCTATAGAACTAAAGTTTCGTCTTTTGAAATGCTCAACAAAATATGTCGCAGTGTTTTTTCTGTAACACTCAACGGTGTGAGTAATAAATTGGTAAGATCAGTTTTTTTTTGTTGTCATTTTGCCTTTTCATAGAGAAGATTTGTGTCGAATCTACAGAGAGATTTCAGTTTTATAGAATCTAAAATGTTACCCGTGAGTTTTCGAAAATTCACGTCAATTGTATCTTCTCCAAACACCGGAGTTATAGACGACTGAATTTTCCATGCTAGAAGCACACACCCCCTCGCACACATACATTCATACGGACATTTTTTCTACATCACTTTTCACGACATTTTGGGTGATTCTAAGTATGCTAACATGAAAACTTAAAAAAAAAGAAAATGTTCATGAAAACGATGCTTTCTCTATGAGGAAGCAATAAATAAAAAATAATAATTATCTATTTTTCGTCCTGCAGCTACCTAACAGAAAAAAAGTGAACGTTATGTCGGTTTATTTTCACCTTTGACATATCTTACTTGGTTATATATCTATCCATGTTCGTAACGATAGTTTGCTATGTAATGTATACAACTTCCATAGTGCATATCGCTTTCGCTGGACTCTGTTGGCCAACGTTAAGCGTTATAGTACCGCATTGACGAAGAAGAAAGGTCGCAAGATCGTGTCCTCGGCAAGACTCGCGTCATGTTGGTGGCGACCGGCTCATTGACTCGCGATTCCTGACCACATACGACTCTCTCGAGAAAATACATCCACAAGACTCGATTACTCGGCCATACCAACGGTGGATAAAACCGGCAGCGACTTTTAAAATGCTCCACGCTCCTCTCAACGGCGATTCTACGAAGCAAACATTCGCTATTCTCATTTCAATTAATTCTACGACATTCCTAGATTTCTTGTTTACGAGCGTCGATCTTGCCGCGCCGCATTAACTTTTAACTACAGATAAAGACTATCATCCGGCCGTTATACCATTCTTCTAATATGTATGGACTAAGAGAAATTATGCTGTAGGCAGATGTTTCTCTGGGGTGACATCTATCTTTTATAGTTTAAAAAAAAAAAACAATAAATACGAGTGGCACATAAAAACAACCCGGTCATAATATTGCCCAACAAAAAATCCCGGTTTGATGGCTGGTGTCACTTATTGTTTATAACTATATTCATGAAAATGCCATGATTTAATGGTAATCACTCGAGCGTACATTGTTTTTAAAAACCAATAATTGGTTCTTCAGGGTTCTCCATCTTTTAGGTTGTTTCTTTTCATATTTAGTTTAATATCTAAATACAGGAACATATTATTTACAAAATTTTCGTGACAGCTGTTTTGTATATTGGGGATATTTTTGGTATCGTCCTTCGAGAATATTATGGAATTTTTTATATGACGTGTAGTCTAGATAGTGACACAAGTAAGACTTTTTTTTTATAAAAAGACATTGACGGTTTTATAAGCGGTATAAAATTATTAAAAAAAGTTTTTTTTTTCATAACGGTAGCTGACAACTAACAAAATTACAAATCAATCGGAAAGGTCGAAACTTAGCAGCTCATTAATATTTTACTGAATGGTCTAACTATATAATGGCTTTTGTCCAGTCGGAATTTTTGTCGGAATTATCCCGCTATGTAGGTGTAAATGCGCAATACCAAAATAGTACAAATCAACACTCATTGGTGTAAATTTCAACACGACTGTGTAGTCCTGATAGTTTCATTCATCTGGTGTAAAATTAAACAGCGCATTTATTTCAAAGTATTTGTGTATATGTAAGCCAATGTGGTTTTGCAGAAGCCTCAAGAGTTTTTGTTCTCGTTGATTCGTCGTGTATATTCTCTTGTGCTACCTGCCGCACCGCTCAGAAGAGACGACAACTCGAGAGGAAGTGACACATTACAATTGTCTCTTGGAGAGTGTATAGTATCGCTGGTAAATACGAGTTTAACGACTGGCGAAGCAGAAGATAAAACCCCTCCGGTTTGCTCGACTATATAGTTAATACGACTACTACGAAGTTGATGGTGTTGTAAGTAACTCCAGTGATTCGATATGTGTGTAGAGCTAGGTGTATAAGTACAAGCGGGTTTAACTACAATAAGTACCTACAGGGATATTGTAGACAAATGGAAGAATGAAAAGGGTTAAAGAATCTCGAGTAGCTGTTGCAGACGTCAGACACACTATACTATAAAACTCTCATAATTGCCATTCGTCGAGATCCACCGTTGCCAACTAAGTAAGGCTAATTGGCTTAATGACTCGGCGAAGAATGGTATTAATATTATCTTAGGTTTCCGATGTAGACGCATTTTTCTCCTGACTCCTCTTATCCATAGTCTTGACTTTGTTCTTAATGCGCTCATCTCTTCGCTTGATTCGCTCGTTTTATTTTTCTACCCTTCTTTTTTTTACCGCTTGCACTGTTGTCACACCACTTCTCTTAATAATCGGGTTTATTATCGGTTGAGACTTATTCCCAGGAGAACCTTCGCTAACGATGAGTAAATAACATCTTGATTGAGGGCCGTTGTGAAATGTATGTGAAATGTATAGTATTAAATACGGAGGATATTTTTTTTTATCGGGGTACCAATTTTCGAAGAAACAGACCCGTTTTATTTTAAATTGGCAGATTTTTTTGTTCAGCTTATAAAGTGTCGAAAATGTTGTGAATTTGACGAGTCTACAAATATTTATTGCAAAATTAGAAGTGATGGAAAAATTGACAAGATCGGTTTTATTTATTTTCCTTAAAACTAGAGTCTGTGCTAATTTTGAAACATAATAGGTTAAAAAAAAACTGTTAGGAACAAAAATGTATTTAAACGAATGAAGGTTAAGGATGAAAAAAAATGTTTTATTTCCTTCTTTTTTTTTGAGTACTTCTTTAAATTTTATGAAACAAAAAAATGCACACTATAAAAGTGTAGCTATGAATGCATGCATGGAAAAGCTGCAAATCTGCAGAAATCAGCAAGTTTTTTGCTTCTTCCCTTACACATCCGTTTTAAATCTGTCCGATCTGCAAATAATCTTTTCACTTCGAGTGTGGCACGCGGTGTCAAGTCGGTCAACTCGGCGAAATACGAAGTGCCATATTATTCAAGCTGTCGCCGCATGTGCTGAAGGCACGCGGTTTCGTTTAAGTACCGGAAATTCACGAGCTCTCGGATCATACATAGATTCGACGCGATTAAAACGCGTTTCTAACATGTCCCGCAGCTAGATAGACGTTAACGTCACGAAATACTCTACACAATATCAAGGTGCGTTAATAAGGCCGCAGACACTGAATGCAGTTCATTGTTCCAGAACGATGGTACATACTCTTAAAGGTAGTAATTATTATTTCATCAATAACGATGAGAGAGACAAATTATCATATATTAGAGCTTTTATTAATGCGCTAGTAATAATTGATTAGCGAATTTGAATTCTATATTTTTCAACAGACGAAACTGTTGAGCTTTCTAGATTTGGACACTTTGCATAGTGTTTACCAACCATTTACCAATATAAAAAAAGGTATTAATTGTTTAATCCAGGAACGTTAACCGAACATCTTGCAAAGATCGAGTCGATGCTAGTACCGTAGTATGTATATAAATACACCCTTTGCCGCGAAAGATACGCCAAAGAGACAAAATGAATGCGCAAAACGGTATATGGATTTAAGACACGTCTTCTTCTTCAACGATAGAATACAACCGCTCATTTGGATGAGCGATGAACGGTGCGTGGTTTATTCACGACGTATATACACATTTTCCACGGTGGTTAGAGAGCGAGCTTTGCCACAAGTGGTGCGTACATGCATCGTGGATTAGGAACGAGAACCGCAGATAGTTTTGTTCTCTCAATGTGACGACTCCGTCTTCAGGGCTAATTACTTTGCACTTCGCTATTCTTTTTCTACCTTCATTTTTTTCAGCTACCGATCATACGAATTAGTTTGTATCTGCTGGTTCTTTCAAAATTATTGGTATTATTGGGCAATATAAGTGCATAAAACTTCTTCGACGTCAAAAGATTGGATTTGGCATCCACTGGTGAGTGTACAAAATGTACGGATGTTACATTTCGCAGTAGAGCAAATGTGACCTTACTCATTCTGTGTATGATTGATAAACTACTCACATAACTCACGCCGTTATGGCACTCAAGAGTTTACTTAAAACTTTTTAATTGCGTGACCGTTTGGATTGATCCTTGAGATGAAATCAAATTAATGCGAGTAAGTTCGTTATCAATAGTGAGTCTCCAATATGGAAGGCAATTATTCTTGTATAATCGTGAAATAGTAAAAGGCTGTTGATACTCGTAATATTTTACTTGATTAATGAAGCAGATTCCGTGCGAACAAAGAACAGGAGAAAAGAGAGCCGCGTGCAGCTTGGCTTATACGTGGATTTTGTACGGTTGTGGTGAAGGTGGAGGTTGATGGCAATGGAGGTGGCGAAGAAGCAGAACACGACAAAGAGGGAAGAGCTTGCTGATGTAGAGGAAGGTTAGGTAACGGTCCCGCAGTCAAGAAGCCGCTTTGCAGACACGACGTCTGCTGTCCGTGCGAGCTAGCTCGAGGCACACGAAGGAGAATTGAGGCAGAGAGGCAACGTCAGGCACGCAGGAGCAGCTCGCCTCCGGGAGCCCCCACCCCTCTCCTTCCGTCATTCACAGTGAAATATGGAACGTTATACTGTGGGTGAAGCTGAGCAAAGTAGGTGGACTGTTGGCTTCGCGAAGGTTGACGCAGAGAGCTAATTTATTGTTGGATGCACGAGACACCAAAGACGATTGAGAATGAAGAACATAAATGTTTAAAGCAACAGCAAAGTTCAAGAATGCATCATCACCATCAAAATGAAGTAGACACTTTTGTAGACCCTTTAGTCAACCTCCGCAAACAGCATTTCATATATTCACAACTTTTACATTAATGTGTATAGGCCGAGCTGTTTTATTTTTATAATGTCGTGATAACCATGTTGACAAAGCACTTCGGCATTCGTGGTAGCTCTTTCGAAAGGTGTAAATAGTTATTTGGTAGAATTGTCTTTCAATACTTTGCCTCCACGAACAAATAAACAAAAAATGATGCAAAGTAGAAGTTTGCGTCATTTGTAGAGGACGCTTATTTATTAATTTTGGCTTCTCGATTAATGGAGAGTAATTAGGAAGCAACGTGCAAAATTCTGCTTGACAAGCTTTTTTTAGTATGTTTCTTTAGAATTGCATTAGATATTGAATGATTTTTGCTTCTTCGTCCGAATTGAATGATTCTTAATTAAAATCGGATTCTTTAAATTTTAATGATGGGCACACACTTGACCAGTTTCTCCTAAACTTGAAATTCTGGTGAGAGATTTTCTATGTATGATTGGATGGATGAATCAGTGACGAGCATCAAGAAAGCATGAAAACCAAGAAGTAGTAGCAAGCGGAATCATAGAAACGGGCACAGTGCTGTACCGTGGACGGCCAACTAGAATGAAAAATAACGAAGAAGGATGCTACGGGGTTGTACCGTTCGAGTTATTTTTCTTACTACTTGTACAGTGCAGAGTAGAGTAGTATTACTGTGCAAATCATAGGCGGCTGAGAGAACCCACGAAGTTTGGATTCTTGTGAATTATATATCTTGCGAAGATTCCTGTGGAATCGATAGAAAGGCTTTGATGTATCGTTGGTTGGCAGTTTTATTCTAGTTTAGTAAGATTTGGACCGGCGAAGGCATTGGTATGCCTATCATCCGACGTTGGTCGAATTCGGTCAATTCTAAGTTATGGTCGGTCGTATACGAATCAAGATAAAAAGAGATAGTACGAATAAGATGACAATGAAAAGGTGAAAGGGGAAGGAAAGTTGGCATTCTAACGACGTACTTACTGTCGTTGACGATAGATCTGTGCTCTCACTTTAGGTCTCATTATTTCGTATGGTTTGTCCACGAACTCGCATATGTGTATAAAGAATATCAGCATTCCGATGTATCTCATATTGATTCGAGGAAAGCAAATGATAGTTGACTGCAGGAGTCACATAAGTAGAAGAGATGGGGTCGATCAAGTGGTACTTGTCGAATTATACAAGAAAGCACTTACCGTACTTCAAGTTAAACGGTTTAGCTTTGACTGAACCCGAAGCGCCAAAAAAGGTGGCATTTGGGTCTGTCATTATAGTTAACTGTACCATCCTCTTGGAGCTGCGAACATAATCTATATAGTCGAGCACTTGGCAAAATAGTTACTAAAAGTACAAATTTCTTCAAGTACTTAAGATGCCAATTAAGTAGCATATACTTGAAGTATCAGCCAGCTAAGAAGTAAGTAACGAAGAAGTCAAGAGGGACGAAGAAGAGGCGGTGAAAGGAGAGGGAAAGTTCCAAGTAGTCGCTTAGGAAGCTCCAGTGACTTACAAGTCCAGCTCGGCTACAGATAATCCATGTTGCCACGAGGGGGATATACATGCAATCGATGCACAGCTGCGGCAGTTCACCTCGCATCCTCGACGGCGCAGTCTCATTATTGGAGGCCAACAACGAAGCAACACTGATAGAGAAGAAATAGAGAAGGACCGGTGTGTATTCTCACATATCTCGAAGCGATGACCTCAGCACGAAAGGCATCGATCTTGCCCTCGTGCTCGGGGCGCTCTGCTCAACTTCCCACTCATTATTGTACAACTCGGGCTATGCACGGCCATATAGACAGCCAACCAATTGTGCTACCAGGAACTGCTACGATCCTTCCGAAGCACGGGAATACTTACACAGGCCAATATATGTATATATATATATATATATAGATACATATATGTGTGTATATATACAGTTGAGGATACAGTGGAACGGAATAGAATGTAGATCGTCGACCAAGCAACCGAGTAAGCGTTACGGAGAAAACGAAAGTTTCGGTTCACCGATATGCAACACAGTCCAAAGATTTTTTTCAGCCCACTAACACTTTACGTACGAATATATTACATTTTCTCTCTTCTTTACTCGCTTTCTTTGGATTTCCATCTCTCTTTCTCTCTCATTCCGTCTCATTTCTTCAGTCTCGAGAGGTCGTTGAGGCTAATGGAAGAATGTTTCCTGAGATAAGCCGCAACAAACGTGGCGCCCCGATGCCCCTTTCTGCCATCATTTTTCTTGACGATCATTCGCCGTGTGTTACAGTTTTGCCGGAATCTCAAGCTGCGAGTTTCGCCAGGTCTCGTTCTTTCAACTCGTCGTGCAAGGCGAATCAGGTTTCCGGATCTTCTTGAAAGTAAGCGGAGCAATGAAGGAATGAGATAGCACCGCGCGTCACCTAGAAGCAGATCTTCTCGCTGAAAACACGCGGACTCCGAGAGAGGATTTGCATGGTTCACCACTGTGCATATATACCAACTGGCTTGAGCCACAACACGAATACTCGTTTTACGAGCTTTAAACCACCCGAGATTTACGGGATTTCGTTTCTCGAGGCCGAGTGACCTCGGTAACCGCCGGGACTCTACCGGACGATACTCACTGAGCGCATTTCACTCAGTGTGGACAAACAAGTAATGGCGTCGCGCTTCATGAAGATTGCTTGCCGAATTGTGGAACGTGAAGAGCTCACGGCACGAAAATAATCGTTCCAAGTTGGGTCAATCGTCATTCGACTCTTATTGCCGGATCAAGGGTCAAAGTGTTTTCCAGTTTTTTTTTACTTTGTCTCTGATAGCTTAACCGTATAACGATTTTAAGATGGCAAATTCCGAGCTTTAAATGGTTGACGATCAAACGATGGAAAAAAGGAGGTTTGCAACCTCACCTATGATAAACTTTCAAGCGCGTTGATATCGTGCATCGAGACTCAGTGGTATGCTGGCACATAGTTGAAGACGAAAAATCTGCATAGTCGACGTGAGGTGAGGTAGCAAGAGCGAGAACTTTACGAGGTCGGTGGCTGCCAGCAGAGATTTTCATAGAGTAACGCCTCTCGCCGTGGTCGCCTTCTGCCTCGCCAACTCGACCGCGTGTACCTCAACGGGCACGCCGTGTGATGCTGTGGCAGCTCTGCAACTGCTATGCAGTACTTTGCCTTGTCGAGCTATACCGATAGTTCTGAGCACTATTCGTGCATATATATCTATATAAATATATATATATATACAATATAGGTGTACCTTCGTTCGAGTAACGGACGTTTTACCGAGCGTGCGGTGGCGGACAGACGAGCGAGCGAGCGAGCGAGCGAAAGAAGCGCGTGAGAATTACCGCTAGGAAAATTCGAGAGGATTGAGCGCTCCAGTCCAGCAAGTTTGTTCGGTAGACAACGGAAACGGCCGTTCGTATAGACTTAACTCGATCGGCATGGTTACCTGTTTCGCTTCGTTCGAATCGACATTTGCCTAGTTGTCGACAATCTTACCGCTACAAATTATGTTCGGTAGGTGAAATAGCAAGATATTTACCTGCATTTACCTACTTCGAGGCCACCTACTTAACATTTGAAAAAATCCTACAGGATCATTTTGACGATACAACTCAAGCAACTTCTATGTTCACTTTTCAGTTCACCATTAAACGGAAGAAATGCAATGAAAATAATAATGGTTTCAAGTTTTGAGTCTCGGTCATGTCTACTAATTCACTATTCTGCATAGATAGAAGAGCGTTATACACTTATATTGCTCTACGGGTCAATTGCGTACAGATGCCCACGCGAACGCCTTCGAATCCGTCGCCGACGACAACAACGACGACGACGACGCGGAAGCTCGAGCTTCTCGATTTATCGTCTATCGAACAATAGATCTGGCTGCTATCGTGCCGCAAACTATAGATATAAATCTACGAGTTACACGATTGTTCTTAATATAGAACAAGGAGTTTCGCCTCCAATTGTATGTGATTCCAATTCTCGCAAGCGCACAAGCAACCTTCTTCTTTTCACGAGACGGTTACATGTAAGTATACATGATGGAGTTGCATGCTCCACTCTCGAATATCTCGGTACATACAGAAGCAGCTTAGTAGCCAGCTGTGCCAGTGCTTTTGTGGCGAGTCTCTTTATTTTATATTGATCATTCATACGGTATATCTACATACCGTGCACATATAGCATTTAAGGACTTCTTGGCTTGCTCGAAAATGGATGAACAGAGACGTAACACCGTGGGAGCGTGCGAACGCTGGTTTCGCGGTTTCTTCCTTGTGAAAGTGATATATCGTTCGCAATGCAGTAATTGCAGTATGCAGAGTAGCAGCAGTGTAGCAAACCGCCCACAAGCTGGGCAACTTAGGACTATAAAGAAATACTCATCCAGACCTCGTTATTATATTGCTTCTTATATCTTGAAAGACACGTGTCCCAAAACCTCGAAAAATAAGTTGTACACCGAGAAAAATGATTAATTGGGATGACCAATCATTGATTAAAGGTACCAAGTTCTTGGTGGGTGTAACCAATGATGATTGGTAATCCCAACTAATATTTTTTCTCATTACAATATTTAAAAAATCATACAATCGATAAATCACGAAAATGAAATCTTACGAGAAACTAGGAAGAACCACTAGTATTTTATGAGTTTTTCATTAGCATTTTCGCGATTCCATTACTATTTTTTCCGCAAGCATATTATATGTAATCATAAATCGTTTTTAGAAGGTTGAACATTTACATCGCTGTTCAACTGTATCGAATGAAATTCTACATGGTATAAGGTGAAAGGCTCTGTCATCCACATTATATAGTTTATTGCTTGTTGATTAAAACACGAATGCCGTTCAAATTATTGACCAACTCATGCAAAGTTTAAGAAACAGATAAAAATACTTTTGTAAATTCGCTAATTTGATTCCAGACAGACCGATCCGATTATTTGTATTTATTTATTAAGTAGAGAATTATGATATCGGACGTTTAAGGTATCTCATAAGTCCGGGACATGAGTATCGATAATCTGAATGACGTATGTTGCAAATCCATCGGAAGAGAATGCGGTGCTCGTCGATAACCTGTGCATTGCACCTTTTATCGGCTGGGAAATTTCAGATCGTACCTCGTTCACGGTCGATACGCGGAACGAGTTCTGTTTTCAACTAGCTGTTTCACGACGATGAACGTGGGATGTAATCGACGAGCCGCGAATTAATCTCACGAGTCAAGGAGAATTACTCGATGCTGGTGTGAGATTATTCGTAAGACCCGGTTCCGGTACGTAAGCAGATCAATACGTCGATCGATGAGAGCTGCCAATCTAAAGTACATAAAAAAGAGACAATAAAGAGACAGAAAAGTATATATATTGAATTTTCTGTATAATAAATAATTATGCATAAGAAGTATATTCCATTTAATTATCTTGGCTGTTCCAACGGAAAAGATGAAATGAAAAAAAAAAAAGATAAAAATAAAAACGACCCAATAGAGAAACGGAGCGAGATAGTCACCTGGGTACAATTAACAAAGTATAGTATCCATGATATAAAGTGCCAACAGGGTGATCAGAGTCTGGTTAATCGAAGCTTTATGACGGCTCATAGCGCCTTTCACCGATCGAACAAATGATTGTAAAACCGACTGATAATAATGGCAATTTCATAAGCGATTTATTGTGATGAACCCTTTACTTCTAAAGCTTTCAACATTCAACATATATCTGGTTATGTATTTTTTATCTATATATTTATTTATTTATTTAGTGCAGATATACACAATAATAGATATATAACCGGTTTGATTCTCGTTTGTGGTCTTGATACAGGTTTTATGAGTACTGACACGATGGCAAGATATTTCTGAGTCGACCACCGACTTCGCGAACGTTTTGCGGTGTGGCGAAAGATCGAGTGACTGCATGGAGTCGACAAGTTAACCCAACACAACAGGGATAGTTTGGGAGCAAGAGCACAAGCGAAACAGAATTTGCGGAGGTGCAGGATTCAACGGAGAAGAGACAAAAGCATACGATGCACTCTCACTTTTTGTCCAGGAAAGCATGTCGCTTGAGTAATTCGACGTTAGGTGTTTATACGAAGAGAAAAAAGAAATAATCAGAGAACATAATTATAAATGTCATCGGGAATAGGAAGTTGAGACATATCGACATTGAGGAATAATCGCCATGTCATAAATAGGCAACTTTTGTCCGAGAACTGAGCGCGGTGAAGGTGATTCTTTTTTTTTTTTTTTTAGGAATGGCGAAAGAAAAAGTGACTCATGGGTCACGCGCGTATACACGAACTGCTCAACAATACAGGCAGACAATTCTTGGATGACGATTTGAAAGTAATATTATGTTACATCGCAATTAACCTCATTAGTCGCTGAATTAATGACGTATTCGCTAACTAGGCACTCGGGAGTCATCTCTTAAGTGAACATTAAAGACCGGTTTCACACTTCAGTCGATAACATTCTTTTTTTTTTTCTCTATTCGATGAAAAATCATGTCACAATTTGGGACAACTATTGTTGAGCCAATTTGGATGAGGTTAGCTTTATTGGCCAATTTATGAGCACGCTCAGCACTTATTCACAAAAGAAACATATAAATTATGAAACACCCGTCATTTGATTATATAATTGAACTATTATTTGCCGGACGTTTGGGAAAAAAATTATTAAAAGAAAGACACATCGCGAGGCACTCATCTAGAGACGGTTTTAGACAACGAATTTTTGAGGTGTACCATTTTTAAAAAGTTGCTAAGTGTGCAATGTTATGCTGTGTTGTAATTGACCCGATTATCTAGAGTACGAACTACTTATATATACGTACCAAGAAATCAGTAGTCATCGATAAAGTAAACATGTAAATTACGCAAGACCTGCTCTGACTGTGCACTCGAGTTCTTAGTCATTTGTTCTCCTCGGCTGGAGCTCGATCGGCTATGCGAGACAAGAGAAAGAACATCGCGGCTCTTTCTCTTCGTGACTGTAGTACAGCCGCTCTATGGAACGCAAAACGTGTCCAAGGTCTCGAGTCTACCAGGCGAAGAAAGTGAGAAAAACATCGATTTTATTGACGATCGATTTGCACTTGTATATTGAGATAATTTAATAATAATTTAATATACCAGATTGGTCCATTTTCGACTTCAATTTTTTTGTTATCTCCCGACTCAAGAAGTAGTGCCAAATACTAATTTAAAAAAAATCCTCTGTAATCATCAGTAGACAAACGAAATATTAGAGGTCGCTACCAAATTTTGAAGAAAAAAGAGTAAAGTAAATTTTTCAATTTTTCTTGTTCTGATTAGTTTTGTTAGAAATTAATATGATCGTTATCTACCACCTAAAAGAACGGTAACAAATACTCAAAATAAAATTCCCCTAACACATGAGTAGATGAAAAAATTATCGTCAAAAAATGCTTCGAAAAAAAGCTCAACAATTGTCTTTCCCCCTTAAGTCGTATTTAACGATAAAGTTACGCAATGGGAATTTGCACCTTGAGGCTCACCAAAAAGATGTATGCTCAGGACGGGTTCATTTTACACTGCAAATTTGAAATGAAATAAAGTAAAGTAATATTTTTCTTTACTCAATAAACGCCCCGTTTGCGTTTTAGAGTCTCATGTCGCGTGCTATAAGATACGGTGTAGGTAAGAGAAAGAGTGTGGCTCTTTCTCGATGACGAAGTAGGAGGAGAAGTTGGAGGTGGAGGAGGAGGAGGAGGAGGAGTGGTACAAGCCGTGTGAGACAAAGAGGGCAGGCAGCAGAAGAGTGGGAAAAACAACGCTGAGACCGGGGCAAGGCTCGCTGCCAAGGGCGCCAACTCGGTCCACCAAGCTCGCAGCGAGCATGACCACCTTTTCATCCACTCATGCTCCTTTTCTCAGCGTGTACCAACGTAATGTTACTGCTGCGCGAGAGCGCGGGCGACTCTCCTCAGCAGCCATACGACTAAAGCCGATAGTATTATACTTGGAAAGCCTTCTGAACTCGCGCAGTCAATACATTTAATAGCACCATAGGCGATCTGCGTGCGAGAAACCGTGCGCGGTTCCTCGTTCACTCGACGGCACTACCTGCCTCATATTGCGTAAGCTACTTCAGCTTACACACAACACAACTGATGAATTGCCAATGGAGACGGTATATAATATATGGGAAACAAAAGTCTGTCGACTATGCCGGCTATGACTTCTCGTATTTGAGGCATACCATGTCAGTTCAGTCATATAACAAAAAGTTTTTCTAAAAAAAAAAAAATGTATAGAACTTAGCTTATTGAATTCCAACAAATACGCCGACGAGATATTTAAATATTATTTCTTTTAATGTTTCAATAGAAAAGATCTGTTTTCGTTATTTTTCTTTTTTTTTTTTTTTCGTTTTGGCATTTTTTTTCCCCGACATAAAACTACCAAACCTTTTTCACCTTTCGAATAATCTTGATTATTATATTTAGTATTATGGAGCTGGCAAACACTAATTGAGTTGGCGAGCTTGATAGCTGAGAGAATAAAATGCAAACCAGAGCGATCGTATCTCGAGACTTCGTTACCTCTGCGTTTATTTCTTGAATTGTTTTCTTTTCGCCAAGCCCTCCGTGGGGCAAAACACGCGAGTAGCTGCAACGCGAATTATAACGTAATTAAGATTGCGAGTTGGTTGTTACGAGACATTGCAATTTCATGTGCACTCAAAAGATCGAGGTGACGATTAATGTAACTGAAACTATAAGAAAATTCTGTCGGTTATTTAGTTACAACATATGCAAATGCTGTATTTCAGTTTTTTTTTTTTTTTTGAGAAACAAGAAAAGCTAGAAACTTGAAATTTTAAGAAACTCTTCAGTGTGCAATAATTCTATTGGAAATGAGACGAGTGATTGAGGTGAAAAAAAAGAAGAACGTAGCAAGGATGGCGAGTAGAATAACGAATAACGGGGAAATGGCCACGATGATGAAATATCATGCGTAATAACAGAGGCGACGCGTTATTTGTGGTAGACGAGAGTCTTAGGTTTCAACGTAGCTGAAGGTCCGGATGCTATGTGTTTTTTCTCGGCTATCTCGGGGAAATATTTTCTTCATGAAGATAATTTCACGATACACTGGTGAAACTGCATTCTCAACCATTTTGCTTCTTCCCGTAGCATCCAAGTGAAACTGGCAATCCGAACTGGAATTGTAAACGCCGTAAAAGTTATACCGACGTGATGACGACATTAAATATCCGGGGAAAAAGTGAATAAAAGTGATTACAAAATAACATAAAAGAAAAAAATACAAAAAAAAATGAATGCAATAAAAATTGTAGACAGTATTTGAAATTGCAAATTTTTGTCTGGATAGCTGTTGAGTTTCAGTATAAGAAATACAAAATGACCGATGAAAAAATGACAACAAATTGACCGATGAGAAATTATCAACTCTTCTGGTCGTAATACAAATGGAAATTTGAATCAGGTATTTAAAAATGATCGTAATTTTTTGCATCGGATCCTCGACATCATATTCTTGGGGAAAAAAATATTTTAACTTAAAAGAACAGAAAAGAATGCAAAAATCAATAAGTGAATTTTATGTTTTGGGGGCGTTTCGGGTATTAAGTGTAATTTTGTATAGAAAATGTGAAAAATTGAAATAAAGTCAAATGACGATCATGACATCTCTACAATTTTACGTGCAAATATAAAATGTCATATAGAATGTATGTAAGCGAGTTCCTGAATCCTCGGGAGCCCGAGACTAACGAGATCGAATCAGAAGATTGACAAGGCTCGTTTCAATCGTGAGGAGCCGACTTTTTGTTCTGCAGTCTCAAGTCCAGATCTCGAGCGTATAATTCATTCATCGAGACAGGAGACTCATAAAAAGAACCAAACGCAGAAATGAAATTTGAATTTTTAATTTTTTTAATCTCTATGACTAATTATGAGTTAATCTCACTCATGGTAAATCTAAAAGAGAAATTCCTATTTTCAAAAATATTTTGAGGTCGATTGACATTTTTCAGACCTTTTTATTCTTATGCAGTATCTAACATTCAGGGCAGCCTCTGATCTATGATTATTAGCCTTTTAACGTATACCTATAAACTGTTGAGACGTGTGGCCGACTTGACCTACATTAACTGTGGCATAATATGCTCGTAAATAACACAATATTATATCCTCCCTACTTCTAGAATGCAAGTGGTAAAGAGCATAACGTGTGAAAGCGTGTAATAAAGTCCAAGTCAGAGCCAACACGAACGAACCCATCGTAGCTGTATTTTTACTTTCTATTTTGAGTCTCTATTTAATTCGTTGTGTTGTTGTACAGATATATATTTTTTTATCTTTGTAAGTTAATGTTGAAGTCTGCGCGGTGAGTCAAACAAAAATATTCCAGGATATTCTGTCTAATTATTTTGAGTTAACAGCTTGAAAGAAAAATGTATGACAATCAATCGATGAACAGAAAATAAATATAAAAAAAAATTAAAAACTGTGATGCAATTTAAATCAATTATATATTATAATCTCCAGTCTCAAAAAAGATTATGATTTTTTTTCAAAAGAGCTTCTAGAGAGTCAATAAAATCTGATATAAATTAATTCTGATTTTGATGAATTTAATGCTACCGAAACATAGAACAATATCGAAAATAATGAATACTCTGTTTTACCGGTAGAGAAATAAAATTATAAGACATATATTTGTTGAGTCAGGAAGAGACACGAGCGTCAAAAGTATGACAAGGATTGTGTGACAATAACAGTGAGGAACGCCCACACAGCTCATGGCAGTGCGTATACTCCAGGAGCGAGATAGTAAAAGTGCCAAGCACGGCGAACTAGCGAAAAGTTTAGTACGAGGAGTGTTGGGTTTGGATCGCGTGTCTACGAATCCTCACGCGACGTGACAGTGAAAGTAACCAGTCGCATATTCCGACCGTCGTGCTCAACGAGCGAGCCTAGAAAACACGATTATCATAATCGGCCATCGATCGAAGTGAATTGATTTTTTGTTTTTTTTTTTTCTTTTGTTTTAATAGTCAACACACGTAACACCGTGATAATAATTTATTTTGCTAATCAAGTACTCACGAATGTGCAGCTCCACCACACAAGTTAAGTGTCGCAAAACCTCGTCATCGAGAGTATTGCGACAGGACACGAAACGATCGGCGAAGATGTACGAACGAGAAAAATCCATGGCACGTATTCCTTACCTGGAACAATAAGAGATATGTATATTAGAGTGATGCAAGATTCTCGGGACCGACATTATGCTTACTTAATATGTATATATATATATATATATGTATATATATATATCTCTCTGAAAATGGGTGTGAACATAGGACAGTAGATGAAATTTTTTTTTTTAAATTGGATTACTCAAAAACTACATTCGTGATTTTTTTTTTACTTTTACAGCAATTTATTTTTTCAAGAATGAAATGTTTACAAAATTATTTTGTACAGGACTGTTGCTTTTTCTATCAGACCTTTTTATAAAAATATTTGTGATAAATGCAAACAACAAAATACCAGTCCAATAGTAAATAAAGAAAAAAAATTGTCTTATATTATTTAAAAAATATAAAACAAATTACAATCTGAGCCAATGCACATAATTTTTTTCAAAATCGAATGGAAGTACATAAGTTTCATTTTTTTAAGAAATGAATGTTCCTACTATTAATATTTGCCGAGATAACGAAGGTGGAAAAATAATAAAAATACTGGTTATTTTTTCGAAAACGGAGACAGACGTTAAAATTCGTGACATTTTTGTAATGTCAAACACAATTATTTTGGACTTTTTGCACGACATTGAAAATTTGGATCGCTGAAGTACGGAACAATGTTTCATATATGCAGAATATATATTTTAAAAAAGCTGTATGTAGTCGAAGGTGATGGGAAAAAGACGAGGGTGTACCAACGGGCAAGTACAACTACTAAATTACATCGCTAACGAGCTACTAAATTAACCGTACGAACAATCTACCATTGTTCGAGTGTCGGGTGTGCCGACCACGCGCGACCATGTGTCCGCCCCCGCGCACTCCCTTTCCCTCGAGGTGTACTTCGCGCGCTCGAAGGAGACCAATTATCAGCAACGTCAATACTTCTCGCCCTCTACTCGATCGGTCGTCGATTCACGATACGCGATCCGCGTCCGTCATTCTTCATCGAAAATAAAATGGCCACATCTTGAATCACTCCCGCCGGTTATTTAAAATTCACGAAGAAATAAAGAATTGTTTTTCTTGTAATTTCAGTGACTCAGTCGAATGACACTTTTACAAAAATAAAAAAACTCTCGACTGAAAAAAAGTTCAATTAATAAATAAATGGGATAAACAAAAAATTGCGAAATAATAAACAATCGTTAGCATACTTTAGTCGGGAGATTTCTACACACTCAGTGATGAACAAATCTCTCGATGATAATTTGCTATGGATTTTTAAAAATTATTTCACAATTTCTTGTTTATTCCATTTGTATATTAATTGAACTTTCATTTAGTCAGGAGATTTTAAATGTTTGTAAAAATATTCGTATTTCATTATTTTTAAAGTAATTAACTATTAACTTAAAATTGAGGCGAAAGAAAATATTTGCTGTCCTTAATACAGAACAGATGATAGCTTCGTAGATGGCTATGATGGCGGTCTGAATCAATATTTTCAACAAGGATATTTGAAAAAACCATTTATCTCACGGAGTTCAAAGTAAAACAGCGCACATATTTCCGAAGTGTGTCTAAAATTTGGTTGAGTCGTTTCTTGTGGTTTTCGAGAAAATTCGTAACATAAAAAACCGCATCGATCACCAATCCCATCTTTTGCCGGGCGGGCTTTCGGATGTAATAAATTATTTTTAAAAATATATATTTCATCCTGATTAAAATATTGTGCGAGTGACGTACTGACTTTTGAATAATCGAGTATTGTAATGGCAATGCTACTTTTTTTTCTCTGTTTATAATAAGATTGAGGCAACGATTAATATAGAGAATCAGTCGAGAGTCTGAGAACTCGAGAGTTCATTGAACTTTCGACACCTATACTTGTAGCGTTAGTACACACGCTACAGGCCGCCGAACATCCCGATGCTGTGCTCGCAACGGCGTTGGTGAGTCTGCTTTCGAAATAACCAGTAGGTTTTTTCTCTCTCTGGAGAATTAACTAGAGCCGAGAAGGTCAAGGTACGACCTTGGTTGTCGTATGGACCACATCGCGTTCGCGCTTAAAACGCACATGTATTAATATGTCGTAGGCATATCCATAATTCAGAAAACGGAGATGGAATTTTGTTGTAACGCGAGATTAATGAACCAAATTAGTATAAGTGATGATATTGTTGGACACCGAAAGCTGCGAATTATTTCATCTGGTGTCGACAGCGCCTCTGAATGACTGTTACAGTTTGCTGTAGAACATGGTCGGTAAGGGAGTGTAAAAAATGTACAGAACAGATTTTTAACTGAAGTTTCCGTGCATAAATCTATAAGGGAGTTTCCGATCGGATCCTGATGGAGTTTTGGTCTATTCCGGATTTTATCCTGGACTATTTGTTTTCTGCGCAGGTTGTCAAATGTTTTAGAAGAAGAAGAATTCAAATTGCTGTAAAAGGTTGAAATTTTTACCGATTTTATAAAAATTAAAAAATCAGCACAACTGATGAATCGTTTGTTTATGAAAAGTACAAAAAAATATTTGATGTTTTGGTACATGGACAGGTTGGCATGGAAATTAAATATTTTTAATAGAAATGTAGTGCAAGCGTTGTAAATGCGACAAGTTCGCATCATGCACTGTAAGCGTCGTAATCGTAGCATCGCTCTTGGCCGATGACTAACGCACAGCGCTCTTATACTACTAAATCTTGATGTATAGGGGATACCGAGTGCTGGCTGGGCGATGTGATTCAGCCCGGAGGCATCTGAGTGAACCGGAAGAGAGGCCAAGAATCAAGAAAGACGCCGACGAAGGAAAAGGCCAGCCAAGCAAAATAAACGAGGTAAAAAAGACGCCTCGTTCGATTGTGACTCACAAAGCTGTTGTGGATTTCGACGCAATATATAGTACCTATTCTCCCTTTCGTTGATTACATTTCTTTTTTAAACTTTATTTTTATATATTTCTTCTTTTTGTCTTGATCGCGTCTGACCGTGCGAAACCAGTAAAGCACCACGTGGAAGTGAGTCATGGAGCAACGCTTGGTCTCAATTGTATGTGATTCCCTTCGGTTGGTGGCATTTCAGCGGAAATAAGATTTCAAGATAGTGCTAGCTCAATTTTCATTCCATACTGATACAAAAGTGTCTTTATTAAAATTACGTTTCATTAAAAACGGAGTATTTTCTGGTTATTTCAATAGAAGTGCATTATTTGGAATGATAGTTCGGGGTAAAAGATATTTTATTTTCTGCCTTTTTTCATTCAATTAAAAACAGCATTTTTTACCAGCTAGAATGGGAACCGAGAAGTAAACATAGAAAATCGAACAACGACAGCACATTCTAATTCCTGTACACGTCGTCATTCCAAATAGAAAAATTACTACTGGAGATCCAAGTAAAACGATATGACATCCGGTGGTGAATTTTGTACTATTTCATTGGATCTAAATACACATAATTATTGGTCCATAAACTTCTCGATGGGATTAAAATCTGCGCGTGCATCACATTTGATCCAATGCGTCTGTCATGTTGTCCCTACATTGAGTTCCCAATAATGGGTAGGCAACTACGATTACGAGCAAGTCGATGCCCAGTCCTTCGGGTGTCTTTCTTTCTGCGAGATCAATCGAGATTTCACTGGTGATCGACGCACCCCTGGAGTTAAGTCGACGAGCAAAAGAGCCCATTCTAATACAAACGTCAAGCGTTACTCCGGCTCTATCGATAAGCAAGTCACGATAGACGACTCGAGTCCAATGAAAAAAGTCTTCGAGGGCTCGATGGAATGCTACAAAACAAGTATATGTGGCGTTCGCGAAGTTGCAAACGCCTCACTCGTTTATTATTCGCCTCGATAATCTCCTTCTAGATGCTCCGGATTTCGCGGGGATATTTCTGCTCACCGCTTGACTCTCGTTCACTACTCAACCACCATACAAAAAAGACACTTGAGGATTTGCCTTCGAGATTCTCCGCGACTTGGATAGATCGAGATTTCGCTCGAGATTCACTCTGATGTGCATGCCGAGTTTGTCCATTCGTCCGATAGAAGAGCCAAGTTAAACAGCGAATCTCGTCGATCCCAATTGATAAGCCAACAAACGCCCAAGTAAAACATTTGCTTTTATTGAATTCTTCCCCATTCGGATAGAGAAAGTTCTTCCACGCATTCAGGCTCGTCAACGTCTTCTTCTTTGGGTTCTTTAAATTCTTCAGGTTCTATAGGTAAAAAAAAAATCATTCTCGACAACTTCTTCTCAAGGCGTTTGGTGATTTTGTAAGAATCATTACGAGAATAATAGTCTACGGAAAATATGAAAGCACGAAATGAGTGAAACGATATATCATGCACGCGTGGCACGTCAAGTGAGTCCGGTATCAGATATATGCAAACAAGCATACTTAGCGGGAGAAAGGAGTATATAGCAAAGGAAATGATGAAGATAGTGCTGTGGAAAAGATTAATAGATATCAAACCTTTCTGTCACCACCATCATTTAATTTTGTCTTTTTTCACCTGAACTTCTTTATTGAATATAATAAACATTTCGACGTGACAGTAACTGAAAATCTTTACATTAGGAAAATTTCTTAGTCGCTTTTTAATTAGATGTGCATAATGAAAATGTAAACTTCTCTACTGTTTTCCATTTTTTCACAAAGCTCCATGAGGAAAGGTGGAAATATGGATAATAATAAGCAAGCTATTAATAGAAGATTTATGTAGAGGACATTGGACACAATATTTCTGTTAAAACAGTTTCCATTTTAGTTTTCACACACGCACACACACACGCACAATTTTTCATCTAAATCGGATTTCTTAAAAGTTTCAGCACATTCTGAACACCTAGACTCAAAAAAATAAATCCACGTTTTCACTAAAAAGAAAGTTTCCTCTACGAATAAGTAAAGATTTTTAATTGACGAATCACGGGGAGAAAAAGCTCGCCTTTGTGTGCGATAAATAATATCGGTGACTCGGGGAATCGGAGATTCGCGAGACCGCAGCTCGTCGCACGTTCCCGACAGCATATATGCAGAACGGCGTAAACCATGATAGTATAGCACTTACACGGTACTCTGATGCGTACCTATATGTAATACGTGGGCGTGAAGCGCCCATACGACGCAAAAGTAGATGCAAGTACGTGAATGCACTCTGTATACATCTGTGCGCTCGGCGCTCATTCCTCCCGTATAGTATTTCTCTTTGCTTGCATACACATATTATCGTATAAACAGTAGGTATGTATATATACATATCTACATACATACATACATATATATATATATATATATATTGCCTCTTGACTTCATATATATATATGAAGTCAAGAGGGCGCGCGAGTCGCGAGGAGGGCACGTACGGCACACGTACGTGTCCGGCTCGATGCGCTATTTATTTACGACTCCGCGTCGTACCTTTCTTCCACCATTCTCCGTGTCCCTCTTTCCTACAGGAATACCCGAGTCTCGTTCCTCGAGGTATATCTCGTGGCTCGATCATTAACGCACATGGATTTTCGCATATAGCGCGGGCAACGCTGTTACAGCAGTAACGCGGGTGTAGGTGACGGTTCATATGCACTTGGCTCGCGATAGTACACACTCGCTTATGCACTTCCCTAGAGACCGAAGAGAGTCTCAGTGATTGCACGAGCGAGAGCGCGCTCTGCGTACCACACTACCCGATAAAGCTATCTTACGCCGGATCGCATTTAATACGTACCCTGCCTATATAAATGCGTCTACCATATTCACGTATGTACCTTACGTAGTTGGTTGCATTCGTCTTTTATACGCTGGTGCTTTACACTCCATACACATAGTGCATCTCGCAGTGTCTACTCTGTTCTGTGACCATATACACATAGATAAACATTGCGCCCGAGAGATTTAGCTTTGAGAGATGAGACGTTTTCTCACTTGAGAATTGCAATGTGTGCCGCGGAAGGGCACCAAAGGGTTAAATCGTTTGGAGGAAGATGAAGCGAGGGAACCCACAAGAAATATTGTATGCCAAGCTGCACGCATATTCCAGTTATGTGCCTCTAAAGCAACTAATATGGTTGCGGTTACTTTTAGGTAATATATTCTGCTATTTGGTGTTTGTGTGAGCTGATTTCCTTTATTTCAGTAAAGACGGCATTTGTGTAGGGAGGAAATGGTCACAATGAGCCACTTTTTGCTATTAAGCGTATGTACTTTTACCGTAAGTGATCTAAAAAAAAGAACGTAATTGAAAAATTGTCACATGGAAGACTTTGAAAGGATAACATGTGAGACCATGCAGACTTTCGTAGAATTGATTTTTTTTACTAACAGAACAATATTTTTGGTAGATTATTATATGCTCGTGACATTCTTAATTGATGTACGTAGACATTTATTAGTATACATTATGGAAAATTTATCGATGAAATGAAAATCAACGTATCGGAAACCAAAAACTATCACAAAAAGTAGCCTTGTCTTTTCTACTCTGGCCCAAAATCTGGAAAAAAATTGTTTGGATTATCACAAAGCTTCCTCTGTGAGGAAGCAAAAAGAAGAAATAACGCGACGGATTATCAGGCTATGTGCGAGAATTATTAGCCTGACAGTTATCGTCAGTGATATCGAGATATTTCATGTTGAGGAGTGGTGCATCGGTGCACAGCGCATATATGCCACAAGTGGCGGCGTGTCGGCCGTGTGGCAGGAGCGCGAGAGCCCTGGACGCGAGGCAGAGGCGTTGCACGATATTCGTGCGACCTGCACGCGCTTCTCTTGCATTAGCTTATTGTACATAAGGTGGTACATACTATTCATAATGTCTCCACCTTGGGCATTGTCTTGGGGCTTTGACAGCGTGATTTATAGTGAACGAACTCGAGACGCGCGTCATTCAGCCGTGCCCTCGCTCCTTCCTCTCATATATAGGTATCCTATAAACGACGATTAATATAGAAACCTTATGCACCTCTTGGAGTGCGACGACCAGGCAGCGAAGGTTTCCACTCGATCAATGGAATGAAAATTATGAGAGACGAAATATGCTGAGAATAAGAAAGTGTACGTGTAGCCATTGACATTTCTTACTTAAGCTGTTCGTCGTACGCTCTTCGATCAGTGTACGAACTGTACTGACTCAACTGCATTTTATGGTTGTCATCACGAGGTACCAATTGTTTTTTTAGCTGCATACTTGTTCACTGTTTCTTCAATACATGCGCAAAATTTCAAAATAATTTACCGTCTAGTATCCGTCAAAATTTTTATTGAAAAGAATTTTAATTTCAATAAAAGACACCTTTTTATGTGTAATGTGGATGCTTTCTGCAAAAAATGTTGAAAATTATATTTAAAAAAAAAATAGTATAAAAAAAAGTTTTCTGACGAATGGGTTGAAGAATTTTTTGACTAATTTGTTAATAACTTTTTGGCACTTTGATTTTCCAAAGTCAGTATCCTTGGATTTTCAATTACGTTAATTTTTTTCAGATTTTTTCTTGCCTCAAAGTACTCAAATTCTTAGTTTTATTGTTCTTAAGAAGTATTTGGTTGTGATTGATAACCAACAAATTTGTTAGTCTCACCAATTAATCTTCTGGCTCATATCCAACTAAGCGCATAGTTGGCTCAACTAAGGGCCTAATTTTCAGTAAAAAAATCGATTTAAAAGCAAACTTGAGATCGAACTGAAGATCGAACTTCATATCTTGGCTTGTTTTAATAATTTAAATAGCTACATCTTGAAAACGCCTCGACCGATCGTGCTCATTTTTTCGCAGATAAGTAGGGCATCACAACCACTTTATTAGGTACAATTTTTCGATCTTAAGTTATGATTAAACCTTATGATTAAAAATTCGACCTTAAGTATTTTTTTACCATAAAGAATTTGGTCGGAGTGAAGCAGATGAGAAACTGCAGCAACACCAGTATAGAAATAAAGCTGTGGCGTCTTTTCAGCTCGTTCACCTCCTTCGCGACTCCTTGACCTCTCAGAGTGCCTTCCTTCGACCGCGAACGTATATCAACGTTGTATATATCTCTGTCTGGTTGGTCGGTGCGCATCAACCATCACAAATCTCTACAACCTTAAGATATCGCGTGGGAGCTAGCTGCTGTTTTTCTTCGAAGCCTTCGGTCGTTCGTTTTACGATTGTCAATAAGCTTCGACGGTTTGCCACGTGGAATAACTTTGAAATTGAGAAAATTGGACGAGAAAAATATCAGTCTTTCGGGTTTCTGCATTAAATATACAAAACGTGAGTAGAGACCCTTACTTATTATTTTCAGCGTCAAATGTTGTGGGAGACGTTAGATTTTTAAGAAATTTTCAGACGAGACTTTTGAGAAATTGCACGCTGTTCGGAAGCTGAAGAGGAAAGGAGAGAACGCCGTGAGAAATTAGTGACCAGCCTCGGGCAAACAATCGCGGTAGACTCGCGTGACGTTCTAGAACGCCGAACCCATGAAGAAATTAGATAAACTGTAAGGAAGATTGAGCGAACGAGCCGAGTGTGTATTATTGGTATACGCACTGGTAATACACATCGAGCTCAAAAGCTACGGGTTCTCTTGAATGCGCTTCGCCGGCGGAGATGTTTAGTCCGGGTAATCGCTTTGGCAAAACCCGTGAGAACTTGTGCCTCACGTCGTGGTAATTGTGAGTGAGTGACTCGCCAAATTTCCTGCCCCAACTTCCGTCGTTCCGAAGTTCCGTACATCCGCAGGCTACAAAAATACACTCTCAGGCTTTCGTAAGAGAGAGGAGAGAGAAAGAGAGAAAAAGATTTTCTTTGTTTCGAGTCTACCTTCAATTTGTCAGTTGTAGAGATAAGGTAAAAGACCCAGTTTCGGAAACTGTAAGGTAGAAGGTCGCTTCTAAATGAACAAGCGAAAAATTGTAAATTTGATATCTTTTTTTGTCATCACGTTTAATTTAACAAAATTTTGTTTTCAAGCCTAAGTTTATAATAAAAAAGACAAACATGTTTGAAATTTCGCCAAATTTAGAGTATCTCACTGCTACTTTTCAAATTAAATAAAAAAAGAAAAAAAACGGGGCTTTTAACGTTGAAGATTGGCACTCTGATATCACACACACAATTTTTATTGAGTAGATCTTCTAGTAAGATAAACATTGGGCCCATCATATACATGTAAGGAAAAATATATTTTTACGATCCAAGAGAAATATCACTGGTGTATATCGATGACATCCGTTAGAATGAGATTAGAGATCGAAATGACGCGGATCTGTGGTGATATAGAAACACTAAGTTCATGCAAGGTCCCCTCGATCCGCATTCCACTATCGAATCCTATACATAGAAAACGGGGTCGCCGAGATAAGTAATGAAATATGCCATAAATATGTGAATAAGCATTGAGTTGGAACCCGTTTTTATATAATTAGCATTAGAAATTCAAGCTAACTACAAAATTCTATACTATTGTAGCGTTACGCATACAAATTGTTAGCAGTGGAGTATACAATCATCGACTCTCATTTTCTTCGTGTAAGGAACAGCTAAAATCGTGTCTATTGTTCGATCATGTCCTTCGTCGCTCACTCATAATCATGATAAATATATCTTTTTCATTTCTAGACATTCACCGGATCAGTAAAGCGCGCCTCGCCCTTAATAATTTCTACTATTATATAAATATTCGTAGAATTGATCATCGAACATTGTCCTCGAAAAAGAAGCCCTTCAATATGAAAAGAATTCGAAGAGTTTGCGCGTTTCGATGCTGATCCGTCTAGAGGATTAATTTTCATGCGCCAAGAATGTCCCGTGTAGAATCGCAAACTATCAGGGCGTACACATAGCTCGGTTAGTTTCAAGCTGGCAGGTACGAAATTCTACCCCTGATGATTTAGTGATCGTATTTCTTAGTGCTGGCCGGTGGCCTTCAAAGTCCAGCCCATCGAGAATCTGTGCGTCCAGTATCCCCGGCACCTGGGCACAACGAGTTGTCTCTTTTTTTCCTTCTCATTCCTCGATCTCTCTTTCTCTCTCTCTCTCAAGGCTTACGTAATCGCGATGATGTTCTCGTCGAGGCCATCTTTGTCTCTTTTATATCGATCTACGCGAAGAGAAATTCCTATACTTGATAATAAATGATTCGCCAAAAACATTGAGAATCCCGAAGCATTAAAGTGCACAGAGTTTACTATTTGTCAATGGTCGTTTTGCGTATTTATCCCAAAAAATCTATTTAATATTTACTAACGATCAAGATATTTTTGTCTTTAAAGAAAGAATCGGTTTTCGAAGTAAAACTCTTAGAATTTCAGTCGCCCATGACGGTAACTTCACCGAAAATCGTGCGTACCTTAACCATATATATATATATATATATATATATGTATATATGTGATCTCTTAAAATCGTAATACGTCGATTTTTAAATGGACTTAACTCTACTTGCCCCGCTCTCCCCAGCTTCATATATTTGTTACGGACATCATATCCTTGACGAGTCTATGAATTGAAATACCAGCCGACTCGTTGACCCGAACGCGGCGAAGACTGACGCCATACGATATTCGATGTCGATGACGCTACGTGGCCTGATGCCTTGCTCTTATAGTGAGCACTATTCAGGTAGCGAGGGCACCGTTAATACCTGCTTTATTCGGCATTAACCCGCAAAGCACTCGAGGCATGTTAATCTTGACTTTAGATCGAAGTACTCCGAGTATACTCGAGGGTGGAATCTTTGTCGATGAAAATTCACTGTTTCCAAAAAACCGATTCAACTCCAAAACAGTACGAGTACGCCCAATTAAAAATCCCATTGACAAGAACAAATACGACAAACTACATACAACGAAACGTCATGATGGAAAAAGAAAATATGAATTATGTATACGATCGAGGGAGCCAACAAAGTATTCTATGAAATTGTTGGAAGGACGCACCAGGAGAAGGCTATATTTATATACTCGAAAAAAATGACTTTTCAGAACTTGAACAATAATTACAGCATAGCAAATCGAGATTGGAAATTCCTATGCTCTTGTTCACAAGACCCTCGAGGTCGCCCACGGACTTATACCGTCGTTGTTCGACACGCGCTAGCCCGAGGTGATTTTATGTTCAGGGTTCCCTCAGTGCCATTCCGTACTGCTGTCAAAGTCGTTAATGTGGGAGACAACCAGAAAAATTACTTTCCGTAAGTACTTTTTCTAGACGACTGATAGATATAGTACTAGTGTATCGTTTTAAGGGGAGAGAGTCACTGCAAAATATTTTTTTAAATTGACTTTTTTTTTCTGCCGGCAGATAAATTCATGTAAACTATGTATTAGTAAATGCATAGCCCGGAATATGCAAAAATGTCTTTTATCGAATATTTAATTTTTAAATTTTTTTGTATGCATTAATAATTACCAAATAATAGAACTGCATGTTCTATTATGTGTCAAATTTCTGTTACGTGATGACTCCATGGAAAATATTAAGAATGTTAACAAATATAAAAATTAATTAATTCGAACGTGAAAGTATAAAATAAAGCTTTAAACAAACAAAAATGATCAATAATATATTTCTGTGCGCGCAAACGAGATGCCATACTGCTTCTGTGACTATTAACAAATTGATCATGGTCACTCACTCGCTCATAAGTATAAATCCGCGCGAGATCATGCGAATAAAACCTTGGCAGATAGGTGAGAATAAATATAAAAGCAATGTGCTTTCAAGAAAAAAAAAAAAAGGTAATAAACAAGAGAGATGATGTCGAGAGTCCGATCGATTAGCATACTTGAGCGCGAGAACTCTCTCGCGAGGATAACGACCCAGGACCACCGACTTAAACGACACGCTACAGGTATATACCATTATACTATACTTGTATATAAATATTCTCGTTCTGGCGCTGCGCTACAACTTTTAATTATGCAGGTATGCGCATGCAGGTCTCCAGCATATTCTCCATTCCGTTTTCTACTCAAATGCACACATAAAGTTAGGATATTTTATTTTATTTTAGTTCAGTTTAAAACTCTATACAGTATTGTCCATATTGATTTTACCTAATCAGAAATTTGTAACATTTCTTCGATTTCCTCAAATGATTTCATATAAAATTTTTATAATATCTATATCTATGGTAGGTATATTTTTTTAAAAATTACATTTAATTTTTGCTTTTTTTCATCAACCATTTCTTTTTTTTTTTTACATTATTCATTTTGTTTTATTAATTGCAGTTGTAGCTGACGTTTATTCAAGAGTATTTTCAGGCTGACAATGCTTAAAATTCCATGCAATAATGCAAACTAGGCTTCGTTATTTTTACTCGCTTTATTTTCCTTCATTGTTCCGTAGCAGTACGCTTTCTTTGGGCTTTGGGTAGTAAATTTGTGGCTTCTTTTCACTTGAAGCCACGTATATAGACTATTGACACCGATGCAACTGTAACAGCGCGAGACTAACCGGCTCACACCAGCGCTCATATACGTTTCGCATCGCGTGCCACGACACTTGCATATATATTATAATAATTCTTCGTGGTTCAAATTTATTTTGACAGGAATATCAAGATTTCGGTGCCCAAAGAATGTAATGAATGTAGGTAATTTAAAAGGTACCGCGTTTTATGACGCGCGTCTTACGTAGAGAAGTTGATGAATTCCAATTCTACTACTATAACAACTTATTTATTTATACATATATTTACACTTTCTCTAATATATTTTCTTTAACATTCTGGATATTGTTTCATTTATTTAAGAAAAGAAGAAATCCTGACCTGGTGAATCTATATAATAATTTGAATACTGTATTTATTTAAATTCGATATCTCAATTTTTTTCGAAAAAAAGTGATCGTTTTCGAAACTTTTTCTCGAAGTTTTAATTTCGACAGTCGGTCAAAAAATGTTGATCTCGAAAAATTACTCTAAAAGGATTTGTCCGGGGTACTGTCACTGCAGAAATATACCATTACAATAATTTCGTGCTTGCTCCAATTGAATCGTCAAATTAAAAGCCCGAATTTTTATGAAATTTATGTATATTTTAGACCATTTTGGGTATGCTAACATGAAAAACCTAAAAAAAAAAAAAATTATATTCTCTAGAGTATTAGTTTTCATTCGCGGGGCGGCGGTTAAAGGTGAAGGATAGACAAGGTGATGGTGGCGGCGGTTTGAGCTATTCGAAGAGGGATTATCTGCAGACGCAGACTTCATCGTCAAGGCCTTTTGAAACGCAGAGGAGATTCGCGTGGTAGCCGAGTCTTTGTGTTGCATATGGCTTCTATATATAGGCCTTTGGGGCGTCGTTGGTCAACTGTTGAAAGGGTTGTTCGAGAGGATGCCCCACGAGTGACACGACACCGCTAACTATATCTTTCGCTGTTTTACCGCAGCTCAATGCAACGTTGCAATCGGGTCATTGTCAGCTAGCTTTTGTCACGATGATGCACGAGCCGGAAATAAGCCGTGTATGGGATCGATTTTTACGGAATACGTCGGTCGTACGAAGAGCTCGAATAACGAGAATACACCACTTCCCGAGCTTTTTTCACCCGAAATATTCATTAGTCAACGCCTTAGATCCAAAATATATTTTATTTTACTTGGATTAATTTCAATTTACAACGTAATTGTACTTTTAGGATATGTAATATATTAAATTTGGTAGAAATTGATAAGAACGCAAATTGTATTAAATAGAATTTTCAATTGTTCGTAAACTTTAGTCGGTTAAATTGAAATTTCTCACAGACACGAATTAAATATTAAAATTAATAAAAATATACTGGCGAAGAAGCGTTGATATTTATATATATTGTAAATATTTATCAGATTGGTTAAAGCACAGAGAAAATCCACAACTCGATCTGCAATTACCAGTAAAGTATCATCGAACTGAGATAAAAGTCTCGAACGCGCATCATATAAAAATCCTATAAAAATTAGTTGTCGATTTTACGAACGTAGATTTTAACATAGATTCGCGACCCCGAAGCAATATTCGCGAATACCAATGTGTGTTCCATAACGTGGAATCAGATATCTTCAATTCTTACACTTGATAATGTCTCTCGATAAGGACATAAACTGACAATAAAGTACAATTGAAATCGGATAAAAATCTTGGGGGCATATAGAAGCGTGAAAAAATATAAAAATTCTATGGTGAAATAAAATTCTATCGCAGCAGGGCATACCGCTACTATATACTATAGTAGTATATTCCGAGTAAGAGTAAAATGAAGCGAACTAACCGATCCGAAGGAAGAGGAGAAAGGAAGAAAGAAGAAGGAATGCAGTTATCGCACTCGAGTCTCGCGGAAAACGTCGAAACGATTATATCGGCGTACTACTGGCACCGGCCACTGGCAAATAAGAGCCTTCCTTGAACATTCCACTGCACTGTGTATATAGCGGCGTGTAGGTATAGTATAAAATCGGATAAAATATATCGTTTTATATATCGATGTTCGCTTAACGTTCGCTGCTTAACCCGGCCCTTCGAGAATCGCAAGCGGCTCGAAATTATGACTTTTGCACGAATGCCAAAGAAAAGAAAAAGAAAGAAAACAAAAAAAAAACGTTGCCATCGAGAATCGAGAATGCCTCAAGCGGATTTTTCGAGTTGCCGTATTCCTCGCGAAATACCCCAACAAAAAACTCGTTCTTTTTTGCTTATCCAAATGTTTTTGGTATATATTGGGCATTTCGTACCGATTCGACCTGAGTCTGACCCTCGACCTCTCGAATTTGATCCACGATTTTTTATGTTATAGCTCCAACTCTAAGAGGAAACCAAATTTTTTTTCAGTCTCTTTTTAAATTATTTGATATACTTATGATTATTTAAGGCCAACATATTGATCGACGTCAATTAAGAATCTGAAAAGAATCTCCAAAAATTCGGATGTTTTCGATATCAATATTTTTCAGATTGGACCCAAAGCGAGCTGGAAATAAAATGTCAGACAAATCGTCAACGTAGTTTTTGAAAAGTCAAATTTTGGGTCACTATGAAAACCATCAATTTCGAAAAAATCTGAAAAAACATCTAGAGTACTTTTCCTTATTGCCCTACAACATTCTAAAAGAAACAAAAAATATGAGGGTCCCATAATCAGGATTTTAGAAAAAATATTCAGGGTTTCCCTGACATCATAAAAAATCAACTTTTTTTTTAAGTACAAAAAAACGCTTTCGAAAAATCTGAAAAGTTTCTCTAAAATCCTAACATGTCGAGTGACTAGTAGTATTGTAAATGTATCGACCTCAAATCTTTTCCTTACAGATTACGCTTTTAATATAATAAGCATTAATAAACAAATGCTCTTTTTTTTCTCGGCTCAGGATTGCCAATGCCCGAATTAAACTTAAAAAAAAAGGAGTGATTGAGCAGGCGACGAGCACTGAGTAACGGGGAAAGTAGATATGGACGAGGAGTTATCGCGCGCCGTATAGTTGGACGGCTATTCGTGCACTCGCATATAAGGTATGATGCTGTACGCACAGTCGTGCGTGCGTGCATACGAAACACGGTTCGCGTGTCCGAATAATCGCAATCGTAAATACCTTCCCAATGCCCGATTGTTTGATATCGTCCTCGTTATTTTTCTGTATATTATTAGGACAACTGTATATCTTGTAAAAAAAAAGAGTCAAAAAGCAGTACTCCACATGGTTGTTGCATGAGACGACAGTGTAAAATCGAGAAAAAAACACTAACAAAGGATAATTAACACGACTGATAAACAAAAAATGGTAATATATGGGGCAATCCATATCATTTCAACCTCTCGGATTCGGTCCATAATTTTTTATATCGTTGTACCACCTCCAAAAAGTACTCAGATTTTTTTTCCTAAGTTTGACTTTATAATTTTGCAAAACTAACATATCGTTAGTGAGAATTGCAAAATCTGAAAAAAATTCTCTTTTTAATTCTAGCTAATAATATATTAGTTTTGAAAAATCATAACTAAGCGAAATTTAGGGGAAAAAATAAGTGAGTGCTTTTTCGAGTTGAAACAATGATAAAAAAAATTGTGGACCAAACCCGGTTAGAGCTCGAGGATCTGACCCAGGTCGAAATGGTATGGATTGCCCCGTATATAAATCAGACAAGTCGGACAAAGATTATGTTCCGCACTGTAACTCGTTTAACTTTACCGGCTCCAAATTGGGCTATTGAAATATCCTCCGGTTGAGAAGCCTGAGAACGGAAAGGGAGACAAGCAGCGGTATAAACTCGTAATACGGAAAGATAATAACAAGATTGAATTACACTGCGCTAGTGCAGAGGAAAAGATGAATTCGCAAGACAAATTGATAGAAGTAGCAATTTTTTAAATAATTTTATTTTATATACTTGTGAGAAAATCACAGAGGACAAACGCAGATGAGGGGTAGTTAGTTGGTTTATTGAACCTCAGAAATGGGGACAATAAGGCCTTGAGATGTAAGATTATGTATATACAAGTAGTAATATGAGAATCGATCTCACCCATCTAAACATCAATCTTGAGCAATGGCAATCACATATACAGTACAAGTACTTGAAGAAGCAGTTGTTGACTCAGCTCTTAAAGCTACAAACCGTAATCTTGTACACTGTATCCATACAAGAAGCTTGAAATTCTTGGTACGACATCTAGTGAGTAAGAACTTGTTAATTGGAGGCTATATGGTGACATTTGAATTTTTAACCATTGTGAAGAAATTGCCACCAAATTTGTGTATTTTATTTCTAGGTTGTTATCACTTAGATTTTTTGTAAATTTTAATTAATTTATTTTCTAAGATATTCAAGAATAAAGATCAAAAATACGAGAAATTCTAAAAATTCTTATTTACAATTCCTACTACCGAATTATCGAATTCCAATCTAGAAATATTTTGTTCACATCAAAATCTCAAATAAGATTTTCTTTTCATTTTTTAGGTATGAAATCACCATAACCTCCCTTCAAGAAAAAATAATTAATAAATATAAAATACCCACACGTATTAAGATTTTTTTTAACAATGCGAATTCTATGCGGGATATTAAAAAACGACGGAAAATATAATTCTCCACGCTCGAATTATCGAATTTTCGGATTTTTATAATACCCTGTACAGGAATGTTTTACTATAATGAAGGTGACTGGAATAGCAAATGCACCGTTAAAGTTATCCTTTCAGTTTTACCATGTACTTCGTAGCCCGGGGCAAATCGTATACTATCCAGTATATTAGTACCATGGTAGAAGTAACAAAACGCTGGGAATATACGGGGTACAGCAGTATCGAACATAGAGTCAACCGACAATCGAAGTTTATGTAGCAGCGAGTAGAGCGCATCCGCCCGGTCGGGTTCGTGCGCGCTCGTATAATTACTAATTAGTGTAATAATGGCATAACGCAGCATCGATACCAATCGGGAGTGGACGTGTAGCAAAATTCATGCATCGGCGAGCCGGCAATAATGGTGGGGCACAGCAATCGGAGGTTGTTTCAGGTGGATTCGCTTTATCAAACTACCGCTTTTACTCGAAAAGCATCTTGATTTTTGGCTTGACAAGGATTTACCGCTATTAATCGCAATCTTCCATTCTGTAACGATAAAGATATGAAACTTTTTATCGGTATTTCCGGTACTCTGGTTCAAAAACACAAATGGAAATTAAGAATGTCTGCTAAATTAAATAGTTTCCCTACATTTTAGAGTAGTTTGAACGAAAAAAACAAAAAACGAATGAACAATTGATTTCTTTAATTCGCATGAACCGCTGCAAAGATTTTTTTTTATTCTCGTTACATAGGAATTATGTAAAAGAGAAAGTACTGCAGTCCAAAAATAGCAGGATTATGCTTGAATGCCCTAGATTTTTAAAAAGAAACTGTTTCATGAATGCGTTCTAGAAAAAAAAAGATCATGCTTTAGTGTCAGATGTACATGCAAATCAGCCAATAAAAAATGAGCGCGGTAGCTTTGTTACCTTATATAGTTATTCCTTTGAAAAAAAAAAACATTGTTCACAAAAAATGTGCATCGAGTGAAATATTCTTGTTACAGACCTACAAAAAAAAATTATTAACACAGAGTGGACGATTTTTAAGTGATTCTAGTAATGCTATAACACTTATTTTTTTTTATTTCAACGTCGGATTAGAAACTGGAGAAATTTCAAATATTTATATATGTACAGTTTCTCCATGAAATAAAAGAAAATTATCGACGTTTGAGATAATGCTGGACACTCAGTTCTAAAAAAATTAAAAAATAATCTAGTAATATACTGGTAGCGTTAATTCAAGTGGAGAATTGGATTAATCACAGTCGAAGTATTTATTTCATTGATATTTATAAAAATATATAGAATTTACAAATGTCACCTTTTTCATGAAAGTAATTTATTTTTATTTGTTTTCTTGGTGAAAACGAATATAATTTGTAATTTCTAATTAAAGGCGAGGATAATGACATGTATTGCTATTTATTTTATGCAAAAAAAAAGTTAATAATTTTATTATTTCCTCTGCGCAGATTATATTATTATGTAGTTGATACATCAAAGTTTTAAATAATTCACTTATCCATTATAGTACATTTTTTAAAATGAAATATATAAATTCTTGCTTAAGTGTTGCTAAACGCTACGAAATCCCAAAATATCTGTCTATATCTTACATAATTTTAACCCGGTAATTTCACGACCATCAACTTCAGAAAAACTGAAATACTAATGAGAAAGTCACGTGTTGCCATTCTTAAAATTTTCTCCTTTTTAATCATCGACAGATTCCCGCCCATTAGATTCGTGATCCTCGGAAAGTGCGCCTTCGTCGATTGTCGAAGAATCGGTTCTTAACGAGCATTAAATAGAGAGTTAGCCAAGAATCACCATAGCCATCCAGAGAGCCAACTGCGCCAAGTTGGAGGCTGTGCGCTTTGTCCCCCCCTGACGATTCTCGGTTTAATAATTCAGTGGCGCGCCAGAGAGCAAACCGTTATATCCCAAGCAAGTATAAACGACGCGCGTTTGCGTTCACGAAGAGATATCCCGACAGATCGGCACACAGCATCAGGAGGAGATCAATAGCAGAGAGGAGAGAAGTCTTAGCACGAGTAGCCTTGCTCTGATCGTTGAGCAACGAGCAATATTTAACGAGCTGACCGCGGACTGATGCTGTGCTGCAGCTGTCTCTCACAGTCGACGATTCTCATATAACGTCCACACGGTAAAACGCGGGTGTAAGTATATATATATATATAATATATATATATATATATATTTAAGTATACCCACGTGTAGGTGTAATACAGAGCTCAAAGTGTGTATGTACCAACTATCTACTTTAAGATACCACTAATACAGTATACGGGTTTGCCTGCCAAGATGGATGACCCCCTGTCATGATAAATGAATCGATCCGGACAACCAACTCGACTCGGCTTGACTCTCACAATGCTCACAATGTAAGATTATATCATTTTCACGCGGAACTCGAAGGTAGTGGTAAAGGAAGTCGAAGTAGAAGCGTCTTTCTCGCATCTTCTACATCGTCTCCAGGTTATATAATAATAATCTATGAGAATATGAAAAAAAAGGATGTAAAGCAGGACTTTGCACATTCCTTCCTCATCATTTTTGAATTTTTACCAAGGTGATGAATTCACTGAAAAGCATTTACGATTATGTATACTTGTATATCCAACGTTTGCATCTTTCAGCCATTTGTTCAGAATTAGTACGAAGCAAATTACTCGGTGAATTCGTGAAGACTTCATAAAAACAAAATGAGCTATTATTCGTCAAGAGTGAAGAAAAAGTAAAAAACTTGAATTGAGAAAAACTGCGTGAAAATATTCCCGTCGATTTATTGGTGTAATTTTAGCTATTTTTCCTTCTAAACTCATTATCATACATTTCTTCTACATTTAGAAGGAACTCTTTAATTCACATCCACTTAATTTTACACTATTTTTCCTTTAAAAGGCGTACAAACATTTGAAAAATATATAAATATTCAATTGACTTGACTGTAACACAATGAATACCTTGAGGCATTCTAAAGATAAAAAAAGAATTATTCGTGACAGTCGGGAGAATGAGAATTAGTGGCCTGACGATTGATTTATTCTCGCGATATCGGAATCGAACGAGATTGTAATATTAACGCATAGGAATGGAATTTCCTTTGGTTAAGCTTGTTGCGGACTATTGGAACAAATTCTGTGCTCTATACATAATATCGTACTGAATAAGTACGGGAGTATTGGTTTCGACTGCCGAGTGAAAAACTACTGTATTACTCAACAATTATTCATGGTTCGCGGAGGCACAGCTTCGAGTCCTTCCTCTTGTATAATGACTGTGGTACAACAATTTAGCTGAAACTCCGGAGCTTGGTGATGGAGAACCGTTAATCTTCGCAATAGCAATAGCGTGTCATCGACATTTGCGGAATCTCGCTCTTAGTTCTCGTTCTCGTCTAAGGATTTTTTGTCGTCAAGCGTGAATATTATACTCCGCATTCCATCCACTAAGTATACAATGTCTTATCGTATATATTCATGATTCGTGACACTGATGTCGCTAGAATCTCAAAGCAATTGAATAACGTTCGAACAGCGACAATCGTTGGTCTGTCTTCGAATTCTGCTATAAAGAGCGTTACACATTTCATGGTATAATATCATTTTCCATTCCTTTGTAAAAATAATCAAACACAACATGCTACCTGCGATATTACAAGCTTTGCCAACTATAATGCATCTTATTGTGAATTACGTTGTTCGAGTATTGCGAGACATGCACGTGCAGAGCATATGCACCGGTCTCTACCGAAACTATATCGTCGTCAATACTTTGAGAGTATTGGATTCTGTATAGCATGAGTAATACGGATAAAATGGCTTGAAAGCCGAGAGTACATAAATATATACTGTCGTCCTACAATCGTTGCTCGCGATACAATTCTAGATCGGTATTCATGTAATATAAATTAAAATCGGAGCAAAACAGTTGCCGCCGAAGCTATAGATCCTGTAATGTTAAGTCTGTTCGGTGAGTTTATATTGATGGAGAACAGTGCAACTGTCGATTGTCTTATGATGACAGTGCTGAAATAAATGAGGGTTCAAGGAGTTGAAGGTTGCCCAATATCGAGAGATACGGTATAAGAGTCTTGAGACAATTACATTTATCTATCTTACCGACCGAATGAACAACACGCTTCGCAACTTCCCTACTTTAGCTATCAGATTTTAGCAACATTTTAAACAAGGACACTATGTTATAATGAGATATCGATAGAGTTACAAAAATATTTTTAAGTATAATCAGATAGTGCGGCTCAAAATATTTCGATTGAAACCAAAATGGACGTTATAGCTTTAGTCGTTTGTGTAATATGGTCATTTGTACTTCGAAAATGAGCTTAAAAAAATTCAATTTTTAAATTCGGTCGTCGCCTTTATCATTTTTCCTTCACGACGAACTGTTTTCTAGTTTCGTTTTACTAAATGTACATTAAATTGTGTAAATAATTGTCTACCTTAATATATTACACTCGAGCATAGGAAAAAATAAAAACCATAGTTTTTATTTTGAAGAATACATACGGAATTTTTGAGGAATTTAATTTAGCATGATCATGATATCTTGTTTAACTGCAACGGGCCAAAGAATAATCAAAGCGCACCAGTAATATAAAAAAAAAATACATTTTGGATATGAATTTTGTCAGTCGGTAAGCAATTATGTAATTCAAAACTCTTTAGGAAAAAATACGGCAATTTTCTCGGAAAGCAGAGTTAAATATAAGGAAGAGAATGTAGATCAGGAGAGAAAGAGAGTACGTGTAAAATAATGCGCTAACAGTTAAGCATGCAGTGTCTGCCAGCAAGATAAATTAATGGTTTAGTCATCAGAACGGTTACTCATCGGTAGCACATACAGACGCCCAACATCTTGTACATTATATTTACATATCTACATGTATATTTATATGATTCCATCCTCGGTGTGTCCGGCCATCCGAACCCGCTGCCTATCTAATACCCGGTCATCTACCAGCGAATAGAGTATGTGTGCAAGCCAAGTGTATAAGGCAAAACCTTTCAACCGCTTCCAACTGTCTATTTATCCAACGAGATATCCATCGGGCAAACCACAACACAGCTTCCTTCGTTCCTATCGTTTCTGAATCGAATCTTGCGTTTCTGTGTATACCAACGGACGTGGATACTGCAACGCAAGGAAACGGGAATGTCTTTCTTATAACGCGCACCCAACGGTTTACGATTATCCTGGCAATGAGCTGTGTAAGTGATGCAATCGTGAGAGGACTCTACGAGAATGTAGTATTGTTTTGGTAACAATGGCCAAGTCATCTTCCGAACGCAATAACAATAATCTTTTTTCAAGGTTTATTTCATAATGGCGAAATTTCGTTACTCTAATATTTTTATTATTTTTCTTCGTTGACTTCTATTTCGTGGTATGAGACATTAATGAAGAAAAATCTAATCCTGTGGACACACAAAAAGCGTGATGTAAGAATTGCACATTAATATACAAAATTGTACAACTTGTGAATTTCATGGCACACTATAAAAAATCCGATCTGTAAGAAACAATTTGGTGTAGACTTTTTAAAAGTGTTGACTAATTTGGAATTTGTAGGTAACACTTTTCACAGTGATGAAGTCACACAAGAATGTATTGGAAATATTGGTCTGTCACCTCAAAAAATGTTCCCCATTTATATTCTGAATAAGTCGATGAAAACGAAAATGAATTGTTAACCATCAATGCAGAATTATTGCACGAGTACAGTCCAAAAGTTCTGAGCTTCAAATGCAAATTGACAGGCTCTATTAAGCGTCGGTTATTGGCACGGCCTAGGGTTGTGCTTAAACACTACATTTTTAACAGTGCAGTAATACCTTGGTTTTATCAAGGCTACGCGATTTACGTGAATCGCCGCTCGTAGAAACTGGCTAACCAGTGTCGACAGCGTTTTGCCCATTGCACTTGAACTGTGTTTATTCCATATTGACGTACATGCACATGCCACTCGAGACTGTTAGTTGCGTGCAAGTAGGTAGTTGAAATATACAAACGTAATATATTTGCAACAGAGTTGCACGTGGGATCCCAACTCTGATATTCCGGAGCCTATAGCTTATAGCAGATACATCTTGAATGTCCGATCGTTAAAAGGAGGGGAATCATCTTAAATGGCAATGGGAAAGCAATAATGATGCTCTCGTCCGGCCAAGACGCGGAACAAGCTTTGGTTATTATTGGCTTACATGCATTCGTGCCTATGTAGATTGGTTCTCGGTGAACCCGTACAAAGTACGATAACGTGGTCATTATATATAAAACAGACAAGCACAGCAGACGTAGCAACCATTGGAATCTTCAAAGTTCCTGCCTAAAAGATTCCAACATTAGAAGTGCTTGGAGAAAACATTTGGTTCAAGTCTTAGGAAGACCAGCAAATTCTTTCTAAGACTTGGACCAGACGTCATGACATGAAAACCTGCGGCAAGTAGGTTTTCATGTCATGACATCTGGTAAATTAATTTTAACTAGGTTTCTAAAAAAAACTTTGAAATAAAGATGGTCAAAAATTCAAGAGAATGTCCACCTCAAATGTAAAAATAAAGCTATGAAGAATCTATTTTTTTTCCCTAATAATTTCGTATAAAATCATGAAAACTTTCTTCGATAAAGACTTGAGCATTTTTGCTCAATGTTGATTCTTAATAATATATAATGTAGTAATGTATGCTGCACAGCTTAGTGAGCATCGAGAAATGTTATAGGTGCGAGTTCCAAATAGCCATTCGATGAATATGCTCAAGTACAACACCGAAGGCAACCAATACAACACTTGTCCATACGTTTACGAGTATGATTATGCATCCGATCGACCGATCGCCGACTCTGAAAACGCGCGCAATTTCAATGCCCATTCGAGATGGTGGTAGTTTTTCTTCCTTTTATTCCTTCTTCCTCTCTCAAATAGTATGTGAGCTCTCTCACACTTGCACTGTTCTTGCCAGTGGGAATATTAATGGGAAATGGGTTAACCGGGCTCCGCCAACTTGAAGGACATCCGGCTGTGGCATTTGTATACGCGCAGTCGGTAAGTATATGTTGAGTTTTGTACACTTCCAGTGACTATACGTATATCTAGCAACCATAGTTTGCTCCGACGTGTATTGTTGCGTGTGCACAAGTACCACTGTATATGCCTCATATTATTGCATGGTGTGCTCCGGCTCTTTCGCTTTTAGCTGATCTATGCGCAGCCTACAGTTTAATAATACTTTATAGCCAACCCGCCTTGTAGTACTTGTAAGGAGGAAGATGCCCGCCGAGGGCGGTTATACTTACATACGACAATGCATATCATTTAAATTCCATAGTAGGAAAGAATAATTTCGCTTTGAATTAATGGATTGGCAAAACGCTTATATATGATGGCAAAGTAATCGATATATATATATGTATATATATGTAATATCATTATGAATTGTTAACTTTAAGAGGCAACTACAATTTTTATTAAATTTTTTTGTTTAGACATTTGATATATGATGATTGAAAAAAATGACAAAAAACTAGTACATTTGAATATGCCTCTGTATTTACATTGACAAAATTATCCATAAACATTTCTACATCATCTATAGGTTTTATTTACAAATTATTAAATATTGCAGTGTAACTCCAATATTAAAATCATTAAATAGATTTTCATGTTAGACTGGATTTTTTTTTCCTCTATGTATTTCATTGTTGCAACATTCGATTGCGTCTTAAAGAGTGTAGTGAACCAAAACGAGAAGTCAGTGTCGGTAGAATGCTTTGTCCAAGCATAAGATCGAGAATCAATGGGGCAGTAGAACGCACAGAAAGACAGAGTGAAAAGGAAAAGCAACGACAGACGAGCAGCGACTAAAGACTGCCAGTTCAACTCGTGTGACTAGTGACTACCGTGTTGGCATAATCCAGACGAGACTCGCGCAACTTGATTGCGCAATTCTATAGAGTGAGAGAGAGCACCCGACCGGCTTTTCCCCCTTATATCCTTAGCTCTTACCGTCAGAGATAATAACGTTTCTCATACGCTCGATTCCTTCTTTCTCTCATTATGTATACGCTTACACCATTTCTCACTATTATAGCACTTTGTCACTTCACTGTGCGCATTCCGATTCACCTCCCATCTTGCACAGATTCTTTCAATTACCGAAATCTTTAATCCCTACGGCATTCCAGCGTGGAAATAATAGTATGTCAAAATATACGCGAAAACACGCAAAGCAAATCTATTTTTTCATAGAAATAAAAATATACGCTACCGTAGTACCGAGAGCGCCGAGAGATGGCGAGTACACGTCTGTGTTTCTCGCAAGCGAGACAGGCGTCCGAAGTATATTTTAAATACACGTCGTATTTATGACATATATGGGGCATATGCATTAAATATATATTATTTACATTAGAAATAATGTTTTTTGCATGTAGTACATACATTGCATATAATTATTTATTATGTCTTACGCAAAATATAATTATTAAACATAATACTTACTATTAAAGCCGTCGTATAATTTATAAATACTCACTAAACATGAATATCTTCAATCGGTTTCTAAATTACTTTTAAGTAAAATAATGATAATTATTATTTGTTTTTTTTTCATATTACTTAATTAATATTATTATTATTGTTTTATTTTTACAAGAATAATTATTATTATACGATAAGAATACACACAAATACGGGATATTTTTTCCGATCACTTTTCTGGACGTTTCACACAATTTATAATATTTTGACACATTCTCAGAACAGAAAAAGAATGTACGATAACAAAGCTTCTCTATGAGGAAGTAAAATGTGTCCGTCTTGAAAATATTCATGTTTGGCGAGTTTTTATGAAAAACAATACGTCAAGCCTTGTAACGCTCTACACGCTGGTATGCGTTAAACTTAATTGCACAGCTTGTGTCGACGACCTTGCTTTATCTCGAAACTCCGCTTAGCCTAAGTCAACGAGCAAACAGGAGATAAGATTTCGGAGTACGATAATATATATCCTCTTACCTTACCGCGTCCATATAGTTTAGAATCTATCCCACTTTCTTTTACGAGCTAAGATCCGAATGCTCGTTCAATCGGCAGGCAAGGTTGTATTTTCCTTTAAGGTTGAGTTTCCTTCAAGTCCTTTCTTCGTTGATTTACATTTCTTCCTTTATCTTTACTATCGACCACCCTCCGGGCAAGAGACGGGGGTTATACGTTTAGCGGTGATCAGCTCTTAGATGCAGTTTTCTATGTCACAAATTGTTTAACCAAATTTGACACACAGATTTTGGAAAAATGTGCGCTGGATTTACGTAAAATTGTTACCAATAATTGTAAGACAAAAATGTGTATTAAAAATATTCCGTTTGAAAATATTACATTTGACATCTCAAGACCTTCTTATCGTCTGCTTTGTAATGACAGCAAATATTTAATTTCGCCTCAATTCGAGGTTAAAAGTTAGTTACTGTAAAGAAGACGGGACAATTCTTCGCATATTATAGTCCGAAGATTTCCACATACCCAATAACGAACAAATCTACCGAAGATAATATCCGGAGGATAGTATTATTTAATAATTCTTTGTTTATCCAAATTGGCCTGTTAATTGAACTTTTCTTTCAGTCGGAAGCATTTTAATTTTTGTAAAATTACTTTTTTTCAGCTTGGACGCAGTCACTGCGTACGATGTTGGCAATGATATAAATCCCGATGGTAGTAGTAAGAACTCCCGAGTTACGGGAAGGGGAAAAGGATGCACCAATGGAGAGGGTCATGACCTGTGTGGACAACCCGCTGAGACAGACGAGCCAGGTCTCCTCCGAAGGTAATAGCGATTTAATAAGCGTTTACCGCACTCTCTTGCCGAGTTGCGCATTTTCGTCCGGCTCGGTTAAGCGAACCTCGTAATTATATATGTATATATATATATATATATTACACTTTGTTATACTATTACTATCTCGAAATATAATACTTTGGTATATTATATTTCTAGATGTGCGCGCATTTTGCCTCGACGTTTTAGTTTTCTGTGAAGTGGCTTCAGCCGCTTTTGCCGATGCTGCTAAACACCCGTAAGTATAAATCGCTTCACGCAGATCCGTATACCTGCGTGGGGTTACAAAATTGAGAGTTGTGTCACGCGTCTGTATCGGCGAATGAACAATCGACGGTAACATCTAAAAATGGAAGCGACACGAGACTTTGAAATAGCATCTAATAGTTACTTAGAAAGACAATCGTTACGTGAACCTACTTAAGACTGCGACATATTAAATTTAATACACAAGTGAGATAAATTACAAAACGTTTGCATCGAAACTTTGTAATTTTCGAGATATTTAGTATAATGTAATATAATTTTATGTCGCTCTTATATACTAAATTTAATATACAAGTTTCTGTAAAAAAAACTTCATTGTAATGGACGCTTATAACAAAAAAATTCAACAGTGTAGTGCAGTGAGAAATTTGTCAGCATTACAGTTCACAATTTTACAGAGTAACTATACAGTCCCATATTATATGCTAAGGTAACATCTTTAAATTCTGTAGACTCAGAAGAGTAATTAACATTTTCATCATATGTAAAATAATGAGACATTTAATGGAAACCTATTTTTTTTTTTTAATTACTTATCTTATCAATTAATGAAATGTCTTTACAAGTTTTCGTTTTTCCTGACCAGTTTTGAAATTCCCTGTTTTATTGACCAATTTTTTTCTTCCCTGACATTTTCCAGTTTTCCCTGACTGTGGTCACCAGTCATGATCAATAATCTTTCAGCGCTAAAGTCTCTAAAGTCCTTTACTTCAATCTTCTGTCAACATCAATACATGGCATAAATTGTATCTAATATTCTTCTTCTTCTTCTTCTTCTTCTATATATTGAATGTATAAGATATAAACTTGATACAAAAGCGGTTTATCGACGCCGATGTTAGTCTACTTCTGAACGCGGAGGTAAACAAGTATCCGCTCGATTATGTTTCAGAATCGACACTCTCAATTTCCACCGAGTATTCTCTCAGTGTAGAAGAGCATCAAAGAAACTGATGAAAAATTCAACGAAATTCAATGCTTTCGTACAATAGACCGAGTAACTTTCCCAAGAGCTTTCGGATTATTTGAACAAGTGTGCCAGACGAGGCGAAGAAAAGCCTGGGAAAAGTGCCCTTTTGCCTTCCGCCTTCCACTCACTTTGTATATTTCTGTCTCACTTTCGTGGGACTGAAACCAACTCGACCGATAAATAATGAGACGTGAGTTTTGTTCTACCGGTTAATTTTCTTGAGTGAAATTCATCGTCGTCGTCTACACAGACCCGATTGTCCGACAGTCGCGAGAGTTTCCTGACTCTAATTACTACCGTAAACAAATAATGAGAGAAAAAAAATGTACAAAGCATGCACAGTAAACTGTCACATTTGTTATAAAATATCTATAGTAAATAAGACGTTTTCGTAGAGAACACTTTTTACACTACAGTAGTATACGTATTCTACACAGTTGGTTTTAATGTTTGTTTGTTTTTTAAAGTTATTTTTAATGGAATCACAGTAAAAAAAATTTACGCAGCTACTTTGAGTCAACGTGAAGAAGCAAAATAAATAACAAGAGTAAAGCAAGAGGATGGCAAAGAAAGAACAAGTACAAAGCACCGCAAAAAACTGAAGTATTAAAATAGCATTACTGAAGTACTAAAAGTTGAAGTATTCGAAGTCCTGTTGTGTTGCACCAAGTCATACACAATTAATGCTTCGTAAATTTTATGTCAGGCAAATACGATTGGCGTAACTGAAATTTTTTTTCAAATTCGAGTCAAAATCTTGTCATTCATCAAGATCGAATTAATATTACAAATTGGATTTCCAAAAAAAACTGCGTAAAAATATGTCACATAAATTCTTGGTGAAACTGAGTTATTTTTTAATAAATTTTATTGAAAACCTATTTTTTTGTTTGTATTTTAAGCACAAAACCTGAAAGTTAGATTCACCTGTGTTTACACCAGTTTCCCTGTGAAAATGTATACGAACAATTTACAAATTCTCGGTACTCGAATGACGTGACTGTGCCTCCTTAATACTATCTTTTTCGCGTTGAACAGTTGCGTTGTTCCTGGCGCTCAATTCTATTTCAAATAATACACTGTCGTGTAAACTGCGCGCGGTTTTAAGAGTATCAGAGTGGTTGAGCGTGCGAGTATGTTTTTTAGTAGAAAGTAAAACGACGTTCTTATATCCACGGTGCGCACACAAGATGGAGAGAAACAATGAGGCTGGTTCTGGTGAGGCCGGAAAATAACGACCGGCACTTGGCCCCCTTCGTCGCCCGCGCTTCGCAGTCGTCTCGTTTCCTAGCTCGTTGGTTGCCTTGCTTTGCCCTCGTGGATGTGAGAAAATTCCACGACGAGAGACGAATTCGTTAACGGTTCCCTCGTGCGAAGCTATGCCTCAAAGAAGAAGAAGAAGAAGAAGAAGAAACCGGCGGGCGCGAAACGTGAACCAACACCGAGGGCCGAGTATACACAAGTGCAATCGCTTGTATCACCATTTCCGGTATCTAACGAATCCGCGAATTGTATTTAAACGAATAACTTGACTTTACTAGTTCCGTGTAGCATGACAATCTGATAAACATACAGCAGGCGTCTTTATAATCAATTGTATTCAAGTTTCGTTGGTATTTAATGAAAACTGTAGTTAATATTCACCTAGTCAGTTAGAATTTAAATTGCAATTTAAGTGATGAGTTTTTCCTCATATGGAGGCCAACCACATAACATAACCCAAGTCTACACGGAAACAGGTCTAAACAAAAGGTGTGCTATTATTATTAGCTATTATTTGTAGCTGTAAATAAACTTAATCTGTTGTCGTATACATTATATTGCCCAAGTACATGCAGACAGGTCTACACAAAAAGTGTGTAAAGAAGGACTGTACACGTTTATAGCTTTACACAATATATGTGTATACTGAAAATTGTACACTAGTCAACTGAACACGACGAAAAGCCTACACAAAAGGTGTGTTCTGAACGATTGTACATGTGTATAGCTATACACAACATAACTCAATAAGAAAATGTGTACACCACGAGAAGACTGCACAAAAAGTGTACACAGAATGACTACACACTTGTGTAGCTTTACATATAATAACTCTGTATCGCAAACTCTACCAACGGTACTCAACGACAAGTCTACATGAAAAATCTGCATTGTAAACACGTGTAATTTGACAGAAAATAACTCTGCACCGAAAACAGTCAAGGTCTACACGATCACAGATCTGAGCAAAACGTGTGTACATAACGACGAAAATTCTACACGGCGAAAAGACTATATAAAATTTGTGTAGCTGCATACAAAATACCTCGACACCCAAATCTCTATACGACTGCAAGTCTACACAAAATGTATAAACTGAACGACTGTACACCTGAGCTCTACACTAAATAACTCTACACCAAAAACTAAAGCTACTGAAATGGTTTCTCGATCAAAGTGTAAATAAAACGAGATTATAATTAAAAGAGTAAACAATTGGCGCCAAGGTATTGGAGTCGAGACAAAGTGAGCTCGATTCTGTGAGTCGGGAGTTGAGCAGGCGGGAATAAATTCCCGTGGAAGATGATTCTAAGCGCAGCTGCGTTACACCCAGCGAGGCGAACGAGTCGAGCGAGGCTACCGACACTTCGGGTCTCTGACTATAGAGTACACTCTACGTATATATATATATACATATATATACGCCTAGGGAGCAATACAAGCGTATATAGAAGACGTACCTGTATGCCTGCAGGTTTCCACCTGTTGCTGGGCCAGGTTTCCTCCAGTAGCTCGTTCTCTTCCTCAGCGCATCAAAACTTAAATAATAAATAATCAAATCCTCCAGTCAAAGTATTCTATACTGTATCCAATGAATATCCGTTAACATCCGTTGACTCTCGTTTCTTTCACACTTGCCGCTCCGTAAAACCCTCGGCAAAATAGCTCACAATCGGTGCATGCGTCCGCAATATAATGAGGGTAACACCGGCTTAAGCCAACACAAATATATATACACACTCCACACACGTGCATTGTCGAACACGGTTCGAAACATCAATTTTATAATTTCAAATTCAACAAACTGTTTTTTTCCATTTTTTTTTTTTTTCGCTATATATACAGAGCGAAAAAATAAATTATTTTTAAATCACAATTATAAACCACAAGAATTGTCTCACCAGCCTGACGGTTCAATTTATACACGAAACCAAACAAAAATCACATTTATCTCCCTTTTTTTTTTAAATTTAATTATATGCAATAAAAGATGTAATTAGATAATTTCGATTTGTCGCTGTGGTTTTTTTTTTTTTTTCTTTTTTTCTTTTATGTCGCCGATGATGTTATTCGCGACATTGTATCGCGCGCGTTTACACTCGACGTTACTTAAGGTGTATAACGCGCGTTACCGCTCCGGGCAAACGCCGATGCACGACTGGAGCCGGAATTATCCGATGCCTCCGCGCATCGTATGTATCGGCGTCTACGGCCGAACGCGAACTCTCACGAGAACAGCCGAGCCACTTGGCTCTTCGAGATATCGTACATAGTTCCTGCGACCGGTTCAGCTCCGGCCCTGCACGACGCTGCTGCTGCTGCTCCTGCTGCTGCTGCTGCTGACGCCGCCATGCTCGACGATCCTGTGTGCGTTCAGCGCTAACTTCGGATGGAATGCGCACGGCGGAAACCGGGCGGGATCGGAATCGGGATCGGGACCCGATATTACAACCATAGGTGCTGTACCTGTATCTATCTTCATATAACGAAACATGTAGAGGGAGCACCAAAAAATGTTATTTATTGCATTTACTTACCGATATTTTTCCAATGATCGTTAATGATCTTAACAAATTATCATTAGCTAATGAATTTATTAATCTCCCTTCAAAAATTACTCACTCAGCTTCTTCTAAAAATATTTCGCTTAGGTATGCTAAAGACGTGAACATCATACGAAATGTTGACTATTTATTTCCACGATGACTTGATTAGCGATTTTGATTTGATGAATCTCTTATGATATTATTTATTAATCTGTCTTAAAAAATTGCTCACTGAGCTTGATCCAATAGTACATTTCGACACTAGGGAGAATAAACTTGTTTTAGACAGTGTGGGTTCAAGCAGAAGGTGAGTCCTATAATCAGACGAGTTAAAATAGTACATTACGATACTAGTGCGATAAAATTTTTTCTGACGATTTGAGAAAACGTTTTTCGCACGAGCATCGTAGAAAATGATACGTCAGAAGATGCAAAAGGGGGTTTGTACGCTCGCGAAGTATGCGAAAAATTGGACTTTACGCGCCGAGGGAAATAAAAATGCTTTTCTCTTCAGTGTTGAATGAAATTTTTCAATACGACGTCTGAAAAGTGCGGTTTTCTGCAAGGAGCACTGACATTTTTTTTTTTTTTAGGTATGCTAAAGAAATATCATACCAAATGTTGACTATTTACTGGAATATTCATTTCCACGATGTGGCTTATTGATAGAGATTTAGATTTGTAGAATCTCTTACGAAAATAGTAAAATTGTGTGTATTAGAATTGTTGTTACTTTCTGCTTGATACAATAAGATATGCATGAATTCAATATTAGATTAAATATTTTTTTCCGTAATGAGGATTACCCCCCTGATCGATAATTACCGGTTTTGGCTCACCCTGTATGTGTACATATGCTATACATATATTTGTGTGTATGTTCCTGTGTAAGTGTGTGTGTGTGTGTGTGTAAGTATAATATAGCGAGTATAAGCTAGGAACCGAGGTACTATACAGACTCACTCGCCGGGGTTCGAAGGCAACCCAAGGCAAACGACCGCTCTACCGGCTTCGTTTCTCCTTCGACTCTCGACTCTTTATCTTCGTCTTTCGTCGTTCTCGCGGATCGAGAATCGCCGCAGAGGGGCCCCGGCAAGGCACGAGCGCGCATAGTATACCGAGTACCTGAGAAGAAGACGAAGAAGAAGAAAGAAGAAAAAAAAAAAAAAGGTGAAGAGGAGGTGGACAGAGGCAGGGGGATTCACAGTCCAGAGGATTTTCTTTCTCTTTTTAGCTGCTATCGCGCGTCTAGCCTCTATTATCCGTCTCTGCTTTTCTCCGGCTATCCACAGCGTCCAGAAGGAGCAGCGTTCTTCTTTTGCCTACGGTACCAACGGCGACAAGAGCCAGAATGGTGCAGAGTTGCAGTTGGTTTCTCTCAGTCTCACGATTTTCTACTCTTCGTCTCGTTCGCTTCATTCGCTTTCTCGTTTTCTTCTAGTCGCCGTGCTACAGAATCTTTCACCCGAATGCATCTATCTGAGGGCTTCTCGTTTTTTTTTTTTCAACTTTTCTCCCTTTGTTGGTTTATTTTTTTTTTTCTCTCTGCTACTCCCTTTTGGCTTTATGCGCGATTGCGGGGAAGTTTCTCTTTCTTTGCTACATTCCCGAAGGCACTTTTCAATTTTCTCTCTGTAATGCAAACGGAGAAAAAAATTGTCAAGGCTTCCCACTGATTGGGAGACAAATATTTATTGCTATTTAGATAAGACTTTGGTGATGATAAAAAAATATATGCAGATAAAAGAAATCGCTTTTTTGCGGAGGCATTATTTATGAAACAATTTTTTTATCCCTCCAAATATATTTTCCCCAACGCTGCCAATTGTTGTGTTAGTTCTGTACACACCACTGTAGATTATATAAAATGAAGATCAAGATACAGAGTATCGGAGTCAGTGAAAAACAAATATAATTAGAAAAAAGTGACTCAGTTGATAAAGCCTGCCTCATCGAGGAAGCTTGGCTTACGTGAAATATTTTTTTCGACGATTTATTATCGACGAAATTGGTTCAGTAACCGTGCCTGGAGGGGCTAAAATTTATAACGGTACTAAATCGTGAACTACTCAACTAAATCATTTCAAATTTTAGTATCGTATAGAGTCCAATATATTTTTTAGTATACATGACAATTGGTTCTAGAATTTTGTTTTTATGGTATTTTTAAAAATTTCATAAATGTCTGTTATCACCCCAACTCGAAATTTTGCACATCGATCAAACGGAATCATCGAGTGTTTAATATTATCTGATATTATTGTTATTATTAATAAATATTATTATCTATAAAAGTATATGCCATATAAATGTATCTATTTAACAGAACATTTTCTTGTATCTTTACGATAATATTACTTGTTGGTACAAATAAATAAATCAACAGCGGTGTGAAGAATGTTAAGTTGATCTGGCGTACTATTTCTGTCACAATGAAACATAAAACCTGGTACACCAAAGTAAATAAAAACAAAAATTAAAAGTTAGAAACTTACTCATTATATCCTCTCATTTTTTTCGTCCCTCCATCCACAAAACTTTCTCTATGAGGAAACCAAAATTTGCTAACGTTTCTCACAAAAAAAGCTTTGTGGATGGAGGGCAAAAAATTAGGTAGCAATGTGCAAGGTTCGACTCTCCGCAACCTTTCTTTCCATCATTACAGGATCTCTCCGATGAAATAATATTTTTAATCCTAATAATCATTGTAACTATTGGAAAATTTTAAATTTTTTAATACAAATTCTTTTAATTCTAATAATCATTATAAATATTATAAAAGTTCAGGCTCCAACTAAGTTATATAGACCATTTATCGGAGGAAATAATAGAGGGACGTATATAAATTTCACATTTTATTGCTAACTTTATGATAATTATTTCTATACATGAAACCGGAAAGGAGGTTTATCTCTTTTATTTCTCATTCGTTCGGTTGCGTCGAGATGCAACACTCTCGAAAGTGAAGAAAATAAGATCAAGTGTAATCGGTGTGTTGGTTCAGTTCGATATAGAAAGACCGTAAGTATATTACATAGGTGCGCATAGTCAAGTGTATATATACTATATATCGCGCATTGACCAGCAAACTCCATGCCGGGCCGACCATCTGCCGTGCGGGCAAATGGGGAAGCAGCGGCACACGGCGCACCTCGGCCCCCGGCTTTGCTCAGCCAAGGCCGTCGAGTTGGTTCGTTCCTTCTATTCGTTGCTTCCATCAGCCACGTTCCTTCGTTCGTTCCGTGAGGCAGTACGTTACTTATTGCTCTGTAGCACTACCTATAGCAAGACCACGGGGCCAAGGAAACCTTTGGATCATCGTTTCTCTACCTCTCGATTAAATTATCAAAGCTCAATAACAAAGCAGCTCTTTTTATTGGTGTGATATTGATTTCAAGGGAAATAGCTAGACTGCTGTTTCGCTTACAGTTAAAATGTACTGATTCACATGGTCCACTTAAGTGGACCATACATTTGCAGAGAATAGTTTAAAAATATTGGAGTTATATTTCGAATATTCTGTGTCAATTGAAATATTATCGCAAATGTAGTCGAATATTGAAAAATATTTAATTGCAGTTGTCACTTTTATTTTGTGAAAATACTGTTCATCATTACCAAAATTATATTACTTCAGGACACGCCGTTAAAAGTTTTTTTTTTTTTATATTAAAGTTTGCGATGGAGTTGAAATATTGAGGATGCATTTATAATTTCAATCAAAAGTTTGAATTGATTAGAATTTAAGGATTTTGAGACGAGAAAAGAAATTTAAAATATTTGTGTTGATCATATCAAGAATATTGATTTTAGATGATGATAATAATAAGAATACCGAAATTATATTAATTGTTTATTTTTAAAAAAAGATTCAACCAATTCACCGGTGAAATTTAGCTTTTTAAAAATGACAATAATTCTTATTTAAATTAATAACTTTCAGAATGGAACAATTACAGCCTATAATACTATAGAGATTGGTTACCAACGAAAAATCTTTAACAAATAGTGAATATAAAAATGCGGGTTTATGCATTAAATTTAGCGATAAGTCCTAGCCTTTTTAATTAATTATAGTAGATGAGATCGATATTCCTATCTTCAATAAACAATTTGTAGAATTACTTAAATTTATGAAAGAAACTTAAGTAATTCAAATCCTTTTGATAAATGAGAAAATAAATGAATTTCATTAAAAAGCTATTTAAACGAATAATTATCTGGATAACATTTAAGGGGGCCGAACCAGCTAATCAATTAAAATTTTCAGTATATTTCATTTTTTTTCCATCAACTTATAAATATATTTGAAAGTCTATCAATTGAAAACTGTAATAAAGAATTTTCGTGTCAGTGTCAATGCCAATTTGGTTGTCCAGTTCCCTCGTAACCCAGTTTGGGACTTTCAATTCTGCGTATGACTCAGAAGAAACAACTTGATGGATTAAATTCAGTGACACGTCATTTTCACTGCAACAACATTTTTCACAAGTTGAACTCAGGCATTTTCTTTTTTGGAGTTTCTCAAAACAAGAGAACATCTAAACGCCGAAATTATATTAATTACTTTTACATTAGTCGGTAACTTTAAATTAAGGATTTCAAAAAAAAAAAAATTCATTTGTTTAACCGGTGAAAAATATTGTTGCGAAGAAAATTTAATTTCAAAACCGGGTTAAAAGGAATCCGGTTGACCAAATTTGTTCCGACACTGAGAAAAAAAAATTTTCATATCAGTTCTCAATCAGTAAATCTTTTAATCATATTAATCATCAGTCGATAGATAAAACATGTAATACAAAAAATCGTTAATTTTTGATCCCCTTAAGTGGATTACAGGAACAACGAGCGGCGTTACGTTAGCGAGCTACACGAGAGTCGTAGAGTCCTGAAGCGCTTCCATGTCCATCGTGAATCTTGGTGTATCAAGTGATTTACCGAGATGAGTAGCATTAATCGAGCTGACCGTTGAGTACGTCCAAATATAGTCAAGTTTCGCGGAACGTTTTCATGTAGTACACCTATATATATACATGCAAGTACACGTCCGTGCGAGAGAGGAGCGTTGCGCGACACTCGCGTTATTCGTTTATTTGAGACTTTTTAAGGAAGGACAAGTGGTCGAGTTGTACCGAGAGCACGGAAATATAAGCCGGAATGAAGGAGCAACTGGGATAGCAGTAGGGAAAAGAAATAATAATAATAAAAGAAAAAGGGGGTAAGATCTCTCGAGCGACATGCAACGCGCTGTGCAGCGTAATTGACCGCGTAATAGAGCGCAGTTATGCAGTACGCGGGTTGGCACTACTGGTGGTGGTACTCTCGCGATCCCTTCCCCTTGGTAGCTCCAGTATACCAGGGGGCTGGCTAACCGGTCGACCTTGAGAATCGCACACGATTCCTCGCTTGCGAGATGTCGAGTTTCCCATTTACGGTCCTGATGCGTGCCATCTTCCATCGTATACATCTTTTCATAACATCAAATTATCTTCAGCTATACTTCTATTCAGGCTTTATTATGTTTTAGTAATTATCGTTAAGCGTTAGCTCTAGTAGAGTATAATATAATATGAATTAATCATAATTGGTGCTGAAGAAATAACAGGGGATTTTTTTTGGTGTGAACATTTAGTAAAAAAGAAATTGAAAATTGTATGATTTTAGCAAAAAGAATCTGCCCACAAAATTCGAAACTTTGTGTCATTTTTTTTTTGTCAATTAGTCTTAACATAAAAAAGTTAGAGTGTTTATTAATGATAACATTTTTTTTAAATTGTAATAAAATTGAGACACTTTGAACGATTCGCATACACACGCACATATGGATATTTTTTTTTTCAAACCACTTTTCTCATAATTTTAGACAAGCCCAACATTATTTCATGAAAATAAAGCTTCCTCTGCGTGGAAGCAAAACTACAAAGATAATTGGTTGAAAATATTGTATTTTTTAGATTTGAAATATTTGTCATTAAAGCAAAACAAAAATAATTGTTCTTTTTTCCTAGCAATGTGTTTTTTTCATGTGTATGTTTAATAAAAAAAAATTCGTAGAATGCAAGAAATATTCGGTTAAAATAACTAAACGATTTGTCATTACGACATAAAATACTGTGTACATGAAAAATGAACAATGCGTCGAAGATAGTATTCAGTGTTACAGTCATAGCGAACTCTTGGAAAGGATCTTCGCCTTTGTTTGGTAAAGTAGGGAAATCCAAGGTACGAAGTCTAATGCGACGAACCCAAGTTCTGAGCACGTGCGTATTACTTATTCCTACGTTTTATTTCTTTCGGACTCCGGAGTAAGCTCACTTCATCGGTCTACTACAAATTAAATGCAACGACAGACACGAAGATGGCACAACTTTTCAGCGTCCGCATCACAGGTATCTTTTCGTTATAGTAGAAGCAAGAGAATTTACTACGCGTCACTAATTTTTAAGGGGTGTTTCCCAAGATAATCCTTTTATATAATCCGGTAAAATGTCAATATGACGGTAAAAGCTAAATGGAAATTTGTGCAATTTTAACAAAAGCTTTACGTACATAAACGTCTGCAGAAACATTTTATCAATTTTCATCTAAATTTAAAAAAAAAATGGAAAAAGAATTTGTGAAAAATTCTGTAGTATTGTTTTTATAAATATTGTTTTCTTGTTATTTTAACATCAAATAACAGCGTATTTTGGTTTTACAACTATTACGACAAATTGTTTGTTATCATTACTAATTTTACAAAAAAAAAAGCAATTAATTTGGTTCGTGTAGAATTTTACTGAATTTTTGTGTAGAGTCGATGATTTGTAGACTCGGGTTCTGTAGAAATGAATCAATGCTGGAGGATATAATTCAGTAATAAGAAAAAAGGTATATGTATTTTTTTAAACAGTCAGTCAGTTGTTACTGTATATACATGCCTGTTTAGGTAGGTGGCAAATATATAGGTACGGAAAGACGAGACTCTTAGAACTGACAATGAGTCGATTCGCGAATGCACGAGCGTGCATTTCAATCCTGCACTTATACATATTCACGCACACGACTCTACTAGAGATAGGTAGAGTGATTCTCGTTCTTTATTTCCTTTCTCCTCCCTATTGCTCCTCTTCCGTTGATTCGTCCGGCGTATACAATACATATGAGGCATTCCCTGTCAAGTCGACCTGATACAACTGACTGTTATCAAAGAAATGTTTATATTATTCCCTGCTTTCTGTGTAATTGACAGCCGATAGCGTCGTTTGAGAAAGAACCAGAGATTTAAATCAGTGCCTCGTTATTCGGGAGGGTTGAGTAGATTTAAGGGAGGGAGGGGTTTGAGAATCGTCTCAGCTTATGCTCAGAATCGTGCCAATGATGTTTCAAGGCGAAAAGTGCTTGCGATATACCGTGAGAGATCGATCTAGTCACCGAATAGATCCATCATTTCGTTTATTCGATTGCACCCGCGATTCTTCTTTAAGCCTCATTCGTTGTGGAGGGAACCGTGATTCAAATCCCCACTTAAGACGGCGTCGACGAGGACTTGAACGGCGTGAGACTCGATCACTCGCGATCCGATAGCGAGCTAATTTTTTTCTCATGTTAAACAGATGAAAGTCCGGCTCTCCTGTTCCTAGCTCTCTATCTTCCGTTGTTGAAGTCAGCCAACGCCATTGACGTTGTAACACTATGCACGCCTGGAGGTTTCTAAGCAAAAGCAAATGTAAATGCTACGTCTATTTCTTTCTTTTGAAACTTCCCCCCGTCGCGAGATCTGCATAATTCGCCACGATAAGTTTCTCCAACTGTTCAGTGTACTTTGCATGTTCCGCTTATGCTGGCTTCTAAAGAGCCCGAGCTTTATCCGTTTACCGTAGATTTAGAGGAGCAATGAAACTTCGAACCGAGGTGTCACGATTTTCTGGAGAGTAAATTTACTGGAATTCCACAGCTTTCGCTTTCTTCTTCCAATTGTCAGTTGAATATCGATCCTTAATCTTTACTATTAGTTTTTATTTTTCTTATAGGCAATGTGCAAGATTTTTTCATAATGCTTGAACTATGTTTATCTTTATTTGCCTGAATTGCTGATTTACCTTGAAGAGGAAAGAAGTTGTGTGAAATTTCAGTGGAAACAGTTTTTTTCAGGTAAAAGAAGGTTCAAGAGGCTCAATTACACGTTTAGTAACGAGCCCCATTAGGTAGTAACGCAACGACAAAGAGAAATATGTGTGAATTTGTCCAGAACCGCTACAGGAGTATATCTTGAGTTCTTAATTTTTTCCTTGTCACTACCGAGTAATCTACATAACGGTAGGTAACCGTTCTCATACGAAAATACTCAAGCAAGTCTGTCGAAAAAAAAGGTGAATTTACTTTCACATTGTCTTCATAATTGTGAAGGTTTTCTTTCACTCTTTCTGCACTAATTAGGTAAGCCAATTTTTTTCTCACAATTCTGCATTTTCTATTTAACTTAATTGTCACGATATTGGCTACTAATTGCAAATAACGAATTATTTCGTAATAATTTTAATATCAAAATAATTTGTAATGGACGTATACGTGTAGAGGTGGGATTGTGTTGAATTTGAGCATGTGTGGAGATGCTGTAATGTGGAGTCAAGGTTGTGTTTTAAACAAGTCATTTGTACAATTACCGATGTGTAAGAAAGAATAAATGAGCTTGTTGTTTATGGCAAAAATATTGCGATCGCTATTTTTTTTGCCAACCTATTGCTAACAATTTAATCCAATTCGTAGACTTTTTATTCTAAATATAATATATAAGCTGGATGAAAATGTACTTTATAGAACACGCTATAAAATCCCTTTTTCAAGCCACGTAATTTTCTTCTTCCTTTTCATTTAGCTAGCTGAATAAAATTCATTAATTTCCTCACAAGAATCTGCTGACATTATAGGAAAAAATATATCTAAATTACCTATACATTGATGAATAAAAATATTGGTCAATATGGCAACTTGATTAATGCGTATTTCTTTTTTTTTATTCTCTTTTCCCTGTTGGATGATTCGGCGTACTGGAAACAATACATACCATCCTATATAAATAGCTTGTTGTACATTATACCTAAAGAACCAATTCGCCAGTCAAGGTGTGCACTCGGTCCTATGCGCGGGTGGTCCAGCGATTTTTTATCGAACGCCTGTGGCTCATGTTACGTGGGTGGACTTGCCCGCCTGTGTCTTGGAAGCATATAAGAGGAACGAAGGAAACAACCCACGGACCAACAATCAACAGATGAGGCCAACTTTTCCAGACTAAAGTATATTCATACTCCCATATTATTCTATCGATGCCTTCTCTTCAGGAATAACTTTAATTCAGAAAGAAATCCTGTGGCTTTACATTGAAAAGAAAAGCTTGGTTAGGATAACGAAGCGGTTGGTTATATACGCGTCAGCTGATTAATTGGCTGGACCAACCAATTTATTGCTTATTGGAACCGAGTATACATAATTTTTAATCAATAAACTTGGTTGGTCTGATCAATAACTTGGTTTGTCTAACTAAAGGCTTGATTAATCTAACGTATTAGTCATCTGTCAAAAAATTATGTAACTGAACGGGTTTCCTAAACAACTCTTTTTTCCGTATAGCGCAATAGTTTCTGAGTAAATGGCTTTTATCTGCCTGCAAAATTTATCTTACCGGTGCTTCATCATTGTTAATCAATAAAATACAAAACATCAATGATTCCACACACCAAATTTTTTTTATCGACGCAAGATAAATTGAATCGACTCTATGTTTGGCTCCGAAGAAATAAGAAATTAGAGAGTCAAGGTTTCTTCTTTTTTTTTAACTAATTGATTATCCAAAACTCTATTACAACAGTCAAGGATTATTATCGTGGGTTCACGCAATTGCAAATATTAACGTAATCAACTTGTTTCGAATCTCGCCATCGAAGCGTGAACTTTAGTCGCGTCACCCACGCATCTTTGTAGTCTTATCTGCTCTCTCTCTCTCTCTCTTTCTCTTTCTCTTTTTTTCTTTCTCCCTCTGCATCAGTCAAGGCGAAGAGTTGGCTATTTTTATTTATGTGACTAATTCATCACTTGTCTGTACAGTGAAATGATAATGATATAATGTCAGCCGGAGGCTACATTCAATCGAAGTTATAATTGTATGCATGTTACTAGTAATAAGGGAGGGGAATGTGATATTGGCGTTTCAAATATGCGGTTAATCCACAATCGTACATCGATCAGCAACGTCCAGGTTTATTTCTTGACCCCGAGGGTTTGAACTTAGTCATCCTTGTGACGGTCGTATGAGTTCCAGCAGCTTGTAGCTTGCCTGTTGCTGGTGCTGAAACGTTTCGTATTTCATGACAACGCTCCTGCGGATAAGACTGCAGCTGCGGTACCATTCGTTCGATCTCGATGTTAAGGTCATTCAATGTCTTCATCGTTTTTTCCATCGCCCGAATCACCGGTCTATGAATTTATCGATTCAAGTCATTATATACTCGTTATTATAGTATTACAATTATTTTCTTTGGCAATTTCTATTCGCTTACATTGCAAAGAGCATACCACCTCGAAGCTTTTGGTTGACGCAAACTTGACGAATTCTCGAAAGATCACAACGAACTTTATTGAATCCTTGACGTGTTGTCAGAGCTTCGGCTCGCGTGATTTCGAGACGACATTTTTCGTGATAAATATCCGCTTGATTAACGATATCTCTTTCCTTGTAATGGTTCAGCGTGTTCAGGAGCTCTTGAACTCTTGTCATGACAGAGATACAATTAAATTACCAATTTGTTAATGGCACTTTCATCAACATGATTAGTTATTAAACGAGCACTTGATATAAAACTTGTCGAGCTCCTTGTCACGCTCCTCTAACTTTTCCCTGTAACTATAGTTGATCATACGAATTCCTTCGTAATCCATTACAGTCATTCCTTCGCCCAGTGTCTCAACGAGTTTCAATTCCATTTTTAGATTCTCGTATCGATGTCGATGAAGAATGTAGTTGAAGCGATCGCGGTTAAGCTGGTCACGACGACGAACCTGACCGCAATATATTCTCGTTGAATATTTCATCGATCGGTAAATAAAATTGAATTTAACAACCAAATCAAACCTGTCGACGAATCATCGTTTCTACAACTTTTAGGCTTAGTACGCGTCCGGACTTTTCCAACACTAATCCAACTCCAATTTCTTTTTCTCTCTCCAAAAGATCACCAAGAACCTCGTTATCGTCTTCTACAACTTTCTTCACACTGTCTTCCAAATTACTGATTTCAACGTTGATTTGACTTTGGCGAGCCTCGATTTCGTCGATCGTAGTCTTGCAAGTAATCAAGCGTTTCATGTATCGATCCTCCAAGTCTCCCGGACTCAAGGTCTCGTACTCCGGCGTCATCGTCTGGTGCTTCTGTGGTATCCGAATGAAAACAACCGATACAAATTTTCAAATAAAACCGAAATAAGAACGAAACGAGATTCATTCGCGAGTTACTCTAGCGTTAAATCGAAAAACCGACCTCCTGACCTTGGTCATCACCCTAGCGACCCAGTACTGCAAAAGTCTGTTTTTCCTTTTCAATTCTGGGGAGACATTTCTCAGTTCTTGGACTTTTTCAATTGTTGCTCGACGATCTCTTAGAATCTGTCGAGAAATCAGCCGTCAATATAATAATGACAATTTGATAAATACAAATAAGAGTTTATTATTGCTAACCTCCGCAGGTATATCGGCAAGCACGTCGAGATAGCTGATATCGGACTCATCCGCTCCGTCACTTTCATTAGGTACTTTCTCATCAAACTTCTCCCTTCTCCCATCATCAAAAATTGATCTTGAAACTTGTGAATACAGTTCTTCCTCTTGATCTGCTTCGTCATAATCGTCACTGCTCTGTGCCACACTCTCATCCTCGTATTTCCGAGGTCGGTGAATCTCTCTAACTTCTCGCGTATTTTTCTGTATTCTGATCTCTGATTTCTCCGTCAATTCCGACATAAGACGTTGTTGCATCATTTTCGTATTTGTTTCTTTCAATCAATACATTGGATTCATTGATAACGTCTTCTTCGAGTTTCTGATCTACCTTTTCATCAGTTGACTCTACGGTCCGGAACTTCTTTTCTTTCTCAGGTTCCAAAAGCCTTATCAGTTCCTGCTTAATTCTTATAGCTTACTATTGGACAAACTTGACTTCTGAGACAAACCCGTGTGACGAATCTACCGTCTGTGCAACGAAACTAGCAAGTGAATCCAAACCCAGAAAAAAACTGCTTTCAATGATTACTAAATGCTGTTATAAAATCGCAGCGACAAGAAATATGACTGTGAAAACATTTAGCACTATCGATAAAAACAAAAGAATGTTCTTCAACACCAGAGTCTACATTTATTATGACTTCTGACATTTGGTCGACAAGGCTTAGATCGTCCATTAGAAAACTGTCTCATGATGTCGCCTTAATAATTAATCGATTAAAAAAAAATTAATACATAACCAGTCTTTGATTACTCAATAAGTAAATGACTGAACGGTTTGTCCTACGTAGTCGTGAACTTTTGTATACATAGAAACAAGATGCCCCGACGGCCTACGGGGGATTAGGTCGCGGGGATGAAACGACGAGTGAGGAGATATGTGTACGTGAAGTATGCACAGATATAGTGATATGAAAAGAGAGAAAGAAAGAAGAACAGAGTTGTGGCCGTGGCGTGGGCTGCAACCGCTGCATTCCTGTAGGTTCAAGGATCCCTGCTGGTTGCATCGCTGCTGCATCAGCACGGTACAGTGCATGGACTCTCGTTCTTCATTACACGCATCTTCCACTCTATCCTATACATGTATCAACTATAGGACTTGTCACTCTACATATATCTTTCTTCATCTCTTTCTCTGCTTGCTTGCGTACAGTAAAAGTATATGCATAAAAATACATAAAATGCATAGTGGTGAGACTCTAGAAGTCAGAAGTTGAAGAGAGTATTCACACCAAAAGGTCGTTATCGTTTACCAATTGTACTTGAACTTAGACTTTGTCAATGCAAGAAATAATTTTATCTTTTACGTCTGTGTCTATTATTGACGTCAGTGAAGTAGGATTAAGAATTAGCATACATTGATTTTCGATTTACCTATTCGCATCGACGGTGATAAAGATGCAAAAAAAAAATGATGTTGCAAAAACGATACGCTGTTCCAACAGCAGCTTCCGGCGTCTGCTTCTGGCCTCACTCGCATGAACATGACTGAAAATGAGACTGGATGCATTGTCGCAAAGGAGCGCGATTGCATAAATCCGCCATGTTGGTTGCTAACCTCAAGGACGCACAATGAAAGCCCGTAGGTCAACGCCCTGGATGAGCGCAATCGCCTGTGCGCACGTCTCCTCTTACTCTCCTTCTTCGGCATTTTCTCCACTTCCCAGCCGAGGCAGCATGCGCGCATCTTGCAGTATCGCAGTCGTCTCTCGAGTCTCTCTCGTCTTGCTCTCTCATCAGCACGAGTGGGACGTCACTGTCATCATTAATACTCGCCTGATACTACCACTACCAGTCATTTTCTTTCTCGCTTCCCTCTTTCGCTGTTATTTCTTTTTCATATTCTCGTTTTGCCTCTGAATCCTTTTTTTAAATCAATATCGTTAATTAATCATTATTCGCACGTGTCTTGAATCCGTTAGCTAACGTAACGAATTTTGGAACACACATTTTTTAATCAAGAACAAAAAATAAAGCAACAACTATATGAAGTACGTGTTAATGATAAAATAAGAAGAATATAAAGAATGCTTTTGAATATTCGAGAAATAGAAATAGTCGATAGCGGAAAGGGAGATCAGAGGTGGAAGCGGATAAGGGTGAAGACGAGGAAAAAGAAGAAACTGACGATGATGGTGAAGGTGAAGCTTGGAGGATCCGGAGAATGTCTGCCGTTGTGCATCATCCCAACCGAGCCCACAGGGTTACGTCCTATTTATATCTCTCGGTTAGCTATACTTAGCTCGGTGCGATGGGCCCGGCGGGAAAGTGCTCGGTCTTTGGATAGGGTGAAGATATGTTCGTGCGGCCGAAAAGGCGTGGATATGTGATGATGCAAGGGGGAATGAGGAGATCAGATTGGCTCGCAGAAGGGGCATTATTTCTTCACTTTCGGGTACGAGAACTCTGAGTGTCCGCGCTCGTTTCACTCAGACCCATTCGTTTGTTCGCTTCTTCACGGATACACACATCTCGATGATGCAGTCTAGATGCAACATAGAGACTCGCATGCGAATCGAAAAGAGATATACGATACACGGAGAAATAGTATAAACAAAAACAGAAGAACGAACTTCAAAGCTTTTGATGAGGTGGTAAGGGAAGTCGATATTTTTCCTCACATTTTACTATGAAGATTTCATACGTCTGCCTTCAATATGTAAGGTTTACTTTTTCTATAAACGGGATAGTGGTTACTTTTCAGATTTTTATATGTTTATCATATCTACCTATAGAAAAATTATCAGAGTAGACAAAACATATTTGAAATTGATTTAAAATTTTTTTTTAAATTTTCTTTCTTCCTTTTATTTTCTTTTATTTCTATTCATTTCTTCTTTTCTGACTCCGAGACAATCTCACGACGGAACCCGACTCCTCTGGTAAGAGAATCTACGTACAGTCGTATGTGGGATTCTCTCGAGGACGAGAAAGAGGAGGCAAAAGGGAAGCAAGGTCCGGAGATGAAAACAGGAGGCGGAAAGAGCGAGGGAGAACGAGAAATAGGGAATGAAGCACGGTAGGGACGTTCATATATCCTGGCTGTACACACCGGCCGCATACCAGACGTGGACACTTACAACCGTCGTGTATACCCCACGCGCCCGAAGGAGCTCGTTCGCCGGTCTCGCACGACCCGGACCGTGTGCTTCCGCGCGTGCACGAATGAGCAAGCATTCTGCGCGCCCCTTCCGTAGAATCAAACCTTCCACAACGATCTCTCTCTTTTTCTTCCTCTCTCTCTCTCTAGTACAAGTGTGTGTTTCGTTGAGCTACAGAGCTACATACTCCAGGTACCTTGTGTGAATGCCAGAAGGTTCCGGGAGGACCTCTTTTGCCCAACAACCCTGAGATCTTCTAGTTCCGCGAGTTCCCAGACAAAAGAGAAAAAAACGCAAAAAAAGAGAAGACACGAGATAAAGAAAGTTGGAATTTTGAAACAAGATATTTTTATTCGTGATGTATACGGAGAAAAAAAAATATCAAATTGTTGTAGGATTTCACCAGAATGGCGTGTCTCAGAACGCAATCACAAAAATTTGGAATTTTACAATTTTCGAATCATAAATATTAGGCTAAAGTCAGAATAATTGAATTACCAGCGAAACAACTTAGAAAACGATAAACAATGACAAAAATAACCTGATGTGAAAAATAGCCTAAATAAAATAATCCGCAGACTAATATTCTCGCCAAAAATAATCCAGACAAAAAAAAACGCACAATACTAATCGATTAGGAACAATTTATTTATGTTTCGTGTTAACAAAACCATATTTAACAACGCCTGGTTGGGTTATCATAACACAGTAAGAAATTATAGTATTGCAAATGAAAAACTCAGCACCCCTCAACCCGAGGATTTGCTCCTAAAGCCAAACCAAAAGTAACACAAACAATGGTCATTGTTCTGGAATAACCACAATTATTCCTGTAACGTACCAAATCATTCTGATGTCAACCTGAATTATTTCAATTTTCTTTTCTCTCTGTATGAATGACGAATTGAAAGCTATCTTTTTCTAGATAATAATACAAATGTCGATTACCTAAGAAACTGAGAGATTGGCCTATAGTCAATTGGGAATTATCACCAACTTGGCTGTTGAAACCTCTTGAAAAAAAAAAGTATATCGATGTTCCACTTACCTTATTCGTTTTTGCCGACTGTATTCCCTCGTCTCGTTCATGGAATGTCTCCTTTTCTCGCGTTCCCTCCTTCTGAGGCTCTGGCCACCGCTTGCATAATTCGATTCTCCCCTCATAATGTTGCTGATGTCATTGGAGCCAGACCGTTCACGAAAATTAATCCCATCACTTGGCAAACATCGCACACATTCCCGTGTTCTTTGGTAACTCGACTTGCTCGTCGTACCGATATGAAAATGTCTCCGATGATGCTCGCGGGGCAAACTACAGTAAACATTCTGAGGGGTGTAAGTCGCTCTTGTCAGGTACTTGTCGCTTCCGGATAAGGAAAGATCGTGGGAAGCATTAACGCTTCGATATTTCGGTGGTTTTGGCGGTACGACATCTCTGTGCAATCTCGAACCTCCGCCTAAATGATCTCGCAGCCATTTTCCAAATCCTCCACCTCCACTGTTCCCTCCACTTTCTCCACTTCCGTCTGCATCCAAGGCCGTTGTCTGACCTTCGCTCGACTTATTGCTGTAAAAATAAAATTAATATCATCCTTGTTATTCAAACTTGTGGTAATAACGTAAGTGTACGGTAGGTATACATTATGCGTGCGTGTAAGACGAATTTGATGAATGAATGACGGGTACCGTGGAATGAAGAAATACGGGACAAAAGTCCGCACGTAAATGGTAGTTACCAAACAAAAAGTAAATCATTGCGTGACCTTGTAAAAAAAAAGACACGACGGCGTGGCCCCATTTCGTGGTGACGAAATTTTAAGGACAAAACTATAAGCTGCCTAAATGTTCGTTTTCTGCAGAACCAGAAGAACCCAGACACCTATTGTCGTCTAGAAGACGATATTTCTGCTTTAGCTGCACTGTCGGCTTTGTTTCGTCTCGTGTTTTGGAGCAGCTGGTGAACAGCAAAGAAAGAAGAAAGACAAGGTGAACGGCCCTGTTTCTGAAATTGCCGGGAGTTTCTGCATCGACGGTGCATTTATATCTACGCTATATAAAATTTCCATCGGATATGAAAAATATAACAGCACATTTAAAGAATGATTTTTAATGGTGATTACTGTAGATCACGTATTTTATGAAATCATTTGCATTGTAATTTAACGATGAAAGAAGCGACTCGATCTTTAATGGTTTTCGATCGTTTATAGCAACGATTTATTGCAGAGGAAAAAAAAATTCACGGACTCGTCGGATTTGGTCGAATTAAAGAAATAAAACGATCGAGTAATATTCGGTACTCAGTCACCATTGTTAACATGAATAGCTGCCAACAGCTGCACAGTATAAAAGAATTACTTTTTATTTGAGATTTAAAAAAAAAGAAAAAAAATCTTAAAAATGTAAAATAATAAGCGATCGATTGAAATGATAGAGCGTAACAGGAAGCAAAATATGAGAAACAAAGAGAAGGTCTGCGGTCCAAAATGTGGTCAAATGAATGGCAGGACGGTCTGGGTCTCTTTCCACGCCCAACGGAAGAATCAGGCCGAATGGTTTTATAATAATAAGGGCCAGCCGGGCCGGCGTAGGACCTGACTTGGTAGGGGAAGGGCTCCGCGTGGGTTGTTAGGACGTGTGGATGACCTTGCCAAGGTCACTGATGGTTCTGGCCACGGCCAGAACGCGTCGCCACCGTGCGGCTAGCCTGGCTCCGATCGTGTATCCATCTTCTCCCTTCTTCTTCTTCGCTCTCGTTGCCGGATCTTCCTTATCGATCATTATTGAACTTTAATAAATTGGTATTAAAGGATTTACAAAAAAAGAAATATGCAACTCGTTGCTTTTAGTTGAAAATTGTGATAAACAACGGTAAAATATTTCGCATTAACGGAGACAACAAATAATTACAACGTCTTTTAAAATTTCACACTCTTGTTAATAAATTCATTGAATACCGTATTCGGATACTTTTATCTTTCGAAAGAAATGATGATTTCCATCAATTGCAAAAACCAGATACATCGTGATAATTTTTGTTTTTTGTTATTTTTTTATTTCTCTCACATACACCGACATGTTGAGTTGTGCGCGACATTGCAAACCTGCCGTTGCATTTCTCTCGTCGAGGAAACGTATATACGAAACGTACGAAAGAAACGAAAGAACAAGGAAGTAGAATTCTTGGACGTGGCCTCGACGAGGTTGGTCCACCGCGTCTGTAGATTCCGGGGTGTGTATTATTCGTGCGCGTTACGCCACTGTATAAAATTCCGGTTCTGCAAGCCCGTTCGGTCGCTTCGGTCCCCCCCGGCTTCTTCTCATCTTCCTCTGCCTTTACTCTACCGTTCGTGTTATCTCTTCCCGGCCTTTTTCGTACCCCTCGTTTTTGCAATCACGTTCAAGACTCGCGGGGATCGCGCGCGCCAGTTCCCGCGGGGCAATGCCGAGCAAACTTGCCAATGTTCTTTATCCAACTACCCAGAATCAACTCTTCTTATGTACCAAACATTGCAGAAAAATTGTACGCCACTTTGCAAAAACGGATCATTTCACTTGTCCGCATAATTCAAACGAGACACTTTTTCTTATTTGTCGTCTCTCTATCTCTTGCTCTGCCTCAATCTCTGTGTTATATTACTCATGTGGCTCGCTAAAGTTTTAATTGCGATTTGACTACGTGATGGCCACGGAAATACGAGCGTTCCTCTTTATTACGCTCACGCGCATTTCCCCTTTTCTCGTTATTGCACGACAGTCACGCATTTGCTGACTCTGAAATTGTCGTTCTTCATGGTTCTGTTGGTTTGAGTTCGGGCAGAGCTCTCACCCTTCGAGATGAGGGTCCTCGAGATCACGTTGTGTAATGCATTTGTATGCGTTACTTGACTCTCTCGACTCTTTTCATATTATTTTTATTTTTATTTTTTTATTTTGGGCGTCAACCTTTCCGCTGCCAGATCTGGTTCAGACATCTCCAGTTTATTTTTACAAAGTGTTATGTGTCTTTCCAGAGACCTGCCGTGGTGACCGTTGCGAAAATTTGCAAAGAAGTTTTGAAATCTCGAAATTGTATCTAATAGAAAAATTGCTGAGGAAGTTGAGTAGAGATTCGACTTGGACTGAAATTTCGAATATTATATGTGTTCGATCTACAATATGCTGTAACTTGAAATAAAAGTCTGGTAGTTTTGCCCACCATATACCGGTTCGGTATGTCATAGCCGAATTAATTATTTTTCCCTCAGTCTGTAGCTTTTGTTGAGCTTTTTTACAATTTTTATTCTATCCTCTCGATTTTCTGCAAATCAAAAGTAGATTTACTCGACTAGCAGAATTCATTTTCCTCAAACTTAACAGGAATTTTATTAATGTCAATTTTATTCTTTAGTATATCACTTCCGGAGCTAATGATTCGGTGGACTTTTGTCAAACGCTACCAAAAGTTGAGATCCAAAAATCCATATCAATAATCCACAAAATCTTGAAGAAATCGGACGAGCCTGACGTCGCGAACATCTTTTTCATGGTCACTGAAACGGGTTTTGCTTTTGTTGAACATCCAGGCTAGAATTATCATTTTTTTGTTTTCAAATGGAAACGCGCTCGTAAACGGATAAGCATTGAGAGTGAAGACGCCATCTCCCGTGGCATAATAGATACTGTAGTATATTTCTGATAAGATCTTGATATATTTCGACTATTTCGAGGTTGTCCGTCCACCAGACTAATTCTGAGCTTCCATTGTTCTCTCGCGGTTACGGAACAAAGGGACTCGTGCAGCGTCTAGCATCGTCCACAGCACACTGCAGTACATGTTGCTTTCTTTCTCTTGAACATCGTCACACTTTATTGCCGCGTGGGAGAGAAACGAAAGCGAATGAGATTGCATTCCTTTTTGATTTTTTTTTTCGTTCCTTTTCTTTAATGATACACATATATGCACATGACATCAAGTACTTTATTTCGAAGTTATATAATTTATATACCTTTCGTTTTTAATATTAAGGAGTACCGAACGAGGTCTCAAAATCGTTGTTATGAACTCTCACACTTTATTGTTTTATTAAAATACTTAGGTATTAATGTCGACAGAATAGAAAATATTCCATAACATTTAGAGCAATTTCAAAATGCGACAATTAATGTGTACACTCTATTATTACAGTGAACACCCGTGGCGTTTAAATGTGTTCTCCCATTCTCTCGTAGGATTTCCCGCAATGATTCACTATCTTTGACAAGTTCTTCATTCCTCGAAAAAGTGAGAGTGAAAGTAATTTAACTTATTTTTTTCCCATACGACCCACTTCTATTTAACCTTCTTCCTCTCAGTTTCATTTGGCCCTGGTCAATATTGATCTCGATCGAGTCACGTTCGAGTCAAAGGTCCTCGCTATCCGAATGCCTGGTCTTTTCACATCCTGTTCAAGGCACCATAGTCGTCCTCGTTGACCATAGTCGAAGACGAGAGAAAGAGAGAAAGAAAGAGAGAGAGAGAGGTAGAAAGAAGTCCTTTTATGCGGAGGGCAAACGACGCATATATACGCCACGGAAAGAGCAAACGGGTTTCGGTAGGGTTGGACAAACAAGCGGCATTGTGGAGGTTGAACGAGCTCAAAGGAGGAATGAGCCTCAGGTCCCTATAATGCCGCACATTATCGTGTCCACCGACGTATTGGCTAAATTTCATCGTGGTCAAACGACGTTAGGCGTGCTTTCTTCGGACAGAAATTTGCTTTGCCCTTTAGCTCGCTGCCGCGATGCTGAGTGGCTGAGTGTATTTTACAAAAGCAAAGCGCGGGACAAGCGGTGAGGCTTTTGTCGCGGTTCTCAGCCAAGTGAAGGTCGCAAAAGGGCTCTGGCGACAACGATATTCAGCTCAACCGCTAATACGAGTACGAAGAATTATTCGTTACACTTTCCGCGCTCTGTTATACACCCGGACTCTGTTGGTTGAACACTTTGGCTCGACACTTTGGCCTCTCGGCAACTCGCGATTATATCCCAGCGGGGCAGGAGGAAGAGGAGAACGAGGAGTAAAAGTAGCAGGACAAAGCGAGGCCTGTGTCGCCACACGGCAAAGACGAACAAGCAGACGAGGACGACGTTGCTCAGTGACCACTTACTTTCGATTCGGCTGTGGGACGAGAACGATCTTGCGATATATATATATTTACACCTACAATCTATATAAACTTACCACTACAACCTTCTTCCCAGCAAAGGTAGGGTTAACATTTTCATGAGGTTGGTATTCCGCTATGTGTTCGGTTGAAGGTACAAAAGAACGAAAAGGAGAAGATGAAGAGGGTCGAGTCATAGGGCGCTAGTATGAAAGAAATAGAGGCGCTGGTGCGAGAAAACAATGATGCTCATTCAAGGGTGACGAAAGAAGAGTATGAAATCTTAGTCGAAGGGCGAGCGCCGCCAGCAACTGGAGCAAGACGAAAAGTCTCCTGGACGTTTGAAGACAGATCTGCATTATTTGTAAATCTCTTTCTTCGCGTTGTTGCCGAATATCCTGAGTGCCATCTTTTTTTGCCCCCCACTTCCAGTATATTATGTTACTACTTTTATTCCAATACTTTTAGACACCTTTGCGAATAATATCTCGGCTTAGGAAAGAATGCCAGTGACGCGTTTGAAGAGTGTTGAATACAAGACATAGCGGTGTTTCAGAAAAGATTATTTGATGCTACAGTGATGGATAAAGAAAGTAACAAACAGGCCGAGACGAATGTTTTACGATGTTTTTAGCGTCGTCAACGTATTTAGTTACCACTCATTGGTCACCATCGTGGTAATTAAGTATTAGTCGATGTCTAATCCCGAGAAACGTTTCCCGAAACGTTAAATAGTTATATTCTCGCAGTAATAAAAAGTAGTAATTGTGATAAGTAAAGGTACAACATTATAAAAATGTACACCACGCGTTTTTATCACTTAAATTTTCTTGAATGGTACTTCAGCCATATTTATATAATTCCTGGAACATAGTTTGAAATTGGTGTTGATACTTTTATAGGAATTTGCTGAAGAAAAAAAAAAAGACAAAGGAAAACCGCGAGTTCCTAATGAGAACCGTTTGTACTTTCTTCTTCGATATTGCTGGTCTTAAATATCTAAACGATTAATGAGAGTCATTAGAAGGGTTAAAATATGGCAATGCTCGTCACATGTGGATAAGAATATATGCAGAGTATGTCTAAATTATTAGGTTCGAGCGAAATCGTTGAGGTAACCTAGTTTGCCCGAAGTTACGATCAAGTTGCGACGTAAGGAAACTGTTCTGTCGGAGTGTGAGACTCGATGACTGACCTCCGCGGTTTGTCTTTTTCCATTCCCTCCTCGATTTGTCACAAGGGTCGGAAGGTTACTTCGAGAAGCCTCGATTGACAGCCCTGTTCACTTCGAACGTATATACAAGAAGACTATGCAACATGCATGTATATCTATATATAGACCCTATTATAACAGACCGTGAACCACGGTAAATCGAGCAGCATCGTTGTTGGCAGTTAGAACCCGAGGTTGCGGCAGAGTTACGGAGAACTCGTCCAGTTAAAGGAAGCACTTTGACGGCGTTTACATCGAGGTCGACTCAGCTATCATGGATTATCTATAGATATAATACACACCTGCAGTTGAAGTATGTGCTTCACTCGAAACCCACGCCTTTCAAATGACACGTGCTGAATCTCGCTTGTCAAATATATTTGTTAAAATATAGGTTTTTACTAGAGGTTGCGATTCGGTCGCCTTCGCGAGCTCACAAACCAGTTCTCACGAATCATTAGACATGACATTTTCAATTTCCATCCATATTTTTCATAGCTGCTAATTTTTCTCATTTTTGCACATATTTTTGTTGGCTGAGTGTATAAGCTTTAAATAATTATATTATGATTGTATAGTACTAAGAGTGTCTGTACAATTTTTAAGAGCACACATGTGTAATTCATTATGATTTAGATTACAGACAGTTATCAACATAACGTACATCGTCAAGATCATACGAAATCTGATCTATTCTTGTGAAATCGTTCTCGTCGGACCGTTCAATTACCATCATCTCTTTATAATGCTTTATATATCTTCAAGCAACCTTCCTTCTACCTCATATTGTCCTGCCTGTCGAACGGTGTGAAGGGTCACGAGATTGAAGCTTTGTTGAACGGTCTATTCCATCCATCCGCCAATTTTTACGTTTGCCGAAGCCAATATCCCGACATAGAGGATCGCTACTCCGAAATATTTTCGATTTCTAGATCGTTTCCAAATTGAACGCAGCAATGTATCGAGTGTCAATGAGGGTTGGGATCGGCAATACGCGAGTTGGCTGTATGCAACATAAAACCGGCTGCGAGGCACTTAATCGACTGCGGGACGACGATATTATGTACGATTGTGACCGCGGTGAATACATGCGTCGTCGACCGCTAGAGAACATATATATACCGATCTACGCATAATATAGTATGCATATAAACGCGTTAACAGATTTTTCCAAGCGGGATACAGCCGTATGTCTAGCACTGTCGCCGGGATATGCGGTATGCACATGCGACAGGCTTGCACCAGTCACCAGTGTAGGCGGTTAGTTGCTCAGCGACAGATCGAACGCACCAGAAATACCTGATAATCATCCTATGTATATATTGCCTCGAGATTTTTTTTTTCCATTTCAGACCATTGAACTACATAGAAATTAGCGCTTTTTGACAAAAATATGGCGGTTAAAAAAATTAATTATTTACAATTTTTTTTTTCAAGATTGTCATTTTTTAAAAATAATCCTTTCATTTCTGGGTGTTCTTTTTTAAAAAATTATTCTTTATAAAAGCTGCCATTTTTTTTTAGGAACTACTAAAAATTTACGATATTGTAGAAATAAAATAATTTCTTAAAATGTTTGCAACTCCCCATATCTCTGGAGCTTTGGAGAGATAGAAATTGAAAAAAAAGAAACATACAACATTTCTGTATAGTTGAGTGAATAAAATAGATAGAGATCTGAAGTGTAGTTGTGTGTGACATTCTTTGCGGTAGTGTTTAAAGGTAGTCGAGTTTGACATTTTTTTTTTTTAAATGATCGGTCAGAAAGCGACCTCGGTTCGCAGCGAGAATACAAAATCATTATTTTCCTTTTCTACACTCTGCTTTGCATATTCGACTATTCGATACCTGCGTATGGAAGCTGGTTCATCGACTGAACGAAAAATACTAGCCATTGATGGTTATATGCACTCATAGTCTCGCTCTCGCAGTATCGTTGATTGCTAAGGCCACTCGCGCTAGCCAGCATTCTATTGAACTGTATATACCTTCGGTCATGCTGAGCGCACTCGATCGTTGAGGCGCGAGCGCGGACTACGTGGGCTCGTTATGCTTTCCTCCAACTCCAATAATGTCCGATTGAAATGATCCACGTCGTAAACCGTGAAATACGTACCAATCATATACATATATATACTGCACAACACTCTATGGTTTATACTCTATGTAAGTTTTGCGTGCACTGACTATTTTAACGGGCCCACTGGAGCATCGATGCACCAGTAATTTTTGGTACTCTGATACCGGATACAGGAAAGTACACAAAAAGTGTGACCAATTGCAGTGTTCAACTTTTCAAGTGGACCAATAGATTTTTCGTGAAGCTATTTTTTTTCAGATTTTCATGTCAGGATACTCAGAATGGTCCAAAACGTCGAGAGAAGTGGTCCAGAAAAAATGCGTGCCTTAGACTAGCTTTACCTTCTTCTAAATTAAAAAATAATTCAGCAAAAGCTTGAAATTCCGAAAAAGAATAGACGCAAGTGGGCCTATATTTCAAAATGTTAATATTTGCCACATGATTTTTGAGAATTTTCTTCAGATTTTTCAATTGTGGCTAACGATATGTTTGTTTTGAAAAATCAAAACGACGTCAGATTTAGGTGAAACAATCTTTTAAAAAAATCCGAGTGCTTTTTAGAAGTGGAACAATAGTATAAAAAATAATGGACCAAATCCGAGAGATCGAGGTTGTGACTCAAGTCGAAACGGTATGGGCTGCCCCATATATAAGAGCCGCAATGTGCAGTAATAGCCTACAGCACTCTATACTTTTCTACCGAACACACTGTGTATACATAAACATAGCGGTAAAATTGCAGACGTATTGAGATTGAAGGAAGGACGAATTCAAAATGAAAATTGAAATCGATTTCTCTGCAATATAGATCGTGCTCGTGGTTTTCTTTTTAAAATACCTTTTTTTTTTGTTTAACCTGTAACTATTGAAAAGGAGCGTTTATGTAACCGCCGATATGTTGCCTCGTTCAGTGTTGCCTCGTCATACGGTCAGAAACACTTGTCAGTCCGTTTGAGGTACTTAAAAGTCGTACATACTTATCGCAGGTGGTAACTCCTGGCTACTCGGGGATATTTGAGTCTTTTCTTTAAATACCTTCATTAGCTCGACACCGTTGCATGGAATACGTATAATCTTACGTTTACCGGTCGTGCAGGAAATAACGCCGAAACGATATTACCACATGCGGTACATAAAATTGGATACACACTCGCTGTCTTAAACAAACCATCGCCTATGCTATGGGGTATAGAAAAAAGGGTTGCAATCTGGAAACTTACAAATTGCTGCCTTATTATTTTTGTTTATCTATTGTTAACTTATTTTGGCTTCCTCACAGAGGAAGCTTTGTAAATTTTTGTAAATAATGAGGAAGCAATATCTACGTAGGCGATTTTCACCAAAGCTGGTACCGAATAATCAATTTATAGACCACTATTTTACTTTTATTTCAGTGTTAGGTACCGAAAGAATAATTCAGATAATATTGAAAGTCCGGGAGAGAGTGCGTGGATTCGCAGGCTTGACGTACTAGAAAAGATCAACAGAGAAATAGAAAGGCACGCGTATAATCTGAAAGACAAAAAGAGTCATTTAAAGGGGTGCTCCGGAAATGAAAGGGTCGATCCTAAATTATGGGGCACTCGATCGTGTTTAGCTGGAATTACGTCGTGGCCTCGAGCGGGGGGGTCGAGCCGGAAATTCACCCGACGAATTGCACACCGTCGAGCAAACTAATGGTAGCTGCACTGCTAACGTTAGTATACTAAGATACTGCTTAAGTATGAGTATACACGATCTAACTCCCTTGGCCAAGTGATCTCGAGTATCTTGCGCACTCGTTGAATTCTCCTACGCCTTCCTCAAACGTTATCCATAGTAGCTATTCTCCGCATCTCTCCACTCGCTTTACAACGATTTCCGGTTTTCTCGTAAAGAGTAATACGACCTCTTACGCTCTCGTCTCATGCAGAGAGACTCTTAGAAGGCTCGTGATGACTAACGAGCAAATATTACTTCGGATATTCTAACTCGATAGTTTAGCGTATACTTATGGTGTGACCAACACCTACACCAACACAAATATGGTTTAACGTTACGCAGAAATGTTTATCACCATTGCTATGTACCTTGTCTAAAAACGTACCATGAATTATACTTGGACCAGCATTCATATGCTGCATTAGCGTATTTCTAATGCTGGAGTCATTTGAATTTAATCCATAAGCTAGAAGGATAAAGAGACTCTAAGTTTAGAGAGAAGGAATGAACTGGCGTTTGGTGTGCAAATAATAAAAAAATGTATTTTACAATTAATCATTGATTTAGTTCCTTTCTCAAAAGTTTTTCGCTATATTTGTTACACGTCTCCTGCAATGATATTTTCGTTTCAAGCGAAAAGTAGGGCTTTCTCGTGATTATTTGTATAAGAGATTTAAGCTCTACCTAATGCACAAATATAAAGTAACGCGGAGAATCTAATTACGTTAGCTACATTGGAGAGATGATGCCAGAAGATAGCAAAACTCAGAGAGCTATAATGAAGTACCTAATATGGCAGATGCTCGAAGTGCAGTACTGATAGTAAACTTCTCCGCGTGTATCCGTACCACTGGCTATTGGTAATGATGCATAGAAAAATACGGATGGTTCGTTTCGCGAGAAAATTAATAGACAAGCTACGTATATCCAAACTGGAATAAAGTATATTATACCTACAGTTCCAAACCCAGCGTTCGCCTGACATATTTCAGGGATACATTGCATCTTATTTCAGTGCATACGCGTGGTAACCTTTATATAGTAACACACTAATTTATGGCGTTCTAGATGTGGTTGATACTGTCTTTACAGAATCTGCTGCAGATCGAAACTGAGTCATTTTTTAAAATTCAATGATATGTGGTCTCAAATGATATTGGGTTGATTCTTGGTCGGATCTTGGCCGAATCTTCATTTTTTTCGGTTATGAGGTGGACTTAGGTCGGTTTACTGAAAACCGACGGTCGTATGGTGCATCATCACCAACTTCAATTCGACGGATTTCAGGTTGTTTTGTGGTCGGTTTTGTACACCCAAAACCAACTTCATAAGTATCAAGCAACCGGTTTACTATCACATCTTTTATTATCTACTGTTTCGGTCAGATTAAAAATTTCCGAATGTAATCCGAGCACCAATTTTGTACATCGAAGGGTTGGGATATGGTCGGAAATTAAAAAATCCTATTATCATATTCGTACATCAAAAGGTTGGGATGTGGTCGGACTTTTTATTTCCTACTTTAACCCAACCCTACAAAGGAGTGGAATAGACGGTTGGATCACGGTCGTATTTTTTATTTCCGAACATAACGCGATCCTTACAAAGAGTGAATTAAACTGTTGGTCATGATGGAATTTTTCACTTCCGGGTATAACCCAATCCTACAAAGATTGAAATAGACAAAAACCAAAAAACATTAAAAGGGAAAGTGGCCCAATTGTTAAACAATGCATCTTATGAAGTTTAGGAATCAAATAAAATCCGACAACCGATACAAAGAGTTGAATCAACTTCCTTATTCGTTTCGTCGCATTTAACGTTACCAAAAGATCAAATCAGTCTAAATTTCGTTGTGTAGCTTTGCAAATAATTTTCATCAACTTCTTATTCCTTATCAAATAGTACATTTATGGACATTATTATGCTAAAGCATGCGTTAAAGTATAGACCCGATTCGCTCGAGTTGGGGCATGTTCTCGCGAGCTCACGACAAGTCACTTCGTAATCGTGGAGCCGCTAGCGCGCTGCTGCTCCATTTCCCGCGCGAGTTCGCTCGTATATATACACATGCGGAAAGTTGGCTCGCAGGACGTACTGTGTGGTGCGGGGGTCGGGCGCGATCCCTTTATACGGTACATCGAGAGCCGACGTTGTACGTACATAGAGCGTATATATGTATATAATATATATTATATATATATATATGTATTTATATACAGTATGTATGTACGTTACTTTCCGTACGATAGTCCTGATGCGAGAGTAACGGGAGGCGGCTGCGAGTGCAGCGGCAATGTTGCAGCAGGCAAGTTCACGAGGTCGGGTCAATACGGCGCCGTTCCAACTTCAAGTCGGGATCGACCTAATGCAGCGCCCGGACGAGCGCCGGTATTGTCAAGCGTTTCGGACGATCTTTTGCTATACATTTTATCGATTCATCTCTATCTTTCCCGTCGACGAACTCCATCGATTTTTTTAAATTCTCTTATGCTCGATAAATCCATGTCTCATATGTTGCGAATGTAGTGCGGTTGATAAGAAAATAAAATAGCACAGATCAATGTACAGCTGAGCGGGTGATAAATAAATAAGCCTGCAAAGTGGAACCTTGCAAATTGCTTACTCATTACTTGGGACCATTTGTCAAAACCATTTCTATGACAAAGTATCCTAATCAATGTTGGCTTTTTCATAGAGGAAGAGATTTAATATTACGTAAGTTATACAGAAATGTTTAGTCAGATAACCCGCAATTTCCGAAAAATTCACTCTTTGACAATAACAGCCGTGACTTCACGTAGAAAATTGCAGCCAGATATCTCAAGATTTACAAGAGTTGAAGTGTTTGCAGACATTAAAAAAAAACATTAGTCATATATATTCCTAATTTATTGATCTTTCCATGCAGAAAAACACCAAACAATTTAGATTCCTGAATTTTGTAGACATGTGACGATTTTTTCATTATTATTTTAGACTTAAAAAGCGTCTAGTCAAGTTGCTTCATTGAGTCTTCGCTAATTAGTGAAGCAATAAAACTGGGCAAAAATGTCACTATCCCATTTTGGTATTCACATTCGGCTTTTGCGTCGCAACTTTCATGTCTGCCGATGCTCTGTTGTTCACGAATATTATATTTCAATACCAGTGGAGCAATTCAATCACCCAGACTGTTTTGGCTCATCGATGCATTACAAACACAACGGCAGTAATGCTATAAACATAAAATTATTTAATCGGTAGTACGCAGCAATATGAATAATAATATCTTGATAAAAGAGAGAGAGAGACAGGAAGTAAATACAAATATTTACAATACGAAGATATACCTTCAAAATTTATCTACCTCTGAGTCGTAATATATTTGCAGTCGGGCGCGATAAAAGTTGTACATCATCTACTTTATCATAACTGCGCAAAATATAAGTCTCAGAGTGTCATTATCCATATTTCCAGACTGAATGCAATTAGTGTACAGAGAAACATAAGACAATTAAATTAACGCAGCATGAATAAAATCAGTTTTTCTAACGTGCATTTCAATGCCTCTGACTTGTGTAATGCAAATGTAGGTGCAATGTCGCTTCCTATCATTTTTATTGGTGTTTATAAAGATCGATCGGAGACATAATATTATTCAGTTGCTCGAAATTAATCGCACCAGCAGATAACGTGTTTTGCTCGTGGCTTCAAGGAAATCGTCACTTGGATCAATTGCAAAATGTTATTTATGTGTTGAATGCATTAAAATAGGGGAGACCTGGCCACGTTGTGACAGAGGGAACCATGCGACAGTACAGGTTGTAGACACTCTTTATAGAGAGATTTTTTTTTTCTTTTTAAACAGAAGTTCAGTGAAGTGTAGAGCATAATTCCAATGAATTGGTAGATTAATATATGCTCGTTCTTAAATGATGCACGTAGAAATTTATTAGTATAAATTACGGAAAATAAATCGATAAATGGAAAATTAATGAGTCAGAAAGAAAAGTGTCACAAGATAGCCTAGTTAATAGTGTCCCCTAATACACATTGATAACAGAAATCAATAATGTAAAAGCTCTGATGTTTGAAGTGCATTTTCATCATGACCTATCGTTCTTTTGTCGTAGACGAGTATATATCAGTGTGCATTTTTGTCCCAGACTGAGAACGATTGATGATACTTTTATTTTTCACACTGTTTTTCCGAAGTTACAAGTATCTACTGGATTCCTCTTGTCCATCGGGTTATCTCTAACTGATCCTGGCTTTACACTTCACAGACTTGCTTTTGCCTTGGTTCCCCTTCTGGCTATTCGATCCAAGCTGTACGATCAAGAACCGCAAACAACTCGATAATCCGCTCTTCCCCTTCTACTCCAAATTTTTTGTCCCTGCATATCTATTACTCTGACTCGGGCTTCTACAGGAACTTTCAGATTTAATGACTTTAAGGATAACTGAATCGTCGTGTAATGACGATTATTTCTTTCACCGCTCGGATCATTTATTTAATCATCAAAAAGTGTTGAGATTTTTCTAGTTGTAATTAAGCTGCTTTGTGCCTGAATTATTTATTAAATAAGCCTACAAAAAAATCAATGGATACATCAAACAAATGGATTAGTAAAATGATGTTAAAATGTTAGCATCTTGTATTGTAAGATATTTTTCAAAATGATACCTGGACCAAAATTGTAGTACATTTTATTAATATGTCTTACAAAAAAAAAAGTACAAAAATAATCTCTTAAAAATGCTATACTTTTATTTTACTAAATATATTTGTCATTTCGAGAAACAAAACTTAGTCATTTTCTTTTCACAATATTATTTGTCATTTTTACAACCAAGACAAAAAATTGTTATCGCTAGTATAAAAATTTTCTTTTTTCACTGTTTGCTTTAAAGATTCTAATGTAACAAATTAAATCTTATAAAGTCGACAATTTTTTTTTGTCATTTCTAGTTGTGCAGAAAAATATTTGTAAAGTCGTCAAAAATAATTTTTTTTTGTAATTCTCAAATTTAAGAATGCTCTAGAAAAAAAATTGTAAAATTTACAAGGCAGTACTTCGAAAACTGCCACTCCAATTTAATTTGTAATTGATGTGTAGTTGACTTCAAAGTTCCTCTATGTTATGAATATTGAGAAATATTTATTAGTACCTCATACAACACAGGGTGGTTTTTCATACATGACAGAAAAATTGTCATTTCATTTTTCCTTATCTATCGCAACCTCATGCACTGTTGCAAAAGTATACGTAAACGTGGCGAAGGTCGTACCCCGAGAGTCTTGCCTTTCCCCTATTACGAATTACGACTATCTACGTGCATTTAGCTCGATAAACATTGCACACCTTTTTGCTAGCGAGAGCCCAGTTTTTCTTTAGTCTTTGCTGAAACTACTTTGTTTCCAGTTCATTACCATTGTGAACTCTTCTCTTCAGGATTTTTTTTGTTCCTCGTATTACTTTTTCCTACGAGATAATAAACCTATTCCATTATAATCAAGACAATGTTGGCAATTTTGCTTTTTGCTATGGCAAGTGCTTCGATATTACCGACCCAGGTGAATGAAATTCAAATAATATCAATAATAGAAGTATATTACTTCCGGGAAAAATTAGTTCTCGATTGGTCCAAAAAAAGTACCTTTTGAAAACATTTTAATTTTTATATTGACTTAAATTTCATCTATTTGAGTTAACTGCAAATGTATGCCTATCATATAAGTGAAGTTATTTATTAATAAAAAATCGCAATATCGATGTTCAGATTTTTTTTAAAATCTATAATTATTTCATTTCAATTCTAGGCAGCTAAACGTCTCAACACTACAATACTTTCTCAAGAAATAATCTATTTTCAAAATGAATATTTATCATTGGAAATAGTTGGCGAAGGCGAGGACAGTATTATTTATATGAACATCGACAGAATCATCGATGCCGGAGACGACATTCAGGTACGTTATGTTTGACATCTGTGTTTTCAACGATTGATTATCTCACGAATGAATAGATATTTGAGTTTCGACAGCAGTGGTAGATTCGTGAAACGAGCAGTTCGTGCAATCAATCGCAATATTCTAGCGGTACAATAATGGCGTGTCGTTTTTAACGAGCGAGTTCTCTAACTTTATGACGTCCTCGATCGGTCGCGCACAGCTCACGGATTTTCAGCACTCTCTCTTCCTCTTAAACGTATGGGGTATTCCACGGGAAGAGGGACTGATTTTGGCTGATGGTCCACGAATCTCGTCAGAGATTCGTGGATGAAGAAGGCTCGATCGAAAAGGCTCATTCCTTAATATGAAAATTAGGGAATATTATCGGAAAATCTATGTTGCGCATCTTCAACTCCATATATCTTAGGTGTCGTTCGAACAAAACATAAATCTAGCCACTGCTTTGTAACCATAAAAATCCGAGTCTCAAGAAGGATACAAAATGTATAGGGATCTACAACTATTGGAGATACTTTGCATAATATTAAGCAACGAGATTCTCAATAGGCGACCGATTCGTGAACCTTCGGTCAAAATCTATCCCACTTCCCGTGGAATACGCCATACATACATTACATATTCGGTTTGACGACGCCAGAGTTACAAAAGATCCCATAGATCTTACAACCGAGTACCTATCACTCTAAAAACAAAGCGTGTTGCGAAGTGTCTTGTGTTTCCTATCCTTTAACATCGTGACCTCTTTTTACACAGTTAAAACGTGTTTTTTTACATGGTGAGGATAGGGAAAAACAACACACTTCGCAACACGCTTGGTTTTTAGAATGATTACGCCAGGATGATTTTATTTTTAAAAAAAGAACAAAACGCCATTAACCAAACTGTTCTTCTCATTCAGAAGTAAATAACTCGGGAAGTTCGTGAAGCATTAAAATAAAAAAGCAACATGAAATATCGCTCGTTAAAATCGAAATAAAATTACAAATTTACCTTTAAAAAAAATGTAAAAATAATTCTGTAAATTCATTTTTATAAATTTATTGACATATCACGTAGAAGCTTTTTAAACTAGATGTATCGAAAGGATTTTATGGCGTTTGCAATTTCGTACAAAAACTACCCTCCTTGATAATGCACAGAAAAATATAAATTAGTTTAAATAAAATGATATTTGGAAGCATTACTAAAATACCTTTTCATCAACACTTTAATTCGACATTTTGGAATTTTTTTTTTTTTCAATTTCATTCACAGTTTATCGAGTTCATTATCAGTTTATCAGTTTATTTCTTTGGCAACACAACGTTATTGTCATTTTAGCTTAAATTGAGATTGACGCACGGCGAAGATTCTCCAATAATGCCCATAATGCCCGAGGTTAATTTGTGTACTCTGTTGTGGAATGAAATTAACGAGCCGGATGGTATCGAAGCCAAGTACAGGACGTCCCAGGCGTTCAATATCGATGGATATCTGTGTCCCATACAAAAGGTTCGATATTCTTTTTATAGTCAAGAAATAATTCAATATATAAAAACATAATTTCAGACGGTGGTAAATTTGGTTCCATGGGTACTGATAAAGGAGCATAGTTTTGACAACAATTTGCCATGTGGAAAATATCATTACGAAGTGATATTGGATAAGTGTTATCCTTTTATGTCGTGTGACACTCTGATTATCGCGGATCTAGAAGTCATGATGGTAGCTGACAATTGCTACGATTAAAATTCCAACAAAAGTAAAGATAATAATATAATTTATTGTTAATTTTCGAGGGCTATTGAATTTTTTTAATGGAAGTAAATGCGTGTTACAGCCCTTTTTCTAAAATATTGTCCGTTTCACAAAATGTAATGAGCAACATTTGTTGAATAAATACCACTATCAATAAATGTCATGAAGAGTCTAGTTCAGTTTAGAAAAGAAAAAGAAAAAAAACTGCTGTATAGGCATCAGACTTACATTGCCGAACAAAAAATATACGCATACATTAAATAAGTTCGGAGAATATAAGAACAGGAATAGAGAAGAATTGTGGTCGATATGTCGAACTCCGTTGAACTTGAATCTTTATTCCACAAACCTGCAAGGCTTCGTCATATATACTCGTCTCGAGTCCGACTTCAGTCGAACAACCTGTATTTATCCGTTATGCATTGTAATTGTTGAGAACCTATAGTGTTTAGCGATACACTGCCTGTAACATGTGTCCCTATCGGCGAATAGCTCGATAATCTTTGTTATTCATCGTTGTTTTCTATGTTTTACAAGTGTGTCGAGAATTTTTTAAAAAATTCAACGAAAAATATCGTAAAAAAATGGAAAGTAAAATTTCGACTCCTGCTCCTAAGTATCATTAGAAATAATGTTAGTCTTCATATTAAGTACTTTATTTTATACTTTTTTCTTGATATTTAGCCAGCACTTCATTTTCAAACTAAAGTTGCGTCTGTCAGCTTTGGTCGATAGGATAGGAATTATTTCGATAGGATTAACATCGCCTAGAATCCTATCGCCAATGCTATTGAAGATATAAAAACAAAAATAAAATTATTGTCCCTGGGAAAGAAGATTCTCTTTTTTCTTTTTTTTAATACTTATTTGATTCAGCCAAACAACACATGTTTGAAGAGAGCAAATTGTGTAAAAAAACCGACATTTACTTGACAGCTCGTGCCCGTCGTATTTAATTCAAGCAACCAATCTCTATCCTGAGTGTGTAAGGGAGATTGGCAAGCATAGAGTAGGGACAAACCCCGTCCGAGCGCCGCAAGGATAGTACTGCGAAGAAGGCGATTCATTAGTCGAACAACACGGAAGTGTTGGGGACCACCAATCGACTTCACCTCGCCCCTATGTGGGTTCGTGTGTGATCCCTGCTACTTTTACGTCGTCGTCGTCGTCGTCGTCGTCGTTGTCGTCGTTCTTCTCGTAGTCGTCGTGGTATCCCAACACCGCCCTCCCCGAGTTTCTTACAAGTGATGCCCCCTGTCCAGAGGTCAAGCTCAAGGAACCCCGGAAGAGATTGTGGATTTATTTCTATTCAATGGTGCTATTAATTTAGACTATGGCAGACGGTATGGCCCTGCAACGCTGCGGGTTACCTTCTTTTGCACAATGTTAATAATCCTTTCCTTCTTACAAGTATTATTCGACGATAAAAATTTCTTTGTAATTTACAAGTTAAATGTGGAAGCAAGCATTGCATTTCAAGTATTTGAATTACTGCAACGAAGCGTTCGAATTTCGTGGATCTTACAAATTCACAAGGTATCAAAAAAGGGTCCTTGACCGTTTTATTTGACGCGATTTATAAGGTCCTACATTTTTGCGCGTTTTTTTCTTTTCAACAACGTCAATAACCTTTCCTTACAAGTAATATCGACCGTAAATGTTTACTTGTAATTTAGAAGATAAATATGGAGACAAACATTGCATTTCAAGTATTTAAAGTACTGTAACGAGGCGCTCGAATTTCGTGCATCTCATAAATTCACAAGTTGATTCACATTTGATCTGGCCATGTGTACGTCATCGAAAAAGGGTCCACGACCTTTTTAGCGAAACGTCGGCATTTCCTGAGATCCTGCGAGCTCCACGAACGGTGCAAACAGCCATACGTTTATATGCAGTCGAAAAAAAAATAAGAAAAAAAACTAAATCGAGGACCGGGAGAAGAAGCCAGTGAGAAAAAACGAAAAATACGAACGATATCCAACGTCTCTGCGGCAGACCCAGAAACGTGCAAACATGGAGCAAGCCCGTCTCGTCCTTTACGCACAAAAATTATGCGGGGAGAGGGGGGGGGGGGGGCAAAGACCCGTTTGGTTCTGTCGGCTTTGTCGAGGCGCGGTACCATAATGGAACATTATACCTGTTCTTCTGTTTATACTTTCCTTTACATCATTTAATAATATTTGTAATTTTCCGTTTTCAACTCACCGATTGTTCGATTCACGTTTCAGTTGACGACGCAAGCTGCCACGACTGCGTATGAAGTCAAGTGCTCCGGTGCCTAAAGCACCGTTGCCTCTGTCTCCTTTAACAGGATTAATTCTTCTGGTCGCTGAGCTGAGTTGGGATGAGATCCACTGATGCTCGATCCTCGGACCTCTTCGTGCAATGTCTTCCATTTCACTTGGCGTTTCTTTCTTTAAGAAAGAACAACAACAACAACAACGAAAGCCCGATTTCTTCCTTATTCTTTCTCCGGTCAATCGACTTGCAATCTTATACAATATCTTTGTACGCCGCAAAAAAGGATAGACCAGAGAGGATCCGCGGGTTCCACCATTCCAACAGGATGTCCAGTCACTCGACTCACATCCGGGTTGATGCCGACCGGTAAATAATAGTTATAATAACAAGAATAATATCCGTACATTGAAAGAAAGTTGACCCCCGCTGTTGCTTAGTTCTCGTCAAGTTCATGGCAAGGTTTGTGAAACGGATCTGCTCTGGGTAGAGAGTATTTTCGATGAAGAAATCGATAGCTTGCATCTTTTATTAAATCGCCCAACGTTAGCGCGCTATGAAACGAGCCAAGAGCAACCACCACTGTGCAGTTACAGATGTGGTGTGTAGAGTCTCGTAAACGCTATCGGTGTGTACGAGTTCTAGGGCCAAGTTTTATAGCAAGAAGGTTGATGGGAAGGCGAACACACTGCACACTCCTCCGCTTCTATCGTTAATAATGGCGAACGGATAAATGAGTTCGCTATTCTCTTGTCTCGTCCGTAGGATCTCACGTTCTAGCTTCTTGCTTCTTCTTCCGTCTCGTGTATTTCATCCTTTCTTCGTTGCACTCGCGTCCGTTTGATTCTTTCTGCTGGACCTCGGCTTGGCCTGGCCTGGCGCAGCCTCTAACCTTATAACGGATCACGTCGAACTTGCCGAGGTGGAGAGGTTCGCAGCACCTCTTCTTTTTCTCCTTCTTCCTTCTCTTGTTCTTGTTCTTGTTCCTTCTCTTCTTCTTCTTCTTCTTCTTCTTCTTCTTCTTCTTCTTCTCCTTTTTCTTCTTCTTCTTCTTCTTAACTGAGCCAGCTCAGATGCACCGAAGAGTCAGGAGCCTTTATAGCCGGATCGTGAAAACAAGATCGGCAAACTCGATCGAACCTTCCTTTTGCACCTCTTTCGTGCCCACGAGGATCGAGTTTAGATTATATTACCTGAACCTTGGACGTTGATGGATCATAATACTTGGCAGATAATATTTTCATTTTTATACTCCTTGCGCGTCTTCCTCCTCATAACAATAGAAAAATGTTGATGTATTATCGCACCACCCGATGATTATATAAGATTACCGGGGGATGCGGCAACCTTCGAGTTCCAACTCGCTGAACATTCCTCAAATCCATTGGACGTGCTGCACACACTGTACTAAATTGAGAGCTCAATGTAAACACACTTGCTGTATATTATTCCTAGAGGACACAGCATTTTTTTGTGTAACCGAGGTTACATCTTTTAGCGTTGCATGTGTTATATATTTACTGAAATATTTCGTCAGCAGCGAAATTCATCATCGATCATAAGTCTTCGCAAAAGGCTTTTGCGTGTTTCACCAGTTGACAATTATCCTTGCACATATTTTATGAGTATTATAAAGATAGAAGGACAATTATCTTTAAAAGTTGAACGCCAGAGAGGCGAAAAGTCACAATGCAAATCAGATGACCCTATAAAGCCGTCACGAATCACGAACAGTTTTTGTTCGATTCCTCTTCGAAAACCTGCGTCGTCATATTGATCAACGTAACAGCCGAGTCTTACAATCCCGGTCAATAAACACTGAATAACATCAAGGGCAAAACAACTTTTTCACTGAAAGTGTCGATCATCGCACTGGATTGGACATCACTTATCGAAATACAGTCGTTATAGTTCGCTCGTCGACTTATTCGTCTACCCGAGAAACGTTGAATGAGTCCAATTGCAACCACCGTCCGATCTAAACTGAGAGCCTAGTGACCGAATAACACTAGCGCTGTTCCCTAATCCTCCGAGCCGTTGGAATCAACTCTTACGAAGTGGATGCCACGAATCATTGTCGATTGCGCAACAAGTGGGCCCAGCGTACCTGGACACTTAACACCATGTTATTTTTTCAACCCAAGAGTATTTTTAGGGCCTCCGGTCGATCTCCCTCTCTCTCTCTCCCTCTCTCTCCCAGTGACCAAAAGGAAAAAAAAAGGAATTTCTCGATGGCGTGGTCGTCGACGAGTATGACGTAAACTATGACGATGACGATGCTGCAGCACTCTATATGTATAAATGTTAAGACGAGGGGAGCGGATTCTCGCGCGTTATATATCCCGGTAATAAAAGCACGTAGGTACAGTGCGGCGCGTCGAGTGGTACTGCCCGGTATTCTCTCTGTCTTCCCTTCTCGTTTCACTCATGCCCGGAGTTCGCCTTCTTCCAACCGCCTTACCTGCCGGCAATGCCTTGGCTCTGCCTTCCCTGGTTTACCCTGCATGGCTGGGCTGCTTATCCCCGAGTATTCGCGTGGATCGCGAACCTTCGCGAGCCGAGTACCTCCACCGAGTATCAACGCTTGCGATTCGCTCGTGTGCGCAGGGCCTGATCTCGGTACTGGGCCCACTCACCGCGATGGCTCCTGCTTCCTGATCCGCACCAACTTGTGCACCTGCATTTTGCAACTTGAGCTTTCCCTCCCGATGAGCCCTGATGGGCTTCGCCTTTTTAATATCGGCTTTTTTTTTTATCGTTTGCACGCTTCTTACACACGAGCCTGCTTGTTTTCATTATTGGCATTAGGTCGACGCAACCCTACGACTTGTTGATTAAAAAGAAAAAAAAAAAAAAAAACATTCAGCACCTGCTCGTGCTGCGGGTTATATACTGCATATCCGTGAGTGCACTGTGTTTATTCATTGGCCACTCGTGGTATATGAGGTACAACGCGGGAAGGAACATCACCGTTGTTCCATAATATATACCGTCAGTCCATGGGATCGACCATAAACGTCTTGGGATTGAGAACGTTGCTCGCGGTTAGAATCATGGATAAACGAGAGCATCGCTGAATAATTATCTGATAATCGTATATCTACCACCGACACAACAAGTTCACATCGTGATAAACTTTTATGTGCTGCGGCATACGGTATACAATTATGATATATCAATAAACAGATACAGCAAGCATCGGATGCTAAATCGCAATGAATCCTAGACACAATAATAATCATATCCATTATTGGATTTCGTGCTTTAAGAACAAAGGATTTGTAATTAAAAGTGAGTTTGAATAAAAACAAAATGTTTATGGTTGTCGATGTACATGCGAGGGAGCGAGACAGCATACCATGGACAGATACAGACAGATATACAACCCGTTGGTACTCGGAAACTATAAGTAGTGATGATAATAATGGAGCAGTGCCGACACCGCTCTAATAAACAGAAGAGAACGCGCATCCGTGAATGAAATGTCGTGTTTGCCGCTCGCGCGGCGTGTTACGTTCATCGTCCTCGCGTCTCGTCTCGCGGTACGCAATAATTACGTCTCTCGGTATTCCATAGAGACAATGGGGGAAACGCGAGAGAGCTCTCGTGTGTATGGTGCACCGACACGGTTCATTAACCGTATGATCACGCGTGTGTTCGAGCCGAGCGCAGGTAGATGGCGCGATGTTTACTTGCCGTTTTCAACTATAGCTCCTTGTTACTTCATTTTTCTTTTAGGTTGTGAATATGCCCGTTTTCTGGCATCTTGATTTTACAATTGTTTCTGGTAATTATTTTTATGTGGTTCAAAAGACTGTGTACGGTATAGTACAATTTATTCTTGCGAGATTATAGCGTAAAGAACTAACAGAATTTTTTTGAAGCTTATAACGAAAATAACGCCAACTAATTAGTCACATTGATGACATTCACGAAAGTGATCAAGTGCGTCAAAGGTGTCCGAAATAAATAGTGTTGTGCCATACTCCTTCACTACATAAGAGACTTCAAAAAGTACAAGGTATACCGATTTGACATCATTAATTTAAAATCCTGATTTGAACAATTTTTAGCGATCATACTGAAGTTTTGTGTGAAAATGAAGTTCGGATCAATAATGATCGCGATTGAATTCATTATTTTTCACAAAAATTCCTTTATTAGGGAACGAAAATCGATTAATATACTTCCAAATAGAAGAGCATTGCGAAAAGTTAAACATAATAAGAAAGCAATATATATGCAAGTTTCTGTTTCGTAGCCTTTTTTATACTAAAAAAATTCGTTTACGTGAAAATTAGAGCTAGTCTTATGTGATTTTCTTCCGGGTGCAAAATACCACCAGAAACAATGGTCAAATCAAGTGCCCGGAGAAATCGTAAACTGCCCCCCCCCCCCCCCCCCCCCCACCCGTCAATTGTACTTTATTTTCCATGCTGGCAATTATATCTCCTACGTCTCTTTCTTCCTTCCCTCGTATCTCAATATACTTCCAACTATAACATAACAAGTTTCTCCGGTCCAATCCGTCTATACAACTCATTGCTTTTCTTGTTTATCGCTTGCCCTACTCAGGCTTTCGCTTTGTGGGAACTTGCACGATATTGCTTGGTTGTATAGCCCCCCCAGGCCAACATTTCCAAGCGTGCAACGTATTAGCCTACTAATTGCACGCTACTACGTCTACTCCTTGCTGTCCTGCTCTTCTACCTCGTGTCTCGTTTCTCGATGTTTCGAACCGTCCGTTAAGATACAGGGAACCCCGCCTCTTTCTCATCGCTTCTTTGCGATACAACACGCGCTGCAGAAGCCTCAGAGTGTATATATACAGCCGGAATGGCATAGCGAGAGGCAACGACGAGTCTCGGAACTGGTAATCGACGTACGCCCCCGTGAAAGTGTCGACGTTTAAACACGAAGAGAACCAAGAGAGAATGAATTGCAAGAAAAAAAAAAAAAAAAAAAGAAAAAAAAATGAAGAGAAAAGACGAACAAGTAGAAGCGTTGACAGGCGTCCAACGCGGTTCATATAACGCCTGCCGTCCGAACGATTAAGGCCGCCGCCGCCTCCCCCATCTCCGACATCCAAGTCAGAACTTTGTATCGTTAGCTTATTCGCTCTCCAGCACTTTAGCTTTCAACGCGGTAATTTTCCAGGTGGAATTATCGCTTGTGCGTCGTCTTTCAAGTCCGTATGCGTGTACATCGCTCAATAAACGCTCGGCATTTACGCGTGATACCTGCGAAACGAAAGAAAATAAAATAAAAAAATAATTATAAGAATATTAAATTTCTACTGTTGAGTCATTTTACAACAGAACGCGCAGTATTTATAAAGTGCTTTTGTAGGTTGTATAAAATGACGATAATTTTCATGGGTATTAAAAAGTAGCCTTGCATTGCTGGAAAATATACGATATAATACTGGAATTACATTTTTCGATTTTTCTACTGTCTGTTTTGTTGTTGATATGATGTAGAAATAGTATGAGAAGAAATGATGAAAAACGTGGAGATAAAAATTTCGGAATGAAAATATAACAATGTTTTGAACGGTTACTTTGTCATATTAGACATAGAATAGTATCTGTAGGATTGTTAAGAATATCAATTGTGAATATTGATGAAGTTTTTAGTACAAAAAAGACATACAACCGATTTGATTTTATGAATGTTGGCAGCAACGTGCTTTATATATACTCAGCTATGCACATCTATAAAAATAAAAACCAATAGTGTTTTAACTTTGAACTCTAAAATATATAAGTACTTTTCAGTTTTTATCACTATATCATAAATACTCTAGTACTATTATAGAAGAATAATTTTGTGAAAAAACTTCTCTATGACGTTTAAATATAATGGATTACGCGTAGATGACAATAACGATGTGAAAAAATATTATATAATATTGATAAAAATCTCCATATTCCATCCCGTTTTGAACGGTCAAAAAGTCGAAGTCCTCCAAAAAAACCGAAACTTCATCTCAATTACTCATTACTGAGAAAGGATTCATGTGTTTTTTTTTTAGATTTTTTAGATCGATACTTTCCGAGATATGCCAAATTCAATTTTTTTTTAAACCCTTAAAAAAGCTTAGAAACACATATTAAAATAGTTTGTATATAAAATATGCAGTTTTGAATGAACTTTCGAAAATAAATTGTTGCCGATTTTTGTGATTTGAAAATTTTTTCACTTGTCTCAAAAATACACAAAAATATTTTTTTTCGGTCATTACATTATCGATTATTACGAAAAAAAATTATTATGTCGTACCTTAAATAGCTTATTTTAAAAGTATCCACGATTATTTAACCCTGCTACTTATTATAATTTTTCGGGAAGCCAAGATTACTTAACATGGGTCCTAATACAGGTGGCTTTGTGAAAAAAAAAAAAAATAATCAGAAACTCTTACCTCACGTGTTTTTTTTTTATATTAAGGAAGTTTGACTCAGGTTAATATGAACCTGATCTGATGCGCAGCAGGTGAGTGAGCGCGGTCCTATCCAAGTTGCCGATTGTAAGTGCAAACGCATGCTGTTGCAGATAAGAAATCGTCTCGGGCGAAGAGAAGGTATAGCGGAGCACCGGCAACCACCCATCTCGTCACCCCGATAATCCGTGAAACGCATAATAATTTATTATTACCGCAAGATAGAGGCTGGTTTCGACGCCGCTGCACCGATTTACATTTTCTCTTTTTTTTTTTGCCTTTACTATATTTCAGGTTGTTTGGCTCTGTCGAGTCAAACCGAGTACAGAGTTCAACAGCACCAAGTGAAAAAATAAAATATCATTATAAATTGGAGACTTGCTGACTGTGAATTTGAGAATTTTTTTTGTCTCTTCGGGCAATTATCATACTAATCTGTTGCGATGACTTAACTATTTCTTGTCGATTTTTCGTCTAAATATATATCTCAAATCACCCTCGGAAAATTGTAGCGAATAACAAGAACCTAGAAATTAAACTGGTATTACAAATTCTAAATAAGTTGCTCGAATCATTTATGAATTATAGGTCTTTCATTTTTGCAAGTATGTGCTATCGTCAATGTAAAAATTCAATGTTCTATAAAATTCGAACGGCTCCGTTCATTTTCACCACATTTATTATTTTCGAAAAAAGAAGCTTATTATAAAAATTGAAATACTCAAATTGCTATAAAATCCAAAAACAATTTTTAAATGAATTTTTTCCAACTTACAATCCCAAACGCACTTGAACATTAATCTACTAATAACTATTTAACCGTTTAGCTTGAACAGCTGAACATTTCCTAGAAAAGTCATAAAATATTTCGTGAATCAATTTATATGTAAATGTATCCGAAAAATGGGACGTTTCTGATTTACCTTACATACCGAATTTAAGTTTGATCGCTCGAATAATTCTTGAATTACCAGTGGTTCGAATTTTTCAGGTCTTCAACACACAAATCTGGATAATTTTTTCGAGCCACTTTTCTGAACATTTAACGATATTTTGAGTACTCTGACAGTTAAATCTTGAAAAAAAAACAGAAAATATTTTTGCTGAAAGGAGAGCTTCCTTTATGACGCAATATATTGAACGCAGTTGATTAAAGGTTTATAATAGTAGCACTAATACAAATTAAATTTTCTCCAATTGGCTGCAATTAAAAAGGGATAAAATCCAATCGATTATACACAGATTTCGAATACGATATATATTCGATATTCATCGTTACAAATTAATAGTAGCCGATTAAATTTGAACGAGCTTTGCTCAATGTGGCAATTAAGACAAGATCTTTATCCGCGTCTTTCGAAATCGAGTTGTATTAGATTACGTATATAAAAGTCAGATGCGTAATGTAATAACGGTTATCTCGGATGTCGCAGACTTACGTATCCTTATAGTTCGGACGAGGTGTATTGTATGTAATAGTTGAGTAATCGGGAGTAACGGGTATGCTCATGTACCCCACTACCAACACCGTCCAATTTTCCATGTCCTGTAGAGCGCAGTTCGCCACGAAAGTTTCCTATATTATCAACAATCTCCATTATCGATTGAAGTCAAGGTAGCAATTGTTGTCATTATTTTGTCAATCATAAATTAGGAATAATTGTTGAGCATAAATATATAATATTACAATTAAGGCGACAAATTTTATGGACCGATTTTGTAAGTAAGAATTGGAAAACAGAATCATGTATTTTAAATTGTTTATTCGATATAGCGTTATTATATCATAAATTGTGTACCACGAGTCATCACTAGTACTTTTCTAAAATATTAAGTATTTTCCTATTGCACAAGGAGAGATGTGACGTGTGTATATTTTACAGAGGCACACGTACACGGACATGTCACCTATATCGAGTTTACATGTCAGACATTTATATATATATTCGTATTTCTTTTTCATTATAACATTATTATCATATAATAATCAATCGGTTCTATACTATATAAAATACATAAGATATGTGGTTCGATTGTGATTCACACGCCGTATTTCTTTCGTTTCTCTATATACAAATACTGCTGGTTAAATAATAATTAAGGAGTACCTAAGCGTTACGTACACGCTCTGGCATTCCGGGAGATATGTGTCCTTGGATAATAAACGATTAATCGTTAAGATAGTATATAAAGTTCCTCAAACGATTGCACGGTATCGTTAAATCAATATAACGAGATGAGCTTTAGTTTCCAAATGCAATTACATCCTAAATTTCTGAATGAACCTCAGTTGAACAACAACGAAAATCTGTTTACCTATAAATTAACAATTCGTTCTTTCGCTTAGTCAACGGATGTAATGCCTTTGAAAAAAAAGGGCTTACAAATATTACATTTTAATTAAAGAAAGAGTTTTTTATTCTATATTTAAAAAAAAATGATCTATTCTTTATACAAAGGACGATTTCCATCGCAGTTAATGCAATAAATACTAATGCAATCGAGATGTCACTGATTCGTGTAGCTACTGCAAATGACAATTCTTTTTACTTTGCATAACTGATAAACGAAAAGTTGCGAAGCTCGTCATTGTGACGTTTATACTTTAGTTTACAAATGGGATATATATTTATCGGTATATAGCCGATTAAAAAAATCGACCGAGGCTTGTTAATCGCGTCATTCGCATCGACTTATAAATACAAGCACCGATGGAGCTTAACAACGTGTAGCACTCTTTAATTTATATTTATACAAGTGTACCTGCGAGGGTGGCAAATACGGCTGCCGGAAATATATGCAACAATCTTGTCTGTACACTTTTTTAATGGCCCGTTGCATGCATTTTTTTTTCGTATATCTACTAGAAATTATTTTATCTTCGAGAAAAGTTTTCTCCAGGCGCGTCACTTATTAGTTCTCGTCATTTTCCATAATTTATTTGTCGACAAATAATTTTTAAATAAAACTTCCAGTGTTTTTACGACACAATTAATAAATATGGCATTGGAAGCCAAGAGGCATTGCTACTGGATTTAATAAAATCCCCGCATTAACAATATAAAATCGACTCGGCCAAATTGCATCCTTCACCACGTTCGTTACGTGCAATTTTATTATTTCGCACGAAGAAGAATCTACAATTTACCGGTAATATATCCTACCAAAGGTCTACGAAGATTCTTCGTTATATCACAAAAATTAATATAGCGCCTCGTTAAAAACACGTATTTTAATGGACTTTAAATACTTGGCGTTGAGACGCTACCGCGTATCTTGATAATCGTCGTGAAGAATAAAAATTATACAGTTGAATCTCGATTTTAGATACTTTTCGATAGGCTGATATTGATGAACATATCGACCAAATAATGATCGAAAAGTTCCAAGAATCGTCTTAGTGTCATTGAATATAATTGTGTTTTCCAAGAAAACGTATTACTTCTGTCTTTCGCACCGTGTGACAAACCGTATATTACAATATTTACAATGTGGCGCACACGTATATAATAATAGCCGATCGGGCTGTACCTCGACCACTTCAACCGCGTCAATTGGCTCAACGACTCACACGTCGCACAACTTATTTTCAATAATTCTTTCGGTTAAATATACAACATGAATAGAGTCATCACACTGATGGACGGACAATGTTTCGATGAGTCGAATGATAAAACGTGGATATAAAAAAAAATCGGTTTATAACGGTCAGTGGGATTTTAGTTATTTTGGTAATTTACACTTTTTCAGGATAAAATAAAGAAGCGCTCAGCGAATGTTAAGTGCCTTGTAAAGAGGCGGAAGGTTTTTCGTTTAGCTCATTAATGGACGGAATTTTAAATGTGCTTTCCAACTTGATGAAAACAAGCTTCAAAAACAAAAGATTTCCTGAAAAAGTTGCTCCCACCGACCGCGATAGAATTAACTTTCGGTTTAAAATAAAATTCACATCAGACGTAAACCTCGCCCCGTTTGCTACCCGGCACTGGGGTACCTCCGTTAGTTCCGTTCCCACCGGCCAGGAACGACGAATTCGTGCTAGCAGGTGTGCTGGTCCTACGCAGAGGTTCATGAGGTTTGCTTCTTGCGACTTCTCGGCCAACACTTCCAGTCCTGTGTCGCCCTTCGGGTAATATCGTTTGTGAAAGTGGATCAAGCCCAGTAGCCACTTGTCTACTTTGCATAAATCCAGGAGGATTGTCTCGTTGATGCAGACCCGGAGAATGAGGCAGTGACATGCTTCTATCTTCGCGAACCTGCATCATCACCGGTGGACCCGGCAGAGAGGCAGATCTTCTGCCCCTAGCATCGGCATTAGCTCTTCCCTTGTCCTGCGATGGAGCAGGCGTTACTATGTAACCGCTTAATTTTTCCGGATTCATGAGAATCGGCGATCGTTCGTTGTAATTGTCAAAAGTTGGTGTAGAATGTTGACTTCCCTGATGACTCGCTCGGTCGCCTATCAAAGGCGTCGAACGTTCTTCCTGTCCAGTGACACTTTCGCTTCTGCTGCTACCACATGCGCTACCACCAGAACCTTCTTCCTCGCTGCTGTTGACCTCTGTCAATGTTGCCTGCATGCCGTTACCCGATTGGCCGTTGATTCGAGGCATCGATGCTGAAGTTGTCGTTACCAGGCCAAGTTGTGTAAGTTGACTCATTGTCACTGGCGTTAATGTCATCGGCGTGACCAATCCGGCACTCGAGAATGTCGGTGAGAGTACCGCCTGAGCCAGAGCGGCTGCTCCACCCTTGCCCGAGTTTGGTGTACCCTCGGACTCGGCAATTGGTGAAAGAACCACCTGTACAACGGGAAGATCCGTTGGATAATGACCGTTCGCCGGTATAACGCCAACAACACCGGCTCCTATGTTAGCCGCATTGTTTGCCGACAGTGCGAGTCTCTGTTCACGGTCAACGACCTCTTTGGTCACGTCTGGAGTTGGGATTCTCGGGCGATTTTTCACGTTCGCCGAGACCGACTGTAGCTTCGTCATCGTGCCTGAAAGAAATAAAGGAGAACGAGGTCTCGTTATATTACACGAGTTTATATCGCGCCTCGGGCTAACTGTCTTTTTGTCGGGCTACTAATGGCTTCTGGCAATTGCATCACGGTGAAATTGAGGATGGACCAAAGCGACAAGAAGGAAGTCTTTGACCTTGACAATGTAACGTTTGTCACATTCCAGCTTCGAGCAATGGACCAATGTCGTTGATTTTTCACCATAAACAACGACTCGTCATTAAGAACGATATACAACTCAATGAATTATGATATTTGATATAATATTGGAATGATTTTTTTTTTATTTTTTTTACTTAATTGACAATTCGGTCCAACAATGAGCAAAGCTGTCTACGTAAACTTGAGCGTCTTGTCGACAAATTGTAGACATGTTACTTTATCATTAAAATGCTCGCATATGATTCTAGTTGTAATCGGATACGGTTATTATCCAATGAACTTTATCACGGACATGGCCGAAAAGTTACAGCGTAGTTGAACTATGGAATTATATTATTTATTCATAATATATTCGCACACGAGGCAAGACGCTCCAAGATAAAATCGATTGCGATTTAGCATGCTCACCTTGACGACCCATTCGTTGACTGCGCACGCTTTTACGTCCCACCAACCTATCGTATAACGTCATTTTCGGATTGGAGTTATTCGTTTGTGGTAATCCACCAGTTTCAGGACTGCTGTAGACGCTGTTGTGTCGATTTCTCGCAAAGAAACCACCGCCACTGCTGTAAGTCGTTGATGAACTCCTCACAGAGCCCATTCTTGTTATTTGACGTTGAAGCCAATTTTTTCGTCGCTCTACTAGAGGCGTATCCACGCTTTCCTACGTCATAACATTTTTTTTTTAGAAATCATTGTATTTTGATAATGTACTAAAATGCTCTTTTATTCGTTTTGATATATTTTATATTTTTGCCAAACGATAAATCGACGTGTCAACTTACATAGTCAGCATACATGTCATCCTGATGAGCCTTGCGATGATGAATGTGATTGTGCATCTGATTGCCCAGCATAACGTTAGCGTACAATGCGTCGCTCTCTTTGACTTTATAACGTTCGGCAGATCCCTTCGGCTCTTCCCTTCGATACTGCTCGCTTGCTAAAGTATATGGCAAGTCTTTGGGTACTACTTCGTCCCAATACTGGTCCTTGAGTAGCTCAGGATGCTCCTCGTGCATTTCATCGACAATCATGTATCCAGCCTGATAACACAATTTTCGTTATTCATCTCGGCGATTAAACTATTTATATTTAAATTTGAAATTATAATAAAATTAAACATGTGTCACCTTTATATGACGATCGATCAACCAGTTTAATTCTATATCGTCGTCATCCTCGCCGAACGGATTGATGAGCACCTCGGCAACTTTTAGCCAGCCGACGTAGAAGCAAAACTGCAAATAAAAAAACATCACGTGGTTTACAAATAAAATTTTTATCTAAATTATTATTGCTTTCAAACTGTATTTCTCTTTTATACAACTGGTGGACTATATGACACCTGAGATTTTATAATTTTACTTATCCGTGCTCACACTTTCAAAGCGGTTGACCTTTAGAATAAATTAAATACATCGAGTGAGTAGCAGTAGTAACAATTTCTGTAATTATCACCATCTCATTATCAATTTTATTTGTAATTTATAATTAGGATTTTACAATTAGGAAGACGATGACAATTTTTGGCATCAGTAATGGACATGTTTATAAGTCTAAAGAGCATAAACGTGTGACTTCGAGTCCACCACAATTTAGACCTTCCGAGGAATACTTTTGGTAGAAATGTTTTTTTTTTTTGTAAATAAATTGCCGGTACAGTTATAAATGTGCCACAGTGGTCGTGAATTCTATTTTTATCTTCGCCACTCAGTTTCTTACCTGAAGAGTCGTGAAGACTGGAAAGTACATGTCCGGCTCCTCGTACTTTCCGCCTGGGCTTCCATTGGGTGGACGTTCAACGAATTGTCTACCAAGAAGAGCCGAGAAGAAGTACGCATACAACGACAGCGTTACCACCTGAGGCAAAAAAAGGAAAATAAATTAAAGAAATAGCCTTGTTAAAGGTCAAGTCGAATAACACATAAAACGATCGAGAGTCTCAGTATCATTGGACATTATGTGTGGTACGTATAGTTCCTTGGAAAGCGATCTCCTCCAAGTTTTGTCTTCTCTTCTGAACTTCCTCGTCTTCGAAACACGATTCTGAAACTCGCCCTGCCGTCGAACAATAGCGAGACATCGCCGGCAATCACGACTTTGGATCCAATACATGCTTTGCTGTATATATGAAGCAATCCAGCTCAGTTTGTAGACCGTTGCTCTGTCCTTACTATTTTTTATTTCATCGAAACTTTGCTTATATCTTCGCACGGGTCCAGAGATAAATGCCAGTTAATTCTTAAAAAAGATTACTGAATTTGACATTCAGATTGGTAATTAGCGACCAAAAAAAAATTAATTTCTCTCTGGTATCATACAACCATATAAGCTAAAAGTTTTAATCAAATGAATAATAGTGAAGACATACAGTCTACGAACTGAGCTGAAATGCCTCATATGCAAATATTTCTGGTTATACATAGATATATGCGCCTAAAGGACATTTCTCTTTGTACTAAAATTTCACTTTCACCAAGTGCATTAAATAAATTTCGTTTAAAATTTTATCTCGAACGAAATAAACGTAGATTAATCATTCGAAAGTTTGGATATTTCTCTACTCTTTTATGCGCGCTGCACGACTTTGTATTTTTTTTTTTTTTCTTTTTCATGATGTAACAAACGATTTGGTTTTACGAGTCTGACGATGCGGGCTTCGGTTTCGGATCACTGACAACGAGGTGAGTATGAAGCAAAAGCGGTAGAATAAAGTCGATTGGAGTGGAACGAGACGGAACACGGCAGAGGAGTCATCGGGATTTTTTTTTAAGTTTTTTTTTTTTTTTTTTTAAACCGGATAACGACTGGTAAGAGTAGTGACGCAGTAAGTGAGAGCTATAAGCACAGTGAGATATGTATCAAGGTCTCGCGGTGCTTGGACAGCACCGTTCGCGAATGAGGAAGGTCGTCGGGAAACTCCGTGGGTTTCCTATCAGATATGACAAGATCGGTTCAAGCATGAATTACGTGAAACCCGATTGATCTTACGTGAAAGCCAATTTGACTTATTTGCATTTCCATATGAGGTGAAATAATTACTTTAGGAATTCACAGGTCTTATTTTATTGTGTACTAATTCCCAAGTCATCCGCTTAGCAACAGACTGCTTATATATATTGAAATAAAAGGATGATCGTATACACTGAGATCACTGAGTATAAAGCCGTTTATTGATCATTCAATATATATCTTTTCTGGCAAATGTTTTTAATGTGATAATATGGTCGAATCGGTCGCTAGACATTAGTCTTTATGACCATGTGTATTTGTAGTTGCGAACGTACGACGCATAATTAATGGCGCCTTCAGGATTGGTGTGCAATTTGTACAATCGCAAGAGTCAATATAATTGTCGCGAGAAATGACAAAGAAACAAGGATGCAAAGTAGAATTTTGCAGATTGATTTCTCATTAATTTTTAATTTTTAGAGAATTCTCATAGGTGGGAGCTTTGTAAAAATTTCAAAAGAATGAGGAAGCAATGTGCATTATTCGACTTTGATGCATCCTTTTGTTTTAAGGAAATATAACATACTTTATATCATCATCCTTTAATATTACTTTACTTGGAAAATACTATTTTGCTCTATAACCAAAAAATTGCGATATCTAAACCGCTTACATACATTTTTCGAAAAATTCAAAATTGAATAAAATCTGAACAGGCATTTCAATTGTTTTGCAAATTATTACAAAAAGAGGTGTTTGGATATTCAACATCTGTGTGATATTTCAGCTCGATTGATGAAATCGTTTTAAAAAAATGTCACGAAAAAACGAAGCTATCTTTTACAGCTGACAAAGTGTATCAAAATTATTATTTGACATTTTTAAGAGATGGATACAAAAAGAAATGAGACTCGACAGAAGAACGAAGATGCGGAAGTGATGCTGCGTGTCAGAAGAAAATTTGATTGAAAATCGTTTGCGACCTTCCAGGACATTTTAATTCGTATATCCGTTGTAATAATACTGATAATCCGTTATGTATGTGCCGCTACAGCATCAGTTTTGAATTGCTTTATACATCCGCGACATTTTCAACAACCACACAATAAGAAAGACAGATCAGTAGCGATGTCTATATATATATTATCTTTGCAGAGTGGCGTCGTCTTGACGCCAACTGAAAATAATAATGGGGGACGAGACGTCTATTAGGGAAGTTAGTCTGATGAGCAATTAGTGTTGCGCAACGCTTTGCGGAGGCCACGAGGGGAAGAGAATCGGCTAATTGCGAATAGAAGAGGGAACAAAACTACTTTCCTATCTTCCGACTACAAGGAGATTCTCCGTACGAGCAAGAGAACAGGTGCTCGTGGAGTTTCGTCTCAAAATGCATTTAAAAATATCGGGAGTATTGTTTCTTATAAATAGCCCGATATCAAAATATCCTAGCAAGAAAATAATGTTGATATTACAGAAGTTAGGGATTAATGGGGCGCAAGATGGGATACCGAAAAAGATGGGCTGTCACCAAAATCTGGGGTGTTATGGAATACTCCAGAAAATCGAATATTTTCGACATCATGTTTCTTTTTCCAACCTTGGCCGTTGTGTTAATAAGTGGCCTTGTTTAACCATTTATTTTTTAATTTAGGATTGAATTTTTGAACTTAAGATCGAATCCATTTAGAGAAAAAGTCACAAATCCCAAGGAAAATAAAACATATACTCGAATAAAGTATTTTTTTTTTCGAGCGAGCTATAAAATTGGATAAGACTTCATTTTTTATAAAGTAATTAATTAACCAACCTTACTCAATGTCCTGTTTTTATTGCAGGTACAACGTAAAAAAGTGTGTATGTCTCTGGAAGCTGATTGAAATAAAATTGACGAGCCGTTTGAGCGTTGAAAATGAAAGACAACGGATACATACGTGTCAGCGCCCGTATACCATTAAAATCATGTAAATGAAAGAGGAAACTTGGTCGACGGTGTGACTAGTGCACAGTGACGGAAGCACAAACGTTGCATGTTTAATGGCACATAGTGTGATGTGGAAGAACGTTTGTTGGCAGCCGTGTAATTATTGCAACTACGTGAGGATAACGAGCGTCAGTAGTAGATGAAGACGTAAGCATCGAGATGTACCAAGATAAATCAGTGGGAGATGCAAGCAAATATACACCTGCCGATGCAAAAACAATTTCATTGAGAGTTAACGGAAGTCACGTAATTTTCTACAACACGTTCTTTCGACATTTACAGTGGATAAAAAACAAAAATGTTAAAAATAAGGAAAGAAGAAAAAAAAGCTTTTACCTCGGCTGCTCATATAAAACGCGACATATTTTGCGTTACATCGACATTCTCGTCTCTAATTAGGATTATGATTGTTGGAGGGAAAAAAAATGGATTGTAAATGAGACTGCGGTATGTGAAATATGAGGAGAAGAATTTAACAGATAGGTTGAAGTCTAGGTTACTCACCTGCGTGTAAACAAGAGGCACGCAAACGGTGTCGTAACCGATGAGAGCACCTAGCCTCTTCCGGATGTCGCTGAGCTCCACCAGGAGCGTCTGCACCACCTGATCACTCGTTATCAAGGACTCCTTTCTTGCTCGATTTATTATATTTGTCGCCCAGACAAGTGGCATCCAATACTTTGACATCGCTGCCTTCTTGTTCATCATCTCGAAGATTTTCTTCTCGGACTCCATCATCAGACCTATAGAGAGAGAAAAAAAAAGTAAAGGAGAAAACGGTGGTCAGTATTCGCGGTTTGGAAAGTCATTAAAAAAAAATGTTAAAAAAAGAAACGTTATTATTGCTGCAAGTTATTGATGGCGAAGTCGAGTCCGTTTTTGCTTTCTCATTATACATTTTCCAGCACACGAATTATCTTATTTGATATTGCATCGACAGTCGAAGTCTTGTTTTAAAACAAATGATAAATACATTGTCAACTTTGAAAAAAAAAAAAATTATTTTTTATTTAGTAAGAACTAGTTTTATAGAAAGTTTTACAAATTAGAAATATTGAAATAAAAATATTATTTCGAAAATGAAAATCTAAGGCTTTAGGCATTGTCACTAAATTTTATTTTATCATTGCAGCTTTTGCAATTTTATTTTTACAGGCAATGATATTATGCTGGAAAGGTTAACGAACAATTGTCGCAACTTATTGCCAGATGAGTAATTATCAAATATTTGCACAGTCTTGTAGCCAGGCGGTTTTATTCTACGTATTAATAAACACTTATGTTTACAATAATCGGGAGAGAAATTTACCGATGGTACATACGATGTATAATATTGACGTTAAATTTATATATAGAAACTTTGCAAGCTTTACCTGAAAGCTCCCCAAAGCAATATATCATAACAATGGCATCAAATCAATGGCCAATAATTCTTCACCAAAAACAGACTCGTGAAATCTCCACAGATATATGCCCTAGATTATTAAATATCACTATCAATTATATCCGTGCTCACAAGTATCGACAAAACTGAAAAAGAACTTGTTATTTATCCGCCCGGATAATGCAAAATGTGACTTTGAAACTCGGTGAAATCGTCATCGTAATCAAATTCAGCGTACACAACTGCATATTATTATCATTTAAATTCAAAATTTTATGAGCTCTCCCCCAATCGATTTTTTACAGCTCTCAGTTATTATTGTTATTATTATTATTATTATTCGAGTCATTTTTAGTCAAAGAATATGATTTGTCATGAAAAAAAGGTATAAAGAATTTGTAGTTCTTAAAAAAAAACAAAAATGTATTTAGATCCAAGAAAAAAAATGAAAATTATAAGTGTCACTTATTCTGTATCAAACATGACTCGATGATTTTTGGATAACACAAGATCGGCATAATCGATGACCCGTACCGAAAAGACACCCGAAATACGAAGACGATTAAACGGACCCTATAATTTTCCAATCGAGTCCCAACAGCACGGGTTTAACGCGCCAATTATATCCGGCGGCCTGTACAATTACGTGAGAAGCGAAAGAACGATATCTCCGTTCGTCGGCTATAAATAACGGAAAAGAGTTGTAACGCTGGCGCCACACAGCATCACGGAAGCGACTAGAGAACAAGATGAAAGTTCGCCGTTACCGCGCCCATGAAAGTGACTCAGGTGTTCTCGTTAACGATCTTAATCACATTCAGAACGTCTTACGAATAAAGAAGAAAAATAAAACAAACTCCAAAATAGCAAAATTGTATGAGGAAAGGTTTTATTTGTTATTCCTAAGTCATGCGATCAAAAATTCGCAGAGAGTGTATAAAAACTTTTTAATTTCTTAATTATCTTAATTATAAGAAAAGAAATGATCGTTTTAACGGTCAACGACACTTTTTGTAGCGATCTAAATATATTACGAAAGATCACGCGTGCAACACGATTCACAGTTGCGTAACGTCAACGTGTATTAAGAACCAAGGTATTTCCCCGTTGCGGCGAATGTAACAAATGTACCGTTAATATAAGTGGGACTCAATATTTCGCAAGTTTCTACGTACACATTCCAATTAGCGAGTAATTCACACCACTCCAATAACTGCTGGCTCACGATATGGCACTTTTTCAAACTGCTTCGTTTTGTTAACTTCATTCATGGAACGAACGAGGCAAGGATGGTGTCATTGCCATTCATGTGCTTGTATAACTGTTGACTTTGTTGACGAGTTCGCGTCTTTGGTCCAGACTGATTATATCAACGGGTATCCCACTATGACTCATTTGGAAGAACCCTTTGGTTATCCACAAACCCGTTAATCATTTGACGAAACAATGTTAATCGAGCTACTTCAAAGACCTTCAGACGTGTGTTGGTAAAGGTCGACAATCGTCTGTTGGTTATCCGTTAAATTGCGACTTGTGACACTTTTTTTCGAGAGTCCGTCTATCATAGCATGCACAAAGAAACGTTCAAAGCTGTGTGATATTTTCGATTGATTTGTCGGGTCGTTCGTTCAATTTATTTCAAGGTCTGGTGCAATTTGGGGTTCGGATTATTTTGACGAAAAATTATATTGATGCCGAACATCATTTGGCCGAAAAGTCGTATTTGATTCAGATTCAGCAACCTCAAAAACCATGAGATACCCATTTTTGTTAAAGACCAAATGAGAATTGTCTCCTTTTTTCGTATCGATTGCAATTGAGAATTGCAGGAAAAAAAAGAGACAATTGATATTGCGAAAAATATTTGTGTTTTTGATGATGAACGCGTTGGAAGCAATGCTGACGCGCACTCTTATTCGCACGTTGTTGTTTCTGATGCAGCGCATCCAGAGTGACGACGCAAGAAGGAGTATCGAGGGCTCTTTGAGTTGAAGGAACGCAAGGATCCTTGCCCGCATGGCAAGGTCGTCGTGAAAGTAAAAAAACAAATAAAAATAAAAAATAATCCGGGGCTCTCCTCGTGAGTTTCTGCTGTCCGGTACTTATCTCCCTGTTTGTCTTTTTACATTTTCTACCCCCTCGTTCTCTTCTGTGTACGCAGAGCTGCAGTATACAGCTACGACACTAAGCCTTCTTCGTCCTCCTGTGTTGGCAGACACCAAAAAAAAAGCCCATCCTTCGCTTCGAGAAAACCAGTCTCACGTGTCTGTCTTCGACTCACGGTTTGTAACACTGTGTATGTATACTTGCGCGCTTTGTATGCTCTCTTTGTGGCTACGGAAATCTTAAACGCACACGGATACCTACAAATATATAGATTTACGTACCTTTGTAAGCGTCTGGCTAGTCTTGTTATATTTACGACTGCTTTTATCCATGTTACTCGTTGTCCAGACCAGGACTTTAAAGTTAGGCCACCTTAGACTGCTAAAAAATCTCGTTCGTGTCTTGTAACAAATATATAGGTGTGGCAAAGACGGTCAGACTGTGCCATATCGTTCCTCGAAAAATATTTGAAAAACCCTTCAGATTCTTTAAATTGTGAACTTCCAAAAGATGGATCAAAATAGAATGAGTTCATTAATTTGGTTAAAATTCGGTTTATAACAGCACGTGTATGGGGAAATTAATACAATTTCGATCCGGGTCAGACCTTCGACCTGTCGGATTTGAAAAATGATTTTTTATATTATTGTTTCTTGTTAGATTTTTTTTCCTGATTTTCACTTATGATTTTTCAAAACTATATATCGTTAGCCAGAATTTTGAATAATCTAGCTAACAATCTGTTCCGCTAAACTAAGCAGGAATAATCACAGTTTTGACAAGCCCAAACACTTGCAGAGTGGAAAAGTCACTTTGTCAGGATCGACGTCGTTATACGACGCACGCAGAAGTCTCGACGCTGGTGAAACCAGAATATACTGATTAGGAAACATTCGCGCGTAATTAGACGAACCCCGTGTAAATATACAGACTGTAGTCTGGCCTATCGTACTCTACCACTGCGGTTGTGGTTCCTGTATGCGAATGGATTTTCAATGAGACAAGTCCGAATGGGCGTGCTAAAAGGAGAAAACTCTACACACTGTTTAGCTCTGGCGCGAATCAACGCATTGCCAAACTATTACGATTCAAAGAAAATCAAAGAGTGCAAGTGACAGAGCTCTTAAAGGACATAGCTTTCACTGATAAATTGTAACAAATGGTTTTTTTTTTGTTTGATTCTACTAATAATTTTAAAAATATGGGTAATATGTCATGAAGAAATTTGATTGAGAGTAAAACGAAAATCGGATGGGCTCTTTGAAGGTATTGCGATTGCGATATAGTTTGACTGAAATATTCTTTCAAGTACAACAAAAGGAGGTAAATAGCTTTGTTTGTTTGATGATCAAGATATATGAACTTCTGGATAATTGCTGCATGTGTATACTAGGATGGTTAATTTTAAACTTTATTTTTTTATTTTAATCTTCCATCTCAAAAAAATTAAAAATATTTGGATTTTCGGAGAATAAAAAATACAGTAACTTCTTCATTTATTTTGTTCATCTTGGTTTATTTGTAATTTGAATTTTATGTATATATGACAGACATTTTTATCTCCTGTTTCTTTAAAGATTAACATTTTTTTCTTCTTATTTGCCATTTTTTTTTTGCTTTCACGCCCCGTGAAGATAAATGAAATCGTACAGCTTTCGAAATATTTTCACTTCGACCTTGTAATATCAGTCCATTAGAAACATCGTTATTCTCCAACGGGAGTTTTCGCGTCGTGTCTTATCTTGATGATCGCGAGAGAAAAAAAAAAAAGTGATTGGCACATTTTTTCAAACGATCGAAACTTATATTTCGGCGAACAACTAGAGTGGCGCCACAAGTCGAGAAATGTGTATAACACACGCGGAGATTGTGGCTGTAAGATATTAGTGTACCGATATGTTCTAAGATCGAGGCTACGATCGGAAGGCCTGCGGTGATCACCTTCTTTTCCGGTTCTCCAACGTCGTGGATTAGAGTCAACGTGAAAACGACTTTGGGGAAGGTCGAACTTTCTGAGCACGAGTGTAACCACCGCTCTGGAATTTTCGTAGTTTACAGTTTGATATTGAAATAGAAATGACAAGTTGCCTTAAGGAGGAAGGACAGTTGTTGGGTTTTAAAAAATCGATCTTTTGCAGCTAAATTTGTAAATTTCTCGAAAAGAAAGCTTCGTTAACGAGGACGTAAAATACAATTCTCTTTCGGGACATCAGCTTTTCCACTTTTTGCATCAGTCAGATGATGAGTAGACGGTGGCTGCACACCGTGAACGCATATCTTATGTAGCAAATCTGCCAACTGGTACAATTGCATACGATAGTTGGTCCATTCGTGCAGGTGCTCAGGCATGAATTACCTACTTGCGGGAATGTAACGCGCCTAGTGGACGCCTCACTCGATCTACCACATCCCGTCGGGAGTACGCTTAATAGCGATCGGTAATCGTCGAGAAACTACGCTCGAACAATTTTCAGCTAAATATAGCACGATATCCGAGAGCGAGGAACTATTCGACCTAACCGAATGCCGATCTCGCGGAAAGTGGCAAAGAGTACACGGCTTGTTCGACTGGATTTATTCAAATGACACGATAGTGCCCACTACATACGCACTCATATCTCAGACGATAATGATAATTATGATGTTGATAACGGCTGGCTGCTAGATTAGGTATACCTGCCATATGTATGATTCACTATATGAGCCAACAGTTGAGACACCATAAATTTTGAAAAACATTTTTTTCCTTCCAAATATGTTTTGCCAACGCTGGCAATTTTTCTATTGATTCTGTACATATCAATATGTATGTTATATAAAATTAAGATTGTAGAATATATTGAAAATATTTTTTATTCGAGTCTGAACGCTAAGTTAATTTATTTTTATTTAATGACTCAATTGTAGCAAGCACGATATTATTGTAATGGTAGATTTCCGCACTGACAGTAACCCCAACAAATCTTTTCAGAATAATTTTTCCAGACCAACATTTTTTGGTTGATGGCAAACACTGCCATCTGACAACAAATTTTTCTTTTGACAGATCGACAATAAATTTTGTTTTAATATTTTTTTCAAAAAATAGTAGCAGTAAAAAACAATAGGACATTAAGTTTTATTCGTTTTTGAGCAGCAATCATAAACTGAGATCGTCCTTAAATAGTCTCGCTTAATAGTCTCGACTCGCTATCGTTAATATTACACTGTTGTGCATTGGTATGCAGCAGCATCGGTAAAACGCTTGTCAACTTGAATAAAACTTGGTTCGACTTATTACGACAGGATCTACAAGGCAGCCTTCGCTTTTTTAAAATTTATTTTATTTTTAGACTCAACTCGGTAACAATTATCTCGTTCGCAGAACATTCTAACATTTTCACTCTGTGCTATTCATGTGTATCGTATATATTTCAAGTTCGTTGAAGCGAGTAAAGAGTCGCAAGTCGACTTAGACGAAAAAGAAGGAAAATGAAACTCTTGGAAAAGATTAGAAATTATCGACGAGTCATAAGACAGGTGTTCGCTTTGTCGTGGTTACCATAGTAAAGACTGCAGTATATTATCAGACTTTCAATATACATAGATTATTAGACTTTTGTTATTATTGAGCAACTAAGATGAACATTTCATTCTTACTGCATTCTTAGTATTACACATGCTAAAAAAAACTTTTTATTGGACACCATTTTTTTGGTCAGTTTCTAGTTTTATGAAAGTACACAAAAATTAATTTCTAACAATTTTGTAGTAAAATTTTATGAAATATTTTATATCATTTCGACGAAAAAGAAATATAATTTTCGTTTACAAATTAACACATTTTTTTAGTTCTTAAAAAAAAATCTTAATTTTCCTCTTACGATATATTATATGTTCAGAAAGAATGTGTTCCTTTTTATTACTAAATAATGTAAATTCGACAAATTTATTTTTACAAAATCATTGTGTAACTTCTGATTTTACAAAAAACATATTTGTAAGTTCGAGAAATTTGAGATAAAATAGAAATAACAAAAAAAAGGGTTTGTTAATTCGAAAACTAAGCACTCGGATTTTATACAATATTTGTTTACTGTCTTATTTCCGCAATGCAAAAATGAGATGCATGTGCATTTATTCCACAAACTCGTTTCGTGAACTTTGCTTAGGATATGTACGTGTGTAATAAGCAGGACGGAAAAGGAACAGTAGAGCCACAGATATTTCACACTGGCGCCAGTGTGAAAATTGTTAATTACGCGAGGAAAACGCTTACGGAGCAGTTTACACATGCACGAAAGTCCACATCATGCCTCTTAGACACCTCTATGTAAAAACGATAATGCTAGAGACAGAGTGAGTCTTGTATAAGAGACGCATCTAGATGAGCGCGCTCAAGAGACTGAAGAAAACTCTTACACGAAACGAGGAATTCGCTGCTTCGCGGTTACTGAAGCGTACATTCAGGAGTGTACTATATAATTAACGGTGGAAACCCGTCACAAACGTGATATTAGTGGATGTACAGCAGTAAAGTTTGCTGTGAAGCCTAGGTTAGATGATTCGAGGACGATCCCGCTGCGTCCATCAAGTGTCCGTACATTTGTGTATCTTTGATCACGGCAACAGTATATTTACAGTTGGATGAAAATGAAAATATACGTAGCTGATTCTAAACGTGTCAAAGAAGAAGAAAAAATAACGAAGCTATAAATAGAACGGAGTTGCAGTGGATGCTGCAAAACGAGAATGTGGTATATGCTAATCATAATTTGTAATGTGCATCATGAAATTAGGTACCCATCGATCTATACATATTGTGCATTCCACGACTTATCGACGTGGATTCTCATATATTCTTTTTCCTTTTGGGATGTTGTAGTGCAATATGAAGAAGGGCTGTACATTTTTTCAGATTATTTCGAAAATTTTTGTTTTTGTATTGAACTTATTTGAAATGCTATTAACTGGGAACAGAATTATCTTCCGCTCATGTCGAATATGGCAATTGAATGATAGTGCATATATACACCTATTTATTATTTATAAATCAACGTAATATTTAGCACAGCTCTGTGTAATTATTACTAATTAGTTATTGGCGGCGTTTGATAAACAGGAGGCTGGGAAAAGATGAGGAACTTTGTAAATAACGTCAGTGAGACTTGGTTTATTCAGGAGGGGCTATCCCGAGAATCGAAGTAAACGATAGTATTTAACAACGTTGGTAAAAAATGCATACAGACAGGAACAGATGTAGAGAGCGGGATAAGTACACGCCAGAACAAGAGTCACCCATTTATTAGTTATAAATAGTTTTATCTCTAGGATGTATACCCCACTATAATTATATATGAAAAACAAAAAAAAAAAAAAAGAACACGAATAAAGTCCGGGAACAGAGTCGTCCGTACTGGACGCTGCACTTCTCTGCATGATAAAAGTACAGAGTAGTTTGCCCGAGGAGAAGCTTAGAGCAGAGGCTGAAAGATAGTACGAGCTCTGAAGAACGAAAAAAAAAGGAAGATTTAGACAGGAATACGGAAAAAGAAGAGGAAACTCGTGGCGCCAGCGCCAGTAACACTCCGCTTGGTTTCACTCGTTATCATTTTTTTTTTTAATTTTTTTTATTTCACGTGTCGACGAGTCTCAGTGAAAGGGTCTATACGATGTATATTGACAAGATATTTATAATTTCCTGTACGTAAGATTGTAAGATCGCAATGTCTCGAGACGTCCGCCTTTTGACAATCACGAGAATTATTTTATTTTTACTTTCTCGCTCGAGTCTTAATTATCCAAGAGACTTTGTGCTTCGTTGCTTGATTAGCGTGAAATAAAGATAAGATTGTAGAAATTATCTGAAACCGGCGATGCTGTTCCGGAGAAGCATTTGTTTCACGCACTTCCTCGAAGAGGCATCACAAGATCCGGATTCTCACGGAATTCAACCTCGGTGTTCGCTTCGCGCTCATTTACTCGCAAACGAGCCTTTTTACGACGCGCAATGTCGACGATACGTTGACGAAGTTTCATCGGACTCAGTGTCATGTCTACTGTATATATCCAACTACGGTAAGAGCGAATACAAACGATTATTTGTTTTCTTTCTCGCGTGCCAACAGGTACAATACTCATTCGGATCTTTCAGAATTTGAAAACACTCTTTTTCTTACCACGCTAAGTGATTGCATCGTAAGGTCAGTGACAGTACGCTACTTCATCGTCGGTAATTTAAACGTTAATGATTATTATTTCCTCTCTGGATAAGAATGGCTAAAGTCCCGCTAACGCCGTTTTTTTTTATTAAAGCCGATATTCTGCTTTCGAAATTGTGTGAGTTTAGTTGTGATCGTTTTTTTTTTCAACTATGAATTGCCTTTCGTTTTCCCTTTAAGGGATTTGAAAGAATTGGACCCTGAGAGAACTTTCTATACCCCCCTTTTAAAGGTAAATGTTTTTAGCACGGCACATTCTTCCGCGTCTTAAGAATAGATGTTTTCGGCTTGGTCAATATCATCAAGAGTTCAATGTTTTAGCCCTGCCAATACTTCCTCCTTCTACGGGATAATGATTTTGACTCGGTCAATAGGTTTCCCTTCTAAGGCTCAATGTTTTGACACGGTCAATACGTTCATCTTCTAAGGGTCAATGTTTTTGGCGCGTTGAATACTTTTCAATTTCTAAGGCTCGATGTTTTTGGCACGATCAATACGCTTCCCTTATAAGGCTCAATGTTTTTGGTTCGGTGATTACTTTTCATTTCCAAGGCTCAATGTTTTTGGGACGATCAATACGTTTCCCTTATCAGGCTCAATGTTTTTGGCTCGCTGAACACTTTTCACTTCTAACACTCAATGTTTTTGGCTCAGTGAATACTTTCCATTTTAAGGGTCAACGTTCTAAGCTCTGTCAATACTTCTCCCTTCGATGGGTCAATGTTTTTGGCTCGGTAATAAATATTTTAAAGTATACCAAGTATTACTAATTATTATGGTTGACAAGTTGAATTAATAATAATAATTTTTTTCTCTTTTGGTTATCCTCAGTGAATTCTGCGTAAATTTTGAATCGTCTTCTGCATATAATTTCAAAGGCGATTTTATGCCTAGATATAAATAACTAGTTGAAATAAACGCGGTTTGTTGCGGTATACCACAAAATGAGATCATCGCCACATCGACCATCCTCATACTTTGTTCCAAATTTCTTCCTCTTCATCCAAGTCATAAAAATGGTATTCGCGGTGAAGAAGGATTATCAGAAATGTCCATCGATAACTGTTGTAGTGTGAATTCTTAGATTAAATTTGTGATCACACATCCTTTAGCAACAACGTAATTGTCGCAGCGTGCATATCCATTTTTTCCGTTTATTGTTTATCATAAAAAATACAAAATAATACTTATTATACCACTGTCGAGTAAACTGAGTCACAGTATGAATCCGAGTGATTGACGTCGGAAATTCCTGGATAGTTTATCGAACAACGTGCCCACGGTGCACTTGAACAGGTTGTTACCACTTGAATATCGCGAGAGTACCACGAGATCAGCGAGCCTTCGCACACGTCTGTCGTTTTGCAACCTGGATCTCCAACTTTTTTTCTCCAAACTGCATAAATATATATATTACTATTGGCTGCGTTAGCTTTGCATTATTTATGGGGACGTCACGTGTCGCTTCACGCTTCTTCCGATCCGACTCTTATGTACTTTAGGTTCTTCCGACTGTATGATGACGAACGTCGGTTTGGAGCAACGCTATTAACAGCATTGCCGATATTAGAAAACGAAAAATAAAATTTCAGGCACTCCGAAAAAGAGTATCGAGATCATTTTTTTTTTTTCAGTTGCGTTACAAAACTGGAAAAAAGAATATGAATATTTTTTTTATTGACCACTAATTAAGTAACACTTTTAGTAGTATTATTGGCTTAGATATCCTGTTTTGTAACGATCTTCTTTACATTACGCCATATGCATCGAGTGAAGTGGTCGATGTGCACTGCGTCAGCAAGCACGTGGCACTTCCATCTTCACGTGTGCCTGTCCTTGATGATTTGCAATGGGGATTAGAGACATTTTTTTTTAAATTCCCAGCCAACTGTAACTCGAGAGCGCGAGATGTGCGTGTTTCTGGCTTTCTATAGATATTATATCACTATATATATTTCGCTACTTTTTATATGGGGTATTCCACGAGAAGTGGAACAGATCTTAGCGTCAGATTCGAGGCCCTTCGCCTCGTATCTGTCGCCTATCGAGAATCTCGTTCCATTGAAAATTATTGGCAAATCTATGCTCGATAGCTTCAACTCCATATATCTTAGGTGTCGATCAGGGAAAACCAAAAGCTGACCACTCCTTTGAACATATAGATTTTCCGAAAATTTTTACTCGGGTCTCAAAAGGAACAAAAAATGTATCGAAACCTACAACTATGTGAGATTCTTTATATAATATTAGAGAACAAAATTCTCAATAGGCGTCAGATTCGTGAAGCCTATTGAAAATCTGTCCCACTTCCAGTAGAATACCCCATATACTACCATCAATAAGTCCTTTTTACCGAGCATAGACACCGGAGTGTCTAGAATCCTTAAAAGGCGTTTGGTATTCCGCGGTCACGATTATTCTTCATTCTTCCGATTGATCTGGAATCCGGTATGACCGAACAAGCGACAAGAGAGGCTGTATCAGTCGCATCAACGATCACGCAAAACTACCAGAGCCTTATTCCTGGGAGACCGCGTATAAAGACAAGAAACAAGTACGAAGAGTAATGATCAAATGAGGAGCAAACGGTACAACGCGGTTAACGAAGGAAACGCTCGTGACGGGAATAGAAATATACGACTTTGGATGACGAGGATCTCACGACCAGAGATAAAACATTCTTCTTCGATTAAGATTGATTATTATTTTTGTTGTTGCTGTGAAAACTCACCTACGTCCACGATGTGCTGAAGAGTGGGAAAACGTCTCTTCACCCTCAATGAAATCCTCTGGAGGGTGATGACATAGGCAAGAACGGCGTATCTCACGATGTTACGTCTCATGAGGCGTCCTCTCTCGTCCTAATAAAAAGAACATCAACAAAATAGATGTATTTTTATTTATGAGGCATTCTCCGTCCAGTTAAGCCACTTATTTTTCTTATTATATTTTTTCGCTCTTTCGGGCACTCATTATTGTCCTCGTCATTTTATATATCAGTGGTACACGGTGTAAAAAATGCAGGGTTGAGTTTTACACCAATAGGTCCATTCCTTTCGTATAAAATGTAACAACGCATTTTTTAATAAAATTATACACTTTTTTTAATCAGAAGAAATGTTTATTTTGCCCCAAATTTGGCCGACTTTTTATTATTATATTTATAGACAAGAAAAAAAATATATTGGCGATATGACAAATCCATATCATCAGATATTTTGGTCGGGTCATTCGCTAACAAAAATCATGAAATGGGATTACCAAAGTCCCAATTATTATTTTTTTTTTTTATACAATGGATCATTGTCATTATACAGCGAAACGAGAAACATAAAAGAAAAGGTATTTAATGCTGAATTCAATTTGTTACGAGATTTGAATATCTAGTAAAATATCTAAATTTTCTTGATACTCTAAACAACTTTCAGAAAATATTTAAACTATTTATAAGGTGACGAAAATTTAGAGTGGCCAAGTTCCTATAGAATGCATCATAGCTTTGGCACATACATTCTCCCAATGGCGGAAGAGTCACTGCAGAATAAAAAAGAAGGAATGGAAAGGAAATCGAGAGTGTTTTAGACGCTTTTTTTACACCACAGCGAACTAGACTGTGAAGTAAGAGCTTGATGTGAAAATCTGGTTTCCCTTTCGACGACACACGGGGATGCATTCTGATTTAATTACGCCCACGAGGATCTACAAATACATATATATACATATATGTATACATATACTACGCTGAACAATGTCGCTCGTAAGCCTAGAACACTGTGAAAATTCGATTTCAACTAAATCGAAGAAAATTCGAGACACGTTCGATGCTCGACGCTTCGAGAGTCAAGAAGAACACTTTCCCTGTTTTGCTAATAGGAGCTAGTGTATTCATCTCTCCAACAATTCCCTATAATTTCACCCTTTCTCGCTGCTGATTACAATTTTATTATTGTAAAAAAGAAATATTGTAAACAAAACCACTCGGACGTTTTTTCGTTGTACTAATATCTTACTCATCTAATAATCGGTATATAAAATACATCTAATAATCGGTATATAAAATGAATGATATTCAGTTCGTATTCGAATAATCTTAAGAAGTAAAATATTGGAGTAACGGGTGTTTATCGCCTATTGAATGAAATCATGCCGATTTTCCACTTCATTTCCAATCGAGAACGTCGAACGTGATCGTTAAAAATGTTTTGCAATCGGCGCTTCGAACCCGCGTGACGAGAACGAAGTGTGGCGACGCCATACACATTCGACATCCCCGCGGAATAACAATTCCCTATAAACTGTACTGTCGCGTGAATCCCAGTTTCCAAATAAATTAAGTGCTACCACTAGCGCGATCGCGCGCACTCACTAATCGGGCCAAGTCCTCGTGCATTATAGTAACGTGCAGGGCGGGACGAGGATGCCAACCGAGACGAGGACATTTCACCGTAAGTCGACGAGGGGGACATCCAAGACGGTGGACGTTGAGCTTCTTTCTGACCCCCCCCCCTATCCCACGTTTTAGCATTGCCTCCTTTCCCTTTCGTCAGGAAAGTCCACGACGAACGCGCGTGTTACTTACTTTTGCACGAGGCACCGAGGATCTCGTGTGCCGTCAAGCTAAACGCGCGCGCGCACGCGCATTAAAATGCGAATACGTGAAAAAATCCGCTTACTTGGCACACCGTTGGCCAGCTCTCTTTGTATACATAGCTCTACTTTTTACGTCTAACTAATTATTTTTATTCGATCTCCATATTGAAATTAGAATGATCCTTTATTATTTTTTTTAGTTTTTTTTTTAGTTCGATCGATTTGTACGATATCTGAAACTAATAAATTAGCACATACGTGCCACACAACATATGGCATCTTTAACGTTGAATCAAGTGTTTTACAGAAAGAGCTCGAAACGAAAGTAAACTGTTTATCTGTGGGAGAAATTGAAGAAGTATCCTAACTTGAGTATCGAAAATCGTTTAAGTGCAATTTTGCTGTTGACTTCATCATTTCTATGTGAGGTTTTCCTGTCTAACTCGGTGGACCTTTGATTCTGAATCTTTTCGATTTGTTCAGATATTTTTTTTTGCGTTATTATAGGTAATGAAAGAAACACTGATATTTTTGATAATCCAAATTTTAAAAAAATGAGCTGTTTTTTAATTTCAGTATTTTTCCTCTAATTATGTGACAAAAATATAAATAAAAATCCGTATTAATCAGGTAAAAGATCCAAGATCCACTTTATTACAAAATAAAAAATAATTTTATTTGGATCAGGAGATTCCAGATCGGAATTAAGAATCTTAAATATATTGAAATCGTCTGAAATCGAACAAAGAAGTCCTCTGTCTACTATTTGCACTTATTGAAAATATTGTTATCTTATACATGGTTTTATGTTACTTATTTTGGATTTCAAAAAAATCTAAAAAGAATTTTAAAAAATCAGACCTTTTCTTCAACCAGATATAATAAACATAAAGATATTGGGAAGCATCGAATAAGATAATGAGATAGCCATTAATACCGTATATGTTAACTCGAATAATTGAATGTGTTAATGCACTTTGTAAAATTGAAACCATTGAGAAATATGATCAATTCTTTATTTTTTTTAGTTCGGTAGTAAAAGCGAGTTGATCGTCTCCTTGTTCCTTTATTCCTCCTCGAACATGGTAACAACTTTCACTTTGCATTGTACGTCGACGAGACCAGATGGACCAGCAGAAACGCTGCGGCAGGATCGCCAAGGGACCCGCAAGATCTTAAAAGTCGTCCTTCCATGCTGGACGCAAGATGAAACAAAGGATTGACGGTCATTTCTTCTTTTTCTTTTTCTTCTTCTTCTTCTTCTTCTTCTTCTACTTCTTCTCCTTTTTCTGCCGCCGTTGTCCTCGCTTCGGCGTTTTCTTTTTACACTTCCATACAGGAGCTACATTCATCTAACCATAAAGAGGAGGTCGAGAGGTCGTTGTACTTGAGAAATATCCCAATATCCGAGAATCCCTTGATCGTCCTTTTTTTTCTCTTCATTGTTTCACTATTCTTTATTATATTAGTATTTAATCTATTACTCGTTTCATATGATCGTTAATTAAATGCCTGTAAATGGCTTTTTCAACGTTGCCATTATGTATCAGCAATTAGCCAGATGATCGGTAGAATTGCCACGAGTACGAGTACTCGGCAGCACTTAAATGCTTGAACGGATTAGACTGTGAGTAAAAGACGACTACGAAAATGTGTGCCAAGGCAATACTTACAATTATCTGGTATAGTACAGGTATATTAATAGCTGACACAGCTGACAAAGGGTAGCAAAGCTTTCTATTTCGAGCCACAGGTCATATTTAATCTATCGGTGATAGATCAGATTTTTGTAGGTTTACCGCTTTCGTTTTGCTCTCTCATAAAGGAAGCTTTGTTTGAATGAAATTTTTTTTTTTTTCGGGATTTGACATGTGTGTGATTATTATTAAAATAATATTTCTGAATGATTTAAAAATATTTTTTCTGAAGTGATTTAATTTTTGTAGCTTTCCACAATGTTTCAGAAAATAAAAATTCTAAATTTCAACGTAAATGTTTTGCAATATTCGACCACAAAGTTGCGACGATATTTCGATTTTAATATTGAAAACATTTCTGCTATATTTCTAAAATATTCAGTGCTATGTGGGTTAACGAGACGCCGATGATAAATACCAGCAGAAAATACTTGCTTTAGCCACCTTAAAGGACCTTGTCTATAAGTTGATTTAAAAATTGTCTCGACCCGACGACCGATAAAGTTTGTTCACTCAGAGGAAAATTGGAAAGGGCCAGAGAGAAAGCAGGATACTATTGATTGATTAAAAAGCATAAATTAACTTGAAGATGATTTTTAATACACACTCACGTTTCCAGGAATGGCGGCGCTGATAAAGAGAGCCAGATTGTCGGGCCAGGGCAAGAGTTTGTATTGCTCCCACCATCGTTTCACAACGAGGCTCACGTAGAATCCGAGAACAAATGACATTGGTATTGATTCGCTCGAATTTCCAAAATAATAACGAATTTTCTCGAATATCCTGCAAACAATAAAGTAAATCGTTGTTTAGAATACAGTGACTCTTTTAATATACGATGTTCTAGTTTTTTTTTGCAGCAGCAGCAACATGATAAGAAAAATATTTGCGATACTATATTTGTTAGAAAGAAGCAGCGTTGAACTGTTTCATCGTAAAGTCGTTCAAGGCTCATCGCGGACTCGATGCTATTGACACTAATGTTTCCATGTAAAGTAGCCTTCGGCATACAAAAATCGAAGAACAAAAAGCAATTTCCATACGCTCAAATGTTACTGCTAATTGTTTGGGACAGCTTATTATCAACTGGGTATCAGGTATACTTGTTTATTGCATTATGACAAAAGTGGCATGCTCTATCGGCGTGTCATCGAAGTGGAACATGGACATTGGCACGACGGTTGATACACTTTTAAAAAATATCTACTCGAACATTACAGTACGATTTCTATAAAATCTTAAATACTCTATTGATTTTGTCTAAATTTAGTATTAAACATTGACAGATTCTATTTAAGTTTTATAGAGAATTTTAGATCTGTTACTTAAACCGTTCTCGTTGAAAAAAAATTACGAAAATTTCAATACTCTATAATAAAAAAATTCTAAACCACTTTTCCCAGTGTTTTGGGACCATTCTGAATGTCCTGACGAAATCTCGAAGAAATGTTTTTTTCACGAAAACATAATTTCCTCTATGAGCAAGCAATATAAGTCGGTTTTTAATTCTGGTTGAATAATAAGATTTATAAATCTGAAATAATTTTTATATATTGTTGATTCTCTACAGATATTTTCGATTTTCTAAAATTAATTATTGCTCATTCTACTCCGTTAATAAATATGCAACTTATTCAGCGCGGTATAATAAGTCTGGTTGTGGCTTCACGGAGCCCTAAAAACCGGCTCTGTGGTCCTAAATTTAGCCAAGACGAATCGAAGAAGGTTACACGGCGAACAAGAGGCAACGAGATTCAACTTCTCCAGCTCCAGACCGACATTGACTATCCGATTCTTATAGTTCGTTAACACAGCAGAATCATCTCTTAAATTATTTTTTATTTTTGTCTCGTGTGGGCGAAAATTACACCATAACAAAATTCGCATTTCGTTGCCTCGGCTCTTTAAGATCGGTTGACTCTTGTCTTTTTCATTCTCACTTGTTTATTTAGCATTAGTGTTTGCAAAAAAAAGTTTTAGTGCTGAATATCGAGAGCCTAGGATTTTAATTGCAATTCTGCTGGCTCAGTCAGTATCAACACGAACCTCGTACCATTGGCCAAGGTTGCACTCTCGTACCGATAACATCGGCATACTTTTCAGATCATGTCAAATAGTGCCTCCAACATGTGTCATTTTTTTTGTGTAATGCAAAATCAGCTAAACATACTTTCAAAATTCTTTCAATTCTTTCAAAATTTCACCATAAATATCGAAAATCTCTCAGTAAAGTTAAAACTTTGTTAAATTTTCTTGTATATTGTTATTAACAGTGAGAAGAGTACCTATAATTTTTATTAGATTTTTATTTTGCGCCATTCCTGATATAACAGAAAAATTCAATCATGAAACGTGCATGAATAATATGAAAAATTTTCTTATTAAACTGCGTTATACGACGAAAAAATTGATCATATTATTCATGTTGAAATCATGTTTTTAATTGAAGTTAGCATTTTTTTATTGGCAATTTTCTTTTTATAAATCAAGATCAGCTCGAAATGAAAATCTAACAAAAATCACAGATGTTCTTTTCAGTGATAACAATAATATAAAGAAAACTAGGAAAATCCAAGAGGATCAGGTTTCACCTTCTATGAATTACCATGTAAAGCCCCAAATTTGAATGTAGAAAAATGATTGCAATGCACTTTTTTTCTAGTGAAACGAAAATCCGAATAAAAATTCTAACAAATACTTTCTTACCTTAAGCTTAAGAAAAATTTATTAGAAAAGATAACATAAAAAATGTTGTCCCCAGTTATTCGAAGAAAATAGAAATAGTAAATATGATCGAGTGTCTGGCGGGTGAATTGCCTGGTGAATAAATTTCTGAACTATCGATAAGACCCTCATAAAGTGTATGCACAGTTGCTAAAGATCAACGCTTTTACTTTATGCTGCTATGGAAATATTGATATTCGTTTGAGGATTATTTTCAATAGTCTCGCGAATATTATTTATCATTATTAAGTATTTATTCTTACCTCTGTTGCTGCTCGTTGAGGCCATATCGGTATGTAACGTTGATGACATAGTAAAAAAAAAGGTAGGCCAATAGCTCTCGCCAAATGAGTTTGTAAACCGAGCCGCGCCATCTGCAAATAAAAAAACATAAAACGGAGAAATTAATGTTTGTCATTTATATCCCAATAGTACTTGAATAATGCTTCAATTGGATTTTCCTCTAAGAGTAATATTTTTCAGAGCTACTCGAATGATTATCATATTTATATGAATATTTTGCAGACAGCACTTTCTCGTAGACGGGAAGTATACGATTTATGCAGATATCGTAAGAAAATGACTGAATTCACTTTTGCATAGTAAATCACAAGGCGAGAAAGGCAAACCTGCTCAACGACAAGACTTTTATACCAAGAATAAAGAGGTACATAGGTCGTATACTCAACGAGCATCATGGATATTAATAGTGGTATGACGTCTATTCGATAATCTCACTTGAGGTGAAAAGTGCTTGTGAACATCTCGCTTCGTATGAACATATATCAGATCAATCGTATGTTTACTTGCTCTCATTCGTATCAGGTGTATCAAAAACTCGGAGATCATACATTTTGGATTCATGAATTTATTTCTCGTTATGGAAATTGTATTGCACATTTGCGTGGATAATATCTGTTGTCGGCAAATTTCGATCAACGCGTGATGCTGATTCAATAAAATCAATGCGGACTACCGTTTACCGGATATCCGGTGTATCCATGAAGTATTGAGTTTGGATCGACAAACAAACATATCTATATGGGGCCATCCGTACCATTTCGATCTGAGTCAGGACCTCCCGAATGTGGTGCATAATTTTTTATATTATTGTTCCAAACCTAAAAAGCACTGAGATTTTTTTTAGATTTTCTTTTTCATAAATTTTACTTAGTTACTATTTTTTAAAACTAACATATTGGAAACCATAATTGAAAAATCTGAAAAAAATTCTAAAAAAAAATCCTGTGTCAAATACAAAAAATGTTAAGTCTAGACCCTGAGTAGGTCGGCGTTCCGTTCTATTTTTCCAAACTTTTTCTAAAAAAAATTGAAGAAACTTATAACATTGTTTATTAAAAAATAATGAAGTTATTTCGCTCCGTGAGCCCGTTTAGGCGGCCACATATATGTTCTGTTGTATTAATGAATTTTTTTCTTTTTGCAATTAAAAAAAATGAATTTTCTTTATGTTATTCCATCTTCTGCCTGTTAAATGTTACTGCTTTCAAGGGCTCGTCCCGTTCAATGTAAATAAAGAAAAAAAAGTTGCAAACAATTTTTCTCAAGCGATCGTATTTATTGATGTTTGGCAAACAAATTTACAAAAATAAATTGCAGATGACCTTCCTTTTGGAATGAAAAAAAAAAATATATTTTTTTATATATTGTATTTTCACCTGATAATTAATCATTTTTAATACAAATAGTATAATGAGTTTACATGTTCCCTGTTAAAGAAACAATGTTGAATCAGTTTGAATTGGTACTACTAACTGTAACTAAATTTCGTAATTACTCTTCATAGGCCTTAACATCAGTACATATCAATAGCACGGCGTAAAAAATGACAAATAATAGGATTTGCGCATGCGCGAATTACTTTGTAAGCTCTAGTGCCTGAAATATACATAATAAAAATAGAATGCATAAAAAAGTGCGTATGAGTCAAGATCTATAGACACTCTGACAATAAAAGTGTCTTCGTGGTTTAGCTCAGAGACATCAAATTTTTTCTGGTTTATGTCAGAGTCATCGAATTTTTTAACAGCAGATAGTACAAAAAAAGATTATTATCACTGATTGCGTGATCTTGAGCTGTTTTCAATGAGGAATATATTGATAATTATTCAGAACGAATGTCAAGCTAGATAAATTTTCTTCGTTAAAACACATCTTACGACGTAGTTATATATAAACAAATTTATAGTCATTATGACTGTCATAGCATTTCATAAAAATGTAAAATGAACTTATCCACCTGTGGCCGAGGAAACAACGCACCATTATTTTTTTTATAGCTTTGATATGAAAATAACCGCAAGATATAAATCCGACCTGTTAAACTTGAAGTGCCACCTATCAGAAAGCTGATGGTGGCAATTAAAAAAAAACCATCTATTCAAAAGATTAGTAGCACATGCGAATTACTAAAAACTAATTTCACGCAACGCCACCTCGTTAGTAATTCTCGTAAGCATTACTTTATGTCTCGTATTTTGTGACGCGAAGCTCAAATCTTCTGGTGGAAAACGTGGATAACAATTATTCTACAAAATTCCAAGATTTCTATATATGTACTTTGTTCGTAGCTTTATCCTACTTATTATTTATTGGCAGAAACTTAACCGATATTATGAAAAACTCTCGAGTTACGATTGCTGTCATTAGCAAGTTTTCGTTATTTCACATTCCATCGATATTAAAATTGTGCATAACAATACGACATGATAATTAACGCCGAGTCGAGGTTCGAAGCAATGCGTAAGAACCGTTACCTCGGATGTCGTTATTGCTTTTACAATGAATCGCAAAGTGTGTGTGCGTGATATCACTAACCTGAAGGTTAATATGACATATATATTCGCTATGTGCAAAAGAGTTAAAAGTAGGGGCAACGGATCGCCAGCGGACATGGTGGTCAGTTTTGGTACTATTGCCATCAAATATTGGCGATCTTACTTATTGAATAAAAAAAAAATCGCAACGACAAACGACGCAACTTGGCTTTGTTCACATAGCAAATATATATAAAAATCAATGTAACTAATGTTCCAAAAACGTAAAAATATTTTTCGCAAAATATTTATATTTCTTTGCCAGCAAGAACTGCCATGTGAAAAATGATAAAACTTCCGGAACGACTGATAAAGCAATCATCAAGCTTGAACCCGAAACGATGGATTCCACGATTCGAAATCTCACGTACAGTGAAAAAATAGCCCGTCTCGAAATCGGTGAAAGTATCGAACGCGTCTCCCTTGAAAAGAAGTTGCTTGAAGTGTTTCAACATTTCGTACGAAATTCCGAAGCATGCAGCGGAAGCGAACTTCAACTGTAATATACCACAAGCAGTTTTGTAAAACGAATTAAGAATATAAAACTCTTCAGTATATCATAATCTCACGACAAGATTTATAAATACACTGCGGTATAAGAGGAATTACTATAGCCTGCTCAAAGATTGATTTCCTTCCACGTATCCTGATGAGGTTATAAGATATTTTCTATTCCACGTAAATAGATAAATTCCCGTTTGGGAGAGTTCGAGAAATCAGAGCCCGCAGACTGTTCTTATAGGATTGACAAATATTGGATATGATAAATTCTCGCTGAACCTGGCCCACTTTCTGATCGGTATTTTTTATTTTTTATTTATTGAAACTCGAACATCTTTTAGCACTATCTTCGACGAAACCTTGCGTCAAATTTTTTTTCGCAAGGCTTCCTTGAAGATAGTTTTAGCCGAATGTTCCATTGGAGTAAAATTGAACACCGCATTTTTTTTACGGTGTAAAAATCGTCGGAAGATTTGTTCGCTGGATATGAGGAAATCTCCCGACAATAATATGCTAAGGATTATTATTTTATTTTACATTTTTTTGTTTATCCCATTGGTTTGTTAATTCAACTGTAATTCAGTCGGGATATTCGTCAATTTTTGTAATTAAAGATGCAATCATGATCCTCCACAACGAGAAACGTTTTGAAACGTTGTGAGCGCCACCTGTGGCAGCTCCAGTAACTGATAAACTACTGAACGTACATGGAAACACATTCTATAGAGTCGAAGATCAAGCAACAGGTATATAAATCCGATTGGACTATTCCTCGTACGTTGCCAGCCGGCCAATACACACACACACACACACACACACACGCAGCCGATGGATGGTCAGTGCGCCGGTAGCAGCGCGACAACACATTATAGCGGTAGCGATGACCTTCGTGCTTTCAATTTTTGCGATCAAACGCTAGTCCATCGAGAACTTGTCTCGCAACGTATTAGCCGATCGATTGGAAAAAGCCTTGCGTAGCTTCTCACACAGGGACACGCGTCTCTGTTATTTCGCGGCCATTTGCATGCGATTCACCTAACCGGAGGTCTTCCCCTCGTTATTATTTTGCGATTGAAATCACATTCGCGAAATATACCCGGTATATACCCAATGCTTGCTTCTTTATAGTTCGAGGACGAATCATTTTTTTTTTAATCTGACTATTATCGTTCCGTCGAAAGCGGTGAGTAGTTCACAATTTTGAGCATGTGAAGAGACCATAAGGAACCATCAAAACCATATACAAACCTGCAAAGTAGAACCTTCCACGTTGCTCCCTAATTTACCAGTTTCCACAAGGCTTTCTTTATGAGCAAGCTAAAAATGATGGTACTTTCTCGTGGCACTGGTTTTGTGAAAGGTGGAAAATAATGATAAAGCGATTTTCAAAGTTCTGCTTTTCAATTTTTTTCATAATCAAAAACACGTGTTTCGTGCATGATACAATTGACAGTGTTTTTACATTCATTTTTTGAAAACTGCCTAAAGATACGACGAACCATAGTCATTGGAAAGCAACTAAAAACGTCTTGGCAGGATAAATGAGAAAACCGTTCGCTGTACTCTTGAGCAAGCATATAATATTAATGTTAAAGAAAAATCTTGAGCGTTTACAGTTCCACTGATTACAAATTGGTTCTCTGTATTGAACGATTTCACTGAACCGCTCAAATTTCCACGGTTCGTTTAGGGTAGTTATCATCTACCGAGTTTGTTCGCTCGAACGTGATGTGCACATGTGCAATTCCGCAGCATTCACTTTCATTTTGTTTCTGTGTACATTCAAGAGCTCAACGCTCATTGTCGCGCGAATCATCATTGTACGTAGACTTGCAGTAGCGTGTCGACAATCCATAAAAGTGAATAATTGCGATGAAACGATTCAACGCCAGCGTGACCAACCAACAAAGATCCCGACGAATTGTCATTTGTTTGAATTCACCAAGTGAACTTATTTTCTTTTTAAAATAACGTCTTCTCTTTAAATGTCCTTCAACATTCTTTCTTGGCTATGCAATTGAATAGTTCTGCTCGTATTTCCTGCATTTCTTTACTTAATTATTTATAAGTAGTTATTTTTTTTTAATGATTTTTTTCGTAGTACGCCTTATAATGCATTTCTCATAATTCCCAATGCGCATATAATTGAGATTATTCCGGATATTGGCAGTAACAAGAGCGACCACTTCGATTGGGAAGTGTCCGACAATCGAGGACTCAGCAGCACATGCTGTTCGGGCACGTTCGTATCGCTTCAGAATGCTAAATATTGCTGAAACGTGAGTCACGCGCCTCTGCTGCGCTACCGAATGCTACTACTGGCACTTGTTCAGATTTTCCGCTAGGCATTGGACGTTTCTTCGATTCGCGGCAATAACGCTCATCGGATTCGTCGAAAAAAAATGTTCCCGCGATTCGGATCAACTGTCTTTCATCATCAAAGTTAAGTGAGACGAGATTCAATACCAATTTACTTATTCCAGTAACAATTATTATTCATCGTGTCTTGCGACAAATGAAGAAGAGTTTTTATTCGCTGAAATTATAGGGTAGGAAAATGTCAAGGGCATGAATATTCACAATCGGAATACCAGATGATGACTCTGTTGAAATAAAGAAAAAAAAAAAAATCTTGACGCAAATGATTAATTGTATATTATACTAAACGGTAGCTAATGCAATAAGTTGTTTAGTTTGTCGAAATGCTTACTAATTATTTTGTCCCTTCGCTCAGTGAAAGATTTACGTGAACTCTGTTTTTTTTTTTTTTACTTTACTCGTATTCACGGTCATTAAAGCGGTCGTACTGCAATAAATTATTTCTATTAACGATGCAACAGATGACTGGAGATTTTAATGTTTTGTTTTTTTTATTTCTCTCGACAAAGTTACTATATACTACAGTCATTTATTTCAGCTGCAGGCCCTAAGCAAAGTGAATAATGATCATTCTGGTATGAGGTAAGATGAAGAAAAAGGTCGATAAAACACCGGACGAGTGAGAGAGCCTAAGAGCCCTGATTACTAGCGCAAAGTAACGGTCCAAGCACCGGACAAGGCCCCTCAAGGACTCAACGTCACGGATCACTCGTCAATGACTCTCTTTTCTGAGATTCGTCTAACTGCACAACGCATTTCATCGCCTTTCCAATTCTAATTCACAAGTCTTGTAAATTATAGTTTAATATTCATAACCATGTATTTGTCTTTAATTCTAGATCCATATTTATGTCTATCAATTATTTTTATACAATCCTCTAATACGTCCTCTTCTTCACGTCTGGTCTTCGTAAGGGTTATTGAGATCAAGTTGCAGCTGGGAATATCAAGACTGGCGATGGAAATAAAAAAAAGAAGATTCAGATAACGGGTGAAAAATCCATATAGGGAGATTGACAGACGGGAAAAACGATCATCTTGCGATACAGCAATGGTTACGAACTGGACAACGATGCTCTGTTTTTTTTTTTGTTTTTTTACTTTCAGCTGTCTTGATAAATCGAGAATAGTGCGAGTAGAGAAGCTTGGGACACAATGTCCACGTTCTATCGACGTTGCTATCGACGTATTGGACAAAGGTTTATTGAACAAATTTGAAATGTAATTGCAGGCGAAATCAATGTGCGAAAACTTTCCTTGTTTTAAATCAAAT